>JZKD02S2140440.1:9672-23043 GCA_000966675.3 Picea glauca
GTCCTTCTTCATCCATAGGTGGCAGTTCCTCGATAGGAGTGATATGCTTGCGGATGGCCCTCTTCAAACACGAAACATGAAAGACATTGTGTTTTTTGCTGCCCTGTGGTAGATCCAACTCATATGCCACGGCCCCTACCCTCCTGTTGACTCTGTATGGACCGAAGAAACGAGGTTGGAGCTTCTCTGCGCTACTTCTCTTAATGGATGCCTGCCTGTATAGTTGAAGCCTCAAATAAACCAAATCACCGACCTCAAAGGTGTGCTCAACCCTGTGTTTGTCTGCCTGTACCTTCTATTGATTCTGTGCCCTTTGTAGGTGATCCTTCAATTCTCTGAGTATGTCCTGACTCTCCTGAATCCAACCCTGAACAATTGGAGCCCTGCTGTCACCAAAGGCAATCTCTACAAATTAGAGAGGGTCATAGCTGTATAAGACCCTAAATGGTGGCATACCAATGGCCATATGATGAGTGGTGTTGTAACAGTATTCCCCCAAGTGAAGCCATTTAACCCATGCTTTATGCTGCCCTGCCACATAATTCCTAAGGTAGCCTTCAACCCGTTTGTTGACTATCTCTATTTGGCCATCCGTCTAAGGGTGATAACTGGTACTAGGTGTTAGGATTGTACCTACTAACCTAAAGAGCTTCTAGAATGTTCTCATGAACCTGCTATCCCTATCAATCACTATGGTTTTCGGCGACCCATGCAATCTGAAAACTTCCCTGAAGAATAGTTCTGCAACCTGTGTTGCACTGAAGACTGTGGCAATGGAAAAAAAGTGTACAAAATTCATCAACCTATCCACTACCACGAAAATGCAGTCTTTGCCCTGAGCCTTGGGCAATCCTGTGATAAAGTCCATAGATATGATTTCCCATTTGTGCTCTGAAATGGGAAGTGGCTGTAGTAGTCCTCCTAGATGAGTGCGTTCATCTTTGTTGGTCGGGCAAGTGCTGCACTCCTTGATGTGACTCATCACATCTTCTTTCAACCCCTTAAAAGAAAACCTCTCCCAGACCTGTCTGTATGTCCTGATGAATCCTTGATGCCCTGCTACTAGTGAATCATGGCATGCTTGTAACACCCTAGCCTTAAAGGCTCATTCGGAAAAAAAGAAAATTCGGCTCTTGTAGTAAATGATATCATCCATGATTATGAAACTGCCATCGTGTACCTGTCCATCCATCACTTTGCAAGCAAATTTGTTCTTTGAATATTCCACCAAGAGGTGGGCCTTCCAGTCCACTGAGATATCGGTCATGGAATAAATTGATGGTCTTATGGATAAGGCATCTGCTACCACGTTATTTTTCCCTTTGACAAATTCTATTTCAAAGTCATAAGCCTAGATTTTGCTCACCCACTTCTGCTGCCTTTCATCCAAGTCCTTCTGATCTAGGAAGTACTTGAGGCTGTTGTGATTTGTCCTCATGACGAATTTTGCCCCAACTAAATACTGCCTGAACTTAGCCAATGCATGCATAATGGCTAGCATTTATTTGTCATAGATGGTGTAGAAGAGCTTGGGACCTCTCAATTTTCAGCTTTCATAGACAATAGGATGTTTGTTCTGCATAAGTACTGCTCCAATGCCTTCCCCTAAGGCATCACACTCTACTGTGAAGGGTTGTTCGAAATCTGGTAGGGCCAATACTGGACATGTACTCATCACTTTCTTCATTTTTTCAAAGGTGGACTGTGTTTCTGGGCTCCACTTGAATGCCCTCTTCTTGGTCAAATCGGTCAAAGGTGCGCAAAGTTGAGAAAAAACTTTGACAAACCTCCTGTAATAGCAACATATGCCCAAAAATCCCTTCAACTCTGTGAGTGTCCTAGGTGTGGGCCGGTCAAGTATAGCTTGTATTCTTTCTTGGTGTACCTGTACCCCTTTCACTCCAATGATGTGTCCTAGATAAAGGACCTCTGTCATCCCAAATTCACATTTGGATTCCTTAGCATATAAAGATTGCTCCTCCATGATAGCCAAAATCTGTTCCACATGTTGAAGGTTCTCCTCCCAAGTTTTTCTATAGATCAGTAAATCATCAAAGAAGACTAATAAGAACTTCCTTTGTTGCTTGTTGAACAAATGATTCATTCATGATTGGAAGGTGGTTGGTGCATTAGTCAACCCAAAAGGCATGACCAAAAACTCATAGTGTCCATAGTGACACCAGAAAGAAGTCTTGGAGATATCTTGCTCCCTCATTTTTATCTAATGATAGTTGGAGCGCAAGTCAATCTTTGTGAAATATACTACCCCATGGAGCTCATCCAATAGCTCATCAATCCGTGGGATGGGGTATCTATTTTTTATCGTCTTCTTGTTTAGAGCCCTGTAGTCAATGGACATGCGCATTGTCCCATCTTTCTTTTTCATCGGCACTACTGAAGATGCAAAGGGACTGGAACTTGGCCTGATGTGGCCCATATCCAACAACTCCTTAATTTCCTTTTCAATTTCGTCCTTTTATTTCTTGGGGTGCCTGTAGGGAGTTGTGATGACAGGTTTCGCACCCTCCTCCAACTCTATGATGTGCTCAAAGCCCCTATCTGGCGGTGCTACTGGTGGTATAGTCTCAAAGACCTTGTTGTGCCTATCCATGATTTTCTTGATCTCGGGTGAGTAGTGTGTTTTTCCCTTCTTGTCTACCCTGACTGATATTTTACATTCTGTTGCATAAACAATGTCTTCCCTCCTGAAGATGGCCTCCATGCGTTTTGCTGTCACCACCCTCGGTGTGTTGCCAATCATACCTCGAAGAACCACCTTTTTCCCAATGTCTTCTGTGAAAGACATTTCCATGGTTTTGTAATTTGTGGTGATTGGCCCCAATGTACTAAGCCACTGTACTCCAAGGATGATGTTGGTGTCTGGAAGGTCCATAACATAGAATTCTTGTGCCAAATCATGCCTGCCCAAGGTAAGTTTCATTCTCGAAATCCTGTCACAGGGCATGGTGCACCCCCCTGCTACCTCCACACGAAATCCCTCAAACTCAACTGTCGGTATATGTCTTCTTTACAGTAGGGCTGAGTCAATGAAGTTGTGTGAGGCACCTCCATCAATGAGAACTGAGACCTTCTGCCCTTGTAGCACTCCCCTCATCCTGAAGGTGTTGAATTTAGGTACCATGCGAATGGATGTGATTGTCACCTTCTCATCTGCTGTAAGGTCGTGACTTACATCTTCTTCTTTTGCCTGTCCTGGGTTTTCTGCCTCTATGTTTTGTGGGTGGCCGAAATCTTCATCCTCCTCATCATCTGAAATCACCTCAATGTAGTGGGCTTTTCCCTTACCCATGCATTTGTGTGTTGGGTCCCATGGCTCCTTGCAAGTGAAGCACAATTGCTTCCTTCTCAATTCCCTCCTAGTGGGCTCATCCATCCTACCCCTTCCTCAGTCAAACCCCCTTGGGTCTCTCCCTCCTTGGTTCATAGGAAGTCTTTGGTCTCTACCCCCTTGATTAGGAGGTCTAGGGGTGAATCTCGTCTTTGTTTCTAATCCTAAGTCCCTGGTCTTCCAAATGGCATCATGCAAGTAGGTAGGCTTAAAATCCTTGACCCAACCCCTCAAGTGTTCCATTGGCCCTTCTGTGGAGAGCATCTTAAGTCTCGCTTGACACACATCCTGTACCATCACTGCTAGTCTCTGGAACTCTTCTATGTAAACCTTCGGTGATCATGTCTGTCTGAGTTGTGTGAGCTCCCTAAAAGGTAGCTTTGGGTCCCCCTGATCAAACCTGTCAATGAGCCTCTGTGTGAACTCTGTATAGGACGTAATATGCTTGTGACCTAGTGTGGTCAACCCATGGTACCACCAATCATGAGCCTTGCCATCCAAGTACGTGGTGGCAAATTTGATGGCATCCATCTCCCTCATGGGATTAAGCTGTAGGTAGGTATCTAGCTTTTGCACCCATGCTTGTGTAGTCACCTTAGCAGATCCATCAAAATAAGGAATTTCTATCTTGCCTTCCCTGCGCTCCAACTCATAGTTGGGCCTTTGATATTGTTTAGGCTTACCCCGAAACATGATTCCACAATACTGATCCAGCATGACTTGCCTCTAGAACCCTGCACTCAAGGCATGATACTCCATGGCATATTGCTCAAAGTTGTCCTCAATCTCATCCTCATAGTTACGTTGTGGCTGATTATACAAGAATGTGGGTAGATAGGGCCTAGGGGTGGTCCTACTGTGTGTTTTCCCCTTAGGTGCACCACCTCCATAGCTCTGTCCCTTAGTGTGATAACGAGGGCTATGCTCCTGCTGAGGTCTAGTCCCTCCATGAGATCCACTAGATTCTCTGTTTGCATAAACCTCCGGACCCTTCCCTACATGAATCATCTGCATCAGGAGTTGCGACAATCTCTCCTGACTAGCATTCACTCTTTCCAGAGTCTCTGTCATTTCTACCTATCCCCTGCACACTGCCTCTTGGTTTTCCTGTATATGATGTACAAGGGTACTCTGTGTCATGTTTATGGAGTGTTGTAACTCCTTGGTGAAACCTGCTAGAATCTGTGGCTCACTGTCCTCACTTGACCCCTCCATTTCTACCTTTGTCTCACCTATCTATTTCTTGCGTTTGCCCATGTAAATGCCACTGAACTTCTGCATGCGCTAATCCCCACAAGCTGGGAGGATCAATGCTCTGATACCATTGTAATGTTCCTGAGCCAAATTTTTTGCTTGGAACACTAACTGTTTATTTTTTGCTATGTTGTTTATGTATTTGCAGGTTTACTCATGAAGATGTGCATTATGGATTTACTTAATGTTGATTGAGCAATAGATCTGAAGCATATAATCATAAACAAGACAAGATATACAAAGAACACCAGTAGAGAACCAATAATCTCATATCTGACCTTTATTTAGATAATAGGGAGATCCCGTATACAACAGATCTACAAATCTGGAAGAAAGCCCCAATAATATCAAAATGGGTTGTCAGTCGATACAATAATAAGCAATACAAATATAAGTGCCTCCCAAAGGCTGTCTGAGAAGAGATCCAAGCCTCCAAAGGATACCAACAAGCAAGATAAGATTGAAGATAAGAGGACCCCGTCAATACTCTGCAAAACCCCTCCAACTAGATGAGTTGCGCCCCTCTCTGGATGTTGATAAACCCTCAAGTTTCGGCCCTCCTTTTGAGCTCGAAATCCCTCCATACTCTCTCGGAATGTAGATCGGGCTAATAGAATCCACCGGGCCAAGTCTCAAGCTGAACTGAGAAGTTCTTCTCCTCCAACTGAGCAAACCCTCAACTGGTTTGCGCCCTCCTTGTTTGACTAAGTCAAGGAGAATTCGTTCTCCCTTCTAGAAGCCTCCAAATGTCACCAAAATCTACCTGATTGTAGATCGGGCCTGTTATCCACCAAGTTGCACTAGCTGAATTTGAAGATGAGCCGCTAGAGATTGAGCAGACAGATGCTAGGAAGTCAAAGTTCACAGATTCAACAGGACTTTTTAAAGACCACCTTTTTCGGCATTTCCATCCCTCCAGGGGCATTGTAATAAATGACTTGAGCATGAAAGTTGTAAAAGACTATTGGCCACCTAAGACCTGGGTATGAGCATGTACTCTAGAGTGTTTTTTTTCACTTGTTAATTATTTTTCGCCTGTCTTAGTGGGCGATTAATAATTTTTAAGTTTTTTCACTCAGAGACTGACTCCAAAGCTAGAGTATGTGTTGGTGGTTAGGCCTTGGCATGGTATAACCAATGTCTAGTGTCTAAATGTATATGAGTTCATGCTAGGTCATGCCTATTGAGTCATATGGAAATTGCGGCTAGGTCCGATAGGTTTTTTTTAATGTTTTGGTGAAATAATAAATTTCCCGCAAAATGGAAATTTTTTGATGTAAAGTCAATAAATTGTAAAAATATGGCATCAATCATTGTCAGATGCCATATTTATGCTCGTTTTCTAAGCCAGAGCACCATTTAAACCCCTATTCCCCTTCTGTCTAGGAAAAAAAGTGATTTTTATCACTCAAAATTGTATTTATCTCGAAAAAGACGGAAAAGGGGTCATTTAATTAATTTCCCTATTTTTTAGGAAAATTGGGGAACATGTTGGAGACATGTTTTATCTTGGTTCCCAGTCAACTCTGAGCTTGGGTGAGTTCACTGGAGAGGAAGGCGACTTGCTTGGGTGACATGGACATGGAGGAGATCCCAAAGTAGGGACTCGACCCCACTTGGCTATGTGGCGCATTTAGAAGAGAGGGCGCACATCCCTAGGTTTCACACTCGCCCTCACACCCTAGTTCACTCCCACTCACTTTAGTTACACTCCACTCCACCTCACAACACCTCACTCCACTCCACAACACTCCAATCCATCTCCCTTCACTCTATGCGCCACTCGCCTTCACTCCTTGCACCACTCCCTCATGCAATGCGCATCTTCTCTTGGGATTGTCACCCAAATGCTAATAAATGCAAGGCGACCCTCCTCCATTTGGAGAGTTGGAGCTTGGGCGAACTTGATGTACACGATTGTAATCTCTCTCTTTTTGCTAATGGAATAAAAGGCTTTGGAGGTCTCATATGGTGTAGCATGCTAATGTGTGGATGTGGATTGTCAAATTAATGCTCATGAGGTATATTTGTTCTTGTATTTTTGCATGTTAAATTGGTTAACTTGATCTATGAAGAGGAGCTGTCTCCATGTAGGATAAGGTTTGAAAATTCAGTTATTTGATAATCTTATTGTTTACTTTCTTTAGATCTCTTTGAATTGCATGTTTATTTCAGCTAATATTCATGCTTTCCAAGTTTTCTTTTGTAGGTAACACCAACTTGTTTAACTATATTTCTTGCAAGGGTTTCTAAGTTTGCAGGTTGCTTCACTTGGAGAGGAGGTTGAGCGAGCAAGCATCACCCTCATTTTCAAGGTTTCACAAGAAGACATCATCCCTCTTTGTTCCACCAAAAGAGGACTCCATTTGCCCAAAATTTCAAGCTACAAGTTTCTCTCTCTCATCTCTAAATTTCTCTAAAAAAATATTTCCGGTTACTTGGTTACTTGCATGCAAAGAAGATTTGTGTTCTTAAGGTCTATTATTTGTTTTGCATGGTTATTAGTCTAGATCTACTAGTTTCTTAGAGTTCTACATCTCAAAAAAGGTAGATTTAGAAAGGTTTTCCAAACATTTTTAGCTAGTTTTAATCCCTATCTCTTAAAGCTAAAATTGCAATATTTTATTTCTGTTCTTCATTTAAATATTTGGCAAGTGCTTTACCTTGCTGTCCTAGCAGTCATAAAATTTCTGCAAAAAAGTTTAGAATTTTTTTTAGCTCACACTCTCTAGTTTCTAGTTCATTTTTTGCAAGTTTTCGGTATTTTTCCTTTTCTGTCCTAACCCTCTTTTGGCAGCCTTTGGAGTCTTCTTCTTCGCTGTTTTCACAGGTTGAAGGACAGCCAAGGACAAGATCATTTCATATTGGATCAGTTTGGGTCAGCCAAACGATAAAAAACCTCCTAAACCCTCTAAAAAACTAAGCAATTTTGTCCTTTACTTGGAATAAGATTGTTGAAAATCACTTTCTTTCCTTTATGTTTTCATTTTCTTTCTGCCATTAATAACACACTTTCTTTGCTGTCCTAACAGGTCATTCAAGGTACAAGAGCGATCTTTGGAATCCAAGTGGAAGACCCCTCACCCGAGTCAATCCCTTGAAGACCCAAGGCTCAAGAAAGTATTTTCTCTTGTTGTACTTAGTTAGATTATCGATCCGCATCTATAAGGATCCAAAGCCCAAAACAAGAGAAAGTAGTGTAGGAGTTTTAATAAAGTTTGCGAGCCACAAAGCTCGGTTTTCGTCGTTTCCCCTGCCCCTGGGGGGAAACAGGTGTTTTTCCCTTTCTTGTTTCGGGGTTGTTTCCCGTGTTATTTGCTTAACTTTTAGTTTTAACTTTGCATAAAAAAAAAAATCAATTCATATCACTAAATTGAACTCATAAAATCAATCACAAAGTTTTAGCTTTGCTTTCGTAGAATACTAATTGTTAGCTTAGTTTATCTTTTGCAAATATTGGAATAAACCCAAATTGCTCAACCGTGTATGCAATCCCACTGCTACACTCAAGTGGCTTTGGAGACCCAGAAATGGATTTGAGCAACACATGCTAGTTTAATTAGGAAAATCTATCTTATTGTGCTAATGTCTAAGATCTCTACCCTGGGTGGAGTGTGTTCAGTCAGGGGGAAACTTTGAGATCGAGGTTCTCTCCCCGTTGGACGTACGGCACACCCGGTCATCAAGTCTATAAGAACCCAAGATTAGCAAGTAAGATAGGCCACATAAACACTTTTGCACACAAAGAGTGGGGACCCCGACTTCAATCCCCACTTCACAGATTCAAAGACTTGATAATATCCCAAATCCCTTAATAAAATTCTCAAGATAAAATTAACACAACATTTACATCACATCACATTTTACATTTATCTGGCACTGGTCTACCTTTTATTATTTTGTCAGCTTATCATTACTTCAATTGGTTTGAAGTTCTGTGGTGAATGATTAACATTTATGAGCTTTTCACAGGTTGTATCCTTTGAGTAATTTATGCTTCTATATTAAATCTTGTGTTTCCAAATAAATTCCTAGAATAAATTTTCTTTTCGGCTTCATAGAGTAAAAGCCTTAAATTATTTTTCATAGGGACTACCCCCCTTGGCTTCGCTAGGAGTTGGCCTAGATGGAGGAGTTGAGGATCAGGTGACAACACCTTGACTCGAGACTTGCCCCCAAGGACACATCACATGGATTGAAGATTTCTTCCATGATAGCCCAGGTGTGTATAAGGCGGCAACAGGGCCAATACTAACAAGATGATGAAGTCTCAAGTCAATCTATGAATATCTGAGCCAATAAACACTGATAACCTCTTTCTGCAATGCGCCCCTCTCTCCTCCAATTCGTGCCAAGCTCCAATAAATAAACTATAGGGATAATTTCCTCCGGAATAGACCAGGAATGATGTCAGGTACCCTATGAAGAAAACCCAAGTGCTCCTTTTCCAAAAAGCCTTCTCCTTCCTCCAAATCGAATCAATCCTCTCAAGGTGGTGCGGCTCCCTATCTGGAAACCCCCTAGGTTGCGCACTAGCCTAGAATCTACCTGTAGAAAAACCCCTGCAACACTGTAGAATGGTGTGGGAGGATTATTTCACCTCCGGGACCAAGCCTGGATCAAGAAAGGTGGGATCTTTCACCACCGACTTGATCTCTAGGGTTTTAGACTCAAAACCCTCAAAACTACTTGTGCTCAAGAGCTCCAATGCAAATAAGATAATAATGCAGAATGCCTTAGGAGTGCGCCTTGCCCTTTCCTTTATAGCTCCAGTATATTCATCTGTTGAGTTGGTTAACCCCTAGGGTTAACTCTTAACTTCAACTCACCTTTTCTTTTCTTTCATTGAGTTATCCCTTTCCACACAAAGTTAACTTAATAATAGAATGTTATGTTTTCTAGTTGACTTTGACCCCAATATGCTTGAGACTATAGTCTAGTGGGGATAGCTAGACCACTGAGTCTCTCCAAACCTCTTCATCAAGAGGTGGGGGACATTACAGTGCACATGACTGAGAACCAGAGTAGCACAGCGGATACTGGGGAGCATTCTTATGGAGAGCCACACCAATTGGCAATGCAACTGAAGGTTAGTGAGGATATGATCGCGGTAGCTATGGGACACTTTGGCAGATTGTTGTTGGAGGGCCTCAATGGCACAGGAGAGTTCAGATGGGGGACTTGTCATTGATGACTTCCATATGCTTAGGGAGAGAGTGACTGTGATGAGGGACGAGTACCGACAGTTGTCGATGGATAGGGATTACCTATTGGAGGTTGGCGAGAAGTATCACAGGGCATTGAGGGAGCAGAAAGTTGAGGTGGACCAACTCACTCATGAGTTGGTGAGCACATTAAGATTCTTGGAAGGCACACAGATAGCCCTTCAAGAAACAAGGTCCAAATTAGAGGAGCTCCTTGAGGAGACTAGTCAGAGATCCACTACATCTATCTTAGCAGAGAGTCTGACATATCATTCAACCACATTGCTAGAGGATGTTGGTGGTTTAGCAGTAGAGCTCCAGTTGATGGAGAAGCATGGGGAGTACCCAGGATCACTGATGAGTATGGAGAGTTATGATCAGGAGACGTAGGAGGATGTCCATGGGTCAGAGGGACCACTCTTCACGAGGGGTTTTGAGACAGTTGGTCATACAGATGCTCATGGGGATTCCAGAGCCAAGGACAATTATGAGGACACTTCCATTTGTGTTCTAGGATTGACTGAAGGAAGAGTTTGTTCCAGCATAGGGAAGAAGCTTGAGGGGATTCCAACATTAGGGTTTTGCTTGCAAGCCCTTGCTCATCAGTTTGAGGGCTTATTGGAGGAGTTATCACGTCCCTATCATCTACTGCAGGTGGGGACAATTTCCAGGAGGAAGGGTACGACTAGTGATTTAGTATTTCTCAAATATAGGAGGCTAGAGGCTAGATCTGACCTTGAGACTTCTCTCAAGTGCTTTTAGGTGCCCGATCTACCATCTGGGAGAGTTTCAGAATATTTAGAGCTCACATTTAGCTGGGCCGTACTATTGGCCATCTTCAGAGTTGCAGGAGGCCCGTACCATCCTAGGGTTTCTGCAGATTGGAGAGGAAGCTTCAGTGTTTGGGCTCCATACTTCAGGAGGAGGCTTCCATTGTCTTGATCTATCATTGAGGAAGGTTTGGCAGCGTTTGGAGGGTTTGATCTTCAGGAGGGCCGAACCATTGATGTTCTTGTCTTCAGCAGGTCGTACTAGCAGTCAGCAAGGCCGTACCAGTTGCTTGAGGGTTAGGCTGAAACCTTAGTTTTGCAGTTGAGCGTCCATGTCCTATAGCAGCCTTTGGGAGGCGTGATTTGTATCTCATGGAGCATTTTGTATGCAACTCCATTATTGTCTTGAAGCCATCTACTTCAGATCTGCTTCTCTATTGTATCAGGTGCTTTCTTTCTTATAATAAAGTTCAACTATTTGCTTGTGGTCTCTATCTTGTGTAATGTTGATGATCTTCATATAATTGCAATGATGCTTGTATAAATTTGTGGCTGGATAACTCAATAAACCCTAAGGCCGAAATGTTCAAGGCCAACCTGCATACACAACAGATAATAATCGAATCAGTAATTAGTCAGTGATTCCAAGCAAAAAAATTGGCTTGGGATTGTTATCCCCGATTTCTAGGGATAACTAGGAGATCATGTCTCGAGGCCCACAGGTCCTAGACATGGAGTACCGAGAGCAGGAGTGACCTGAGCATGGCCCTGGAGGGCCCATCCTTATTTTCTTTCATCAGATTTGTCTTGTCAGCAGCAGCAGCATCCATCACCATCGGCTTGGTCTTGTATCGGAGAAGGCTCTTGCTCCATGAGGTAATTGGTCTAGGTCTCATGGTATGTGTCACTTTTGATCATTATAACCTTTAGATATATGCATCTTACTCCTTTTATTTCTAACAACTGCTTGGATCTTACATTGACCCACTTGACCATTGTTGAGGGGATTGACAGGGTGCCCTAGCAAGCCTGTACCCATAGGTTTTGGTTTGCCACCGGGGGGATTTCTGAAAAGCCATCGTCCGCTCCCATCATATCATCACTTTTTCATCTTATCTCCTGCTCATCTATCCCATTCCCCTAGTCCGGGCATTAGGATGATCTGTTTGTGGGGTTGCACCTTATCTCGTGGGAAGAAGGGTCTAAAGGCCCAGAAGGTAAAAGCAGTTGGTAAAAGATAAAAGCCATAAAAATGAAACCTAGAGATGCCTCGCCCAGGGATCCCCAAGAAGGCAATAAAAATCCTCTCAACAAGAAACAAGAGGGACCCGAAGAAAAATAACAAAAGAACAAAACCTGGCCAAGAGGATAGGGGGTCTCATCACGAGCCAGCCTATTATGTTCATGGGTACCTAACAACATGACATTGCCACTATCTGGTTACCACGTCAGGGCAATGACCTTTGGTTGCATGACCAAGGGAAAGGGGGTCTCATCACGAGCCAGCCTTATCATCGATGTGAAAGTGCTTGTGGGTAACACTGTTAGCTCTAGTCACCACGCCAAGGCAGTGTCCTCTAGTTAGTCCTTGAAATATAAGAAAAAGGAAGAAGCAAATAAAGAAAAGAAAGAATAAAGGCAAGAAAGGGTTTGGAAAAATTTGCATCCATGACGGGTACAACTCGCCTTCTACAAAGGCACCCACAGGTAATATCATGCATTCCTGTCTTTCACTCTACCCGTATGTCTGGACATCCCTTAAACCACTTCACCTTGTTTACATGGCTTGGAGGAAACCCCTTGGAAACTTTCCTTTCCTTATGGATACTAGCCCAATAGGGTATCTCATCGTTTTTCTCGATCTTGTATTGTAGGTTTTTGTAAAGTCTTTGAGCTATTGAATGATATATCAGGGTTTTTATGCATATATTTGATAAAATTGATGATGAAATGCGATTGACATTGCTATGATCCCTGTGACCAATGAGCCCATGGAGAGCGTAGTTTTTTATGTGCAAGACCATGCCCGACAGACAGGTACCACATGGACCGGTACACATGGGGAGATGATTAGTTCGGATCTCCATAGGGATGAAGAGCCCATCAAATGATTGTTGAGACCCCATCAGGGGCAGAGACAGGACAATGCTTGGTTGAGCTTTTACACCTTATAAGAAGAAGGACGTTCCATCAGGGACACTTTGGCTGAGCTGGACCTAGGGGGATTGACCCACTGGCAATGGAACGTTGGCCCCAGATGACCCAGGACGTCACCAGGAGGCTTGTGACGTCATCATGGCAGATGGACAGGGTTGTTGGCACGTGTGGCAGCTTGGGAGAGCCCAATAAGGGCTAACGTCTGGCTTCTGGATGCTGCACTGGCCCCAAAAGGGCCTAACGTCTCCCTCAGGATGGCTTGACATCTCATCTTTTGCTCATTTAGGGTTTTAAAAGAACATTTAATGTAAAAACAATATGATTTTTGTTTAAAGCCTTGTCGGCTATTTTTAATGACCTAACTTTAATTAAAGGTCATGATACAGTATATATTGAGGAGTTTTTCCCTCATTTTGACACAACTCATCACTCTCTCTTGTGAGGTCTGATTTTTGCGCCCTTGTTGGGTATTTGGTCTTTTTTAAGTGAGGCGCACTTGTTGAAGGAAGGATTTTCTTGGCGTTTTTGGCATTTCTCTTGAAGGAAGGTTTACAACTAGGGTTTGCATTGCTATTTCTTCATGATATGTAAGTGTTTTTTCTGCAAAACTTCTTAATTGAATGGTTGTAGGCTTGTA
>JZKD02S2140462.1:34654-44862 GCA_000966675.3 Picea glauca
TAATCCTATGGAACTTTCAAATGGTTTTGGAACTTGGCATTAAATGAACAAATGAATGATAAAGTTAAATTTGTTATTGTCTTAATATCTGCAAAATAATAATAATATCCGCAAACTTTCCTCAACCTAGTCGAAAAATATCCACGACCACGTACATTGAATAAGGAAGATATAAAAGCCGCAGCTAAAGAAGAAGCGACTCTTTCATTAGCGGAAATCCCTGGTGTTCCGATGGAAGTAGGAGCTGCATTGAAATCTGTGGGACATTACCAAGATATAAATGTGGCAACTAAAGAAGGAGCGGCGCTTTCACTGGCAGAAATCGGTGGTGTTTCGATGGAAGTAGGAGCTGCATCGAAATCTGTCATGCAAAATTTCCCCAGCACATCATCACTATTCAATAAACTCGGGAAATTTTGCACGGCATATTTTGATGCAGCTCCTACTTCCATCGAAACACCACTCAACCAGTGAAAGCGCGCTCCTTGTTTAGCTATCGCATTTATATCTTGGTAAAGTCTCACGGATTTCGATGCAGCTCCTACTTCCATCGGAACACCAGGGATTTCCTTTAATGAAAGAGCCGCTGCTTCTTTTATATCTTCCTTATTCAATGTACGCAGTCGTGGATATTTGTTGACCAGGTCGGGGAAATTTTGCGGATATTATTATTGTTAAACATGGTTAAATTTCTTATTGTCTTAATATGTTCAATGGCTATAAGAGTTTAAATGTGACGAATCTTAATGTTTTGACAGATAACGAAGATCGTACATTGAGAAGATCGAGTCGGCTAGGAGATAGATTTGGAACTTTCTAAGCGAGGTTCATTGGTTGCCATTTAGGATATTCATGCCAGTCCTTCAGACTTTTTACTCCAGCCCACATTTTCTCAGTTCGGGTTCCAAGCAATCTTTTAGACATAAATGTAATTCCATTCAGTTCTTTTTGTTATTGAATGAGATAGCAATTAAAAAACTTTTCCAAACCACATCACAACCATACTTGAAGATATAAAGTAGTTGTTCCACTTGAGAATCTCCACGAAAAAGCGTTGTTCCTCTCACCATCTCAGCTAAAAGTATGAACAGAACAAGTTGGGCATCAGGTCCGTTGCTTGAGAGAAAAATTAGGAATAATTATGACAGCTAGATCATGGAAAAGAGTGAAAGATGGAAATCACCATTTTCAATATTTCTTGTGTAATGCGACACTCACCAAAAATGCATCCAACAGACCAAATATCCACAGGCGTGAAATAGTGGGTCGATCCCAACAATATCTCTGGGGCCCTATACCATAGGGTGACAATCTGCAAATATACATATGAGGGGCTGAATCCAAATCTTACTTAACCGACAACTTAAAGAACATGAAATCAAATGGTGTCCGCTTTATGCAATGACAAAGAATTTAAGGACAAACCTCATGCGTGTAACTCTTCACAGGGACAGTAAACGTTCTCGCAAGTCCCAGATCAGCAATTTTAAGTAAGCCTTTGCTTTTTTCAATCAATATATTCTCTGGCTTTAGATCCCTGAAGAAAATCAAATAGTGACGATTATCATAAAGCATGCATGTATTGATCTTGCTAAGTAGTTTGAACTCAGAACATAGTATAAATAAGAGAAGATAAAACTATAATATGCATAACTCATCAATCGTCACCTATGCATCATGTTAAATATATTGTACCCTCAACAGTATGACCGTACACTGCCAGTTGTACTGGACAGTTGTACTTTCTATTTTTGTCTTGCTTGAGCATATATCGCTCAACCATCTTACATTTTAAGCGTGATCTTCTGAGTTCTGTACTTCTTCATACATTTGAATATACTATTATTTTCTCTCTACATTTCTCTGTCCTTCACAATTTATCATGGTATCAGAGCTTCAACAGTAATCCTCTTCACACAGTCAAGAGAGCAACTCGATCCTCACAGCGTAGAGCCTCACGGATCTTGAGAGCACGCGTCACAGACTTTTCACAAGGTTTGGAAAGCTGTCTGCAATACTCTTTAAAGATTGCCGTAAGAAGCTTGCAGAGGAAGCAGAGATAGCAGGAGAAGAAACTTTAAAGAAACCTGCACAATTTTTCAAAGAACCGTCAAAGATTGACGCAGAAGTGTTGCAGAATGGAAGTTCGCTTAAAGAACTCGAAGAAACTGCTCAAAATTGTTAAAGATTCATGAGAAAGGAAAAATCGTTTAAAGATTTCAACAAATTGCTCAAATCTGTCAAAGATTGTAGCAGATAACGAAGAATCCGTGAACTTCTTTCAAATTTTTGAAAGATTCACGAATTTTTTCTTCCACAGGAGGAATTGTGTCAAATTCGTCAAAGATCGCGTCAAACACACAAGGAACAACTAGTGAGGCCATAAGATTCGTCCTGCGTACGAATTCGAGGTGGAAAACCAGCTCAGAAGGGAACAAGAAAGCGCGGAATAGGCGAAATAATTTCAGTCGTTAGATCTTGAACACAGGCCCGACAACCGTTAGATCAGCAAGAAGTTGCATGACGATTAGTCGTGTGGAGCGCACAGGAGGTTTTTTCACATGCGAAATCCCGACGTCACCTTGACCGTCCGATCAAGAGACACGTGGCGAGATCTTATCCCATCGCAGAATCGGGAATCGGGAGTTGGAGGAGCGAAATAATCCTCTCTCCAAAAACTCGGATACGCAAAATCGTGAAATGTCGAAACGATCACAGTCGTCCATCTCACAGGATAGGTGGCAGCAGATTAGCCTATCGGCATATCGGCATTCGGGGTTTCAAGTTGTCAATGAAACTTGACATCGCAATTCGTGAAATCGCAATACGTGATATAGCGATAAGATCTCAGCCGTCCGTTTGTTAGGACACGTGGCGAACATCGCAGCGCCTGTCGGCATTTCGAAGTTCGGGGTTTCAAGTTGTCAAAGAAATTTGACATCGCAACTCGCGAAATCGTGATATGCGAAATCCCGATAAGATCTCAACCATCCATTTTTGACCGAACAAGTGGCGGACATCAAGGGCACCGTCAGCATATCGGAATTCGAGGTTTCACGTTGACAGAGGTTTGGAGCATCGCAAGTCGCGATATCCCGAGGATGCATCAGGACTGTCCATCTATCCTGGACACGTGGCGCAAATCCAGCGACTCGAAAAAAGTCCCAAAGAGGAAAGCACCATCGGCACATCGGGATTCGGAAAATCGTGAAACCTGAGAATAAGTGATCGGGTTTTTTTCTAGTGAAATCCCCGACGCAAATCTAGCCGTCCATCTGCTCAGGATGTGTGGCAAAGATCGAGGCTTTCGGGAAAAGTCCCGATAAGCGAGTTCATCGGTTTTTCGGGATTCAGCATTTCGCGGATTCTGGAGACAAGAGGTCCGGAACACATCATATCGCGAAATCACGAGGAGAGATCACGACCGTTCGTCTGCTGGGACACATGGCTGCAATCAACGAAATCGGGAAAAGTCCCGAAAGGAAGCACGCCATCGGAATATCGACGACCGCGAAATCAAGGAGGCAAAGAACCTCGACATCAAAAATCATGAAATCTCGATTCGTGATATCCCGATACGATCTGGACCATCCGATCAATGCACGATCTGGACCGTTGAAAAGTTGAAAGGCTATTTTTCTCATTTCGTCGATTTGAAAGACAAAGGAATAGGAAAAGCCCGTAGCGCTTACACAAGGCGCGTTGTCACATTGCAAGGAGACCAAGGGCCATCTAAAGCCCGATAATCTCCTATCGACCATCGACAAATCGACAATCTCTGAGATTGGAGGTAAATATGAATTTTTTTTCCCTCTATTTGTTAATCTTTTTTTCAAAATGGCATCGACTAGCAATCTCGACCCAACTCAGTGTCGGATTCTTTTGGGTAAGAATTATGAATTCTAGTCTCTTCGAATGAGGTCATTCCTATAAGCACAAGAGTGCTGGGAACCTGTGGATCTTGGCTATGTGGAACCAGATCCAGCCGCCCTCACTGCCATGACAAATGCACAGAGAATTGCTCAGGCAACTCTGAGGACAAAAGAAAACAAAGCGAAATTCTGGATTCAGAATTTTGTGGATGATTCGATTGTTTCGAAAATCACAGGCGCTGGTACTTCCAAACAGGCCTGGGACATCCTCAAAATGTCCTACCAAGGAAATGACAGGGTAAAAACAGTTAAACTGCAGTCCGTGTGGACACAATTCAAGACTCTCATGATGATAGAGTCCGAAACTGTAGATCAGTTCATGACCAGAGTTATGGGCATCGTGAACCAGATCAGACTCATTAGTAAAACCATCACTCATCAACGAATTGTTGAGAAAATTCTTATAATTTTACCAAGGAAATTTGAAATGGTTGTAACAGCCATCCTTGAATCCAATGATTTGTCAATATTTTCAACAGATGAACTAATTGGTTCTCTGGTGACACATGAGACGAGACTACATCTCACAGATGAGTCAATCTCAAATGCCTTCCAATTTCAATTCTCATTCAAAAGAGGAAAAGGCAGCGGAAGAAGTAGAGTAAGAGGGAACACTTAGGGTAACCCTCATAACAATGGAGGAAATAGACAACAATATCCCACTCAGAACTTCCAAGGTCAAAGAAATCAACAATACAATCAACATCAGAATTTCCAGCCTCAAAGAGGCAGAGGGAGAAGGTCRAATGACAAATCCARCATTCAATGTTTTTATTGCAAAAAGTATGGGCACTATGAATCTGAATGCAGGAAGAAGCAGGCAGATCATCTCTCAGGCAAAGCACATGTGACAAATCACACGAGAGAAAACTCAGGAGGTATGTTTCTCGCATGCCACAAAACTGAACAACAACCTAAAGATCTCTAGTTGCTGGATAGTGGTTGCAGCAATCACATGACAAGTAATAGAGAATTACTTTCCAACATTGATTCTTCAATTTCATCTAATATTACCCTTGGAAATGACTATTTAGTCAAAGTTCAAGGAAGAGGAACTGTTCCTATTCTTACTAAACANAATTTAAGGACAAACCTCATGCGTGTAACTCTTCATAGGGACAGTAAACGATCTCGCAAGTCCCAGATTAGCAATTTTAAGTAAGCCTTTGCTTTTTTCAATCAATAGATTCTCTAGCTTTAGATCCCTGAAGAAAATCAAATAGTGATGATTGTCATAAAGCATGCATGTATTGATCTTGCTAAGTAATTTGAACTCAGAACAGAGTATAAATAAGAGAAGATAAAACTATAATATGCATAACTCATCAATTGTCACCGGTGCATCATGTTAAATATATTGTACCCTCAACAGTATGACCGTACACTGCCAGCTGTACTGGACAGTTGTACTTTCTATTTTTGTCTTGCTTGAACATATATAGCTCAACCATCTTACATTGTAAGAGTGATCTTCTGAGTTCTGTACTTCTTCATACATTTGAATATACTATTCTTTTCTCTCTGCATTTCTCTGTCCTTCACAATTTATCATGGTATCAGAGCTTCAGCAGTAAGCCTCTTCACACAGTCAAGAGAGCAACTCGATCTTCACAGCGTAGAGCCTCACGGATCTTGAGAGCACGTGTCACAGACTTTTCACAAGGTTTGGAAAGATGTCTGCAATACTCTTTAAAGATTGTCGTAAGAAGCTTGCGAAGGAAGCAGCGATAGCAGGAGAAGAAACTTTAAAGAAACCTGCACAGTTTTTCAAAGAACGGTCAAAGATTGACGCAGAAGAGTTGCAGAACGGAAGTTCGCTTAAAGAACTCGAAGAAAATGCTCAAAATTGTTAAAGATTCATGACAAAGGCAGAATCGTTTAAAGATTTCAACAAATTGCTCAAATCTGTCAAAGATTGTAGCATATAACGAAGAATTCGTGAACTTCTTTCAAATTTTTGAAAGATTCACGAATCTTTTCTTCCAGAGGAGGAATTGTGTCAAATTCGTCAAATATCGTGTCAAACATGCAAGGAACAACCAGTGAGGCCATAAGATTCATCGTGCGTATGAATTCAAGGCGGAAAACTAGTTCGGAAGGGAACAAGAAAGCGCAGAACATGCGAAAGAATTTTAGTCGTCAGATCTTGAACACAGGCCTGACAGCCGTTAGATCAGCAAGAAGTTGCACGACGATTAGTCATGTGGAGCGCACAGGAGGATTTTTCACATGCGAAATCCCAACGTCACCTTGACCGTCCGATCAAGAGACACGTGGCGAGATCCTATCCCATCGCACAATCGGGAATCGGGAGTTGGAGGAGCGAAAGAATCCTCTCTCCAAAAACTCCGATATGCAAAATCGCAAAATCCTGAAACGATCACAGCCATCCATCTCACAAGATAGGTGGCAACAGATTAGCCTATCGGCATATCGACATTCGGGGTTTCAAGTTGTCAATGAAACTTGACATCGCAATTCGCGAAATCGCGATACGCGATATAGCGATAAGATCTCAGCCGTCCATTTGTTAGGCAATGTGGCGAACATCGTAGTGCCTGTCGGCATTTCGGAGTTCGGGGTTTCAAGTTGTCAAAGAAATTTGACATCGCAACTCGCGAAATCACGATACGCGAAATCCCGATAAGATCTCAGCCGTCCATTTTTGACCGGACATGTGGCGGACATCAAGGGCACCGTCAGCATATCGACATTCGGGGTTTCACATTAACAGAGGTTTGTAGCATCGCAAGTCACGATATCCCGACGATGCATGAGGACTGCCCATCTATCGTGGACACGTGGCGCAAATCCAATGACTCAGAAAAAGTCCCAAAGAGGAAAGCGCCATTGGCACATCGGGATTTGGAAAATCGTGAAACCTGAGAACAAGTGATCGGGTTTCTTTCCAGTGAAATCCCCGACACAAATCTAGCCATCCATCTGCTCAAGACATGTGGCAGAGATTGAGGCTTTCGGGAAAAGTCCCGATAAGCGAGTTCATCAGTTTTTCGAGATTCAGCATTTTGTGGATCCTGGAGACAAGAGGTCCAGGACACATCATATCATGAAATCGCGAGGGGAGATCATGACCGTCCGTCTGCTGGGACACGTAGCAGCAATCAACAAAATCGAGAAAAGTCCTGAAAGGAAGCACGCCATCAGAATATCGACGACCGCGAAATCAAGGAGGCAAAGAACCTCGACATCAAAAATCGCAAAATCCTAATTTGTCATATCCCAATACGATCTGGACCATCCGATCAATGCACGATCTCGACCGTTGAAAAGTTGAAAGGCAATTTTTCGCATTTCGATGATTTGAAAGCCAGAGGAACGGGAAAATCCCGTAGCGCTTACACAAGGCGCATGGTCACATTGCAAGGAGACCAAGGGCCATCTAAAGCCCGATAAGCTCCTATTGGCCATCAACGAATCGACAATCTCTGAGATTGGAGGTAAATACGAATTTTTTTTCCCTCTATTTGTTAAGCTTTTTTTAAAAATGGCGTCGACTAGCAATCTCGGCCCAACTCAGGGTCCGATTCTTTTGGGTAAGAATTACGAATTCTGGTCTGTTCGAATGAGGTCATTCCTAAAAGCACAAGAGTGCTGGGAACTTGTGGATCTTGGCTATGTGGAACCAGATCCAGCCGCCCTCACTTCCATGACAAATGCGCAGAGAATTGCTCAGGCAACTCTGAGGACAAAAGAAAACAAAGCGAAATTCTGGATTCAGAATTCTGTGGATGATTCGATTTTTTCGAAAATCATAGGCGCTCGTACTTCCAAATAGGCCTGGGACATCCTCAAAACGTCCTACCAAGGAAATGACAGGGTGAGAACAGTTAAATTGCAGTCCTTGTGGACACAATTCGAGACTCTCAGGATGATAGTGTCCAAAACTGTAGATCAGTTCATGACCAGAGTTATGGGCATCGTGAACCAGATCAGACTTATTGGTGAAACCATCACTCATCAATGAATTGTTGAGAAAATTCTCAGAAGTTTACAAAGGAAATTTGAAATGGTTGTAAAAGCCATCCTTGAATCCAAGGATTTGTCAAGATTCTCAATAGATGAACTAATTGGTTCTGTAGTGACACATGAGACGAGACTACATCTCATAGATGAGTCAATCTCAAATGCCTTCCAATCTCAATTCTCATTCAAAAGAGGGAAAGGTAGAGGAAGAAGTAGAGGAAGAGGGAACACTTAGGGTAACCCTCATAACAATGGAGGAAATAGAAAACAATATCCCACTCAGAACTTCCAAGGTCAAAGAAATCAGCAATACAATCAACATCAAAATTTCCAGCCTCAAAGAGGCAGAGGGCGAAGGTCGAATGATAAATCCAGCATTCAATGTTTTTATTGAAAAAAGTATGGGCACTATGAATATGAATGCAGGAAGAAGCAGGCAGATCAGCTCTCAGGCAAAGCACATGTGACAAATTACACGGGAGAAAACTCAGGAGTTATGTTTCTCTCATGCCACAAAACTGAACAACAACCCAAAGATCTCTGGTTGCTAGATAGTGGTTGCAGCAATCACATGATAGGTAACAGAGAATTACTTTCCAACATTGATTCTTCAATTTCATCTAATATTACCCTTGGAAGTGACTATTTAGTAAAAGTTCAAGGAAGAGGAACTGTTCCTATTCTTACTAAACAGAATGTAAAGAAATACATATCTAACGTCTACCATGTTCCAGACTTAAAACATAACTTGTTAAGTGTAGGACAACTCATTGAAAAAGGTTATAAGCTACTTTTTGAGGGAATATCTTGCAAAATTTATGATAGAAAACCCAACAGAAAATTGATTTCTGAAATCTATATGACTCCCAATAGGATGTTTCCCCTCACCGTCAGAACTGCAAATCCGAGTCAACCTTATGCACAGAATGCAACAACCATGAATGAAACAATGGTTTTGCATACTAGATTTGGACATCTACATTTTCAGAGTCTAAGTCTTCTTCATAAAAACACCATGGTCAAAGGTCTTCCTATTTTTAAAGAGCAAATTCCCCCATGTGAGTCTTGCATACTTGGAAAACATAAGCGAACCAGTTTTCCACAATCTTCCAATCAAGCCAAACAACATCTTGAACTTGTCCACACTGACCTATGTGGACCAATGCAAACAGAGTCAATAGGTGGTAGTTTTTACTTTCTAACGTTTATTGATGATTTCATCAGAAAAATTTGGATATATTTTCTCAGACACAAGTCTGAAACATTTACAAAATTTAAAGAATTCAAGGCTGAAGCTGAAAAATAGAGTGGTAAATTTCTCAAAGTACTCAGGTCAGATGGAGGAGGTGAATATAACTCCAGAGAATTTGCAAACTTCTGCAAGTCTCAAGGCATCATCATGCAAGCGACAACACGTTATACTCCACAACAGAATGGAGTGGCTGAAAGAAAAAATTAGACCATCATGAATATGGCAAGAACACTTCTTAAAGAAAAACACTTGTCAAATACTTTTTGGGCTGAAGCAGTAGCATGCTTAGTCTATCTTTTAAACAGATCACCAACCACCAGTCTACAGATGAAAGTTCCCCAAGAAGCTTGGAGTGGGACAAAGCTCAATGTAGCTTATCTAAGGACATTTGGATGCATAGAATATGCACATGTACCTTCCAAATTAAGGAAGAATCTTGATGACAGAAGTGAAAAATGTATTTTCACTGGCTACAGTGAAACCTCTAAAGCTTATAGGCTTTACAATCCCATCACCAAAAAATTAATTCTCAGCAGAGATGTACAATTTTTGGAAAACCAATTCTGGGATGATTCAGAAAACTAGCAAGTGGACAGTCAAAATCCATTGCTACCAAGTTCTGAAAACACAGAAAATTCAGAATAGCCAGTACCTCAACCCATTCCTCCAAGAGTGCAAGTCCAAGGACAACCAGAAAACTCACAGGATAGCTCAACTTCTAGCAGAGAATCATCCTCTGAACCAAAGAATCAGAGAACTCGAAGTTTGAGAGAAATCCATCAACAGTTGGATGACTTTGAGGAACATAATCTTTTTGCTTTAATGTCATGTCAACCCACATCCTTTAAGGAAGCAACTAAGGAACTACATTGGGTTCAAGCCATGAACCAAAAAATTGACTCCATTGAGAAGAACAAGACATGGTATCTTGTTGATTTGCCAAGACACAAAAAGAGTATTGGTGTCAAGTGGGTGTACAAAACCAAACTAAATGAAAAAGGGTAGATTGAAAAGCACAAGGCAAGACTTGTTGCCAAAGG
>JZKD02S2140473.1:0-17321 GCA_000966675.3 Picea glauca
CATCGAACTCTCATAAGAGAAACAATTGAAAATTATCTAATACTTCAC
The DNA here is from genome assembly GCA_000966675.3 of Picea glauca. Lineage (NCBI taxonomy): Eukaryota > Viridiplantae > Streptophyta > Pinopsida > Pinales > Pinaceae > Picea > Picea glauca. The sequence goes on from JZKD02S2140473.1 coordinate 49, forward strand.
ATGTTCATATACTCAACTATGAACAACATACATAAACGTAGTGAAATAAACACACAAAGAACATATCATTCGTTCAAATACACATTGAAATGAAGACCATCCAAGCATTTGGATCAATCTCTCTCTGTTCTATTCATTCATGGAGTATTTACATAAGTTACACAGTTCTTCACCGTCTTCTGACTCTCTATGTCTAACTGTTACATCTAACACTTCTTACACCCTTACTTATACCACTATTATCGCCCTACAATACAATACATAAAAATATCCAAGGAGTGGCTTCTTGAGCTCTTCTTTGTCCTATCTGAATTCTATCCCATCATTTTTTTAGCGGTTACCTACTTAGTCCTATTACACTAAATGTGAGTTATTAGCAGATAATCACTGACACTCTATATCTGTAACACATTACAGTCGTGGAAGAATTTACAACATTATGCCATTCTCAGACAGTGACCTGACTTCACAAACAAGGTCTTTAAATACAATATTTCCAAAATATCTCAACAACACGCTCCTGTCTCTATTTAATGCTGATTTGAAATTTTGGCGTGCTAAGGTGTCAAATTCTGCCTCCACTCTGATCCTCTTTTGCTTTGATGACGATGTTCCTGCATCATACTCCTCTGTCTAAAATGTTCATGGACTCCTATCCATGAGCTCCTGCACTATTTTCCATGTTGCAAAATGTCAGGTTCAATGACCCAACTTGAATCTTCCACTGTGTGATCTTTCCACTTCACTAAATATTCAGGATACATCTTCCTCCTAGTTTTCTTTCCAACGCTATGATCTAAGATTTTCTCCATCTGAGGTTTTACTGCTGTGGGCATCCTTTTTTCCCATTGAATCTCCTTCTGGTCATCTATCTCTCCTGCATCATCTCTCCTATAAGGATACAGGTCTGCAACATTGAATATCAGTGATATTCCAACATTGTCTGGTAACTCAATCTCATAAGCATTGGTTGCAAATTTCTCGAGGATACTACATGGTCCTATCTTCTTCATCTTCAACTTGTTATATGTTTCCCTTGGAAACCTTTCCTTTCTCAAATTTTCTAAAAATTCATCTCCAACTTCAAATTGAACTTCTCTTCTTTTCTGGTCCACTCTATTCCTGAACTTTTTTCTGCTGTCTTGTAGCTTCTCTTTGACTCGATCATGAAGTCTCTGCATTTCTGTAGAAAAATATTCTGCTCCAACACTTCTGAACTCATATTTATTTAAATATCTAAATTCTATAATCCCTCTCGGCTGTATTCCATACACTATCTTGAATGGACTTTTCCTAGTGATTCTGTTTACTGAATTCTTAAACACAAATTCTGCCTGTGCCAGAATATGATCCCACTGACGACCCTGCTCAGTGACTAAACTGCTTAATAAATTTCCCAGACTTATGTTCACCACTTCAGTCTACCCATCTATTTGAGGGTTATATGCTAAATTGAAGGAAAATCTTGTCCCCAGCTTCTTCCATATATTTCTCCAAAAGTGTCCTACAAACTTTGTGTCTCTCTCTGAGACTATGCTTTTGGGAAACCCATGTAGTCTCACAACTTCCCTGAAAAACAAATTGGATATGTGTGTAGCATCACTTGTTTTCTGACATGGTATGAAATGTGCCATCTTGGAAAATCTGTCTACCACAACAAATATAGAATCACTTTCCTTCTAGGTTCTAGGTAATCCTAATACAAAATCCATACTAATTTCATCCCAAGGCCTTTCTGGAATAGGCAATGGTTGATACAAACCAGTGTTCTGCTGTCTCCCTTTTGCATACTGGAAAATTCTGCATTTGTTCACAAATTCCGTTAGTTGGGACCTCATACCTAGATAGTAGCATGAAGAACTTAGTTTTTCATATGTTTTATCATGACCAAAATGTCCAGCTAAACCTCCAATATGTTTCTCTTTCAACAGTTTGTCTCTCATAGAGCATCTTGGTATGCACAATTGGCTTCCCTTGAACAATAATCCATCCCCAGATTAAATATTCTGTCCATGGGATTTTGTCCCCCAACAAAGGTTTCTCACATGCCTCATAATCCTCCTTAAAATATGGATCCTCTTGGTACATTTCCTTAAGGTGTTCAAACCCTAAGGTCTTCACTTGGAATTCCTGTATAATCAAACTCCTCCTGCTCAAAGCATCTGCAACTTTGTTAGCATTTACATAAATATGTTTAATGAAAAAAGTAAAATTATGCATGAATTATACCCACTTAGCATGCCTCTGATTCAACTTTTCTTGCCTATTAATAAATTGTAAATCTTTATTATCACTATACAGGACAAACTCCTTTGGAATTAGATAGTGTCTCCACTTCTTCGAAGTGTGAATCACTGCATAAAACTCTTTGTCACATGTGGAATAATTTTTCTTGGTGTAATTCAGTTTCTCACTGAAATAAGCAATTGGATTATTATCTTGACTCAAGACTGCTCCAATAGCTACTCTACTTGCATCACCCCTTACCTGAAATGTTTTCCCAAAATCTGGTAAGACCAAAATTGGTTGTCCTGTAATCTTCACCTTCAACAATCTGAAGCTTTTCTCAGACTCTTCTATCCAATTAAAATTATTGTGTTTCTTCTTCATAGTATCCAGTATGGGTGTACATATACTACTGAAATTTCTGATAATTTTCCTATAAAAACTTGCTAACCCATGAAATATTCTCACCTCAAATATGCTTCTAGGAGATGGCCAATCCCTAATTTCTTTCACCTTCTCTGGATCTAGGTTCAATTCATTTGAAGAGATGAAAAAACCAAAGTATATGAGTTCTGTCTTCATAAAAGATATTTTCTTTAAGTTTATCAACAAATTTTCTTGTTGCAATCTCCTCATCACTAATGTCAAGTGTTTTAAACGTTCTTCCTCTGTTTTACTGAAGATTAATATATCATCCAGATATAAAATTAGAAATTTACCTATGAAGAATTTCAACACTTCATTCATCAATCTCATAAATTTACTTGGGGCATTTGTCAACCCAAATGGCATGACCAACCATTCAAAAAAACCTTCATTTGTCTTGAATGCTGTCTTCCATTCATCTTCCTCTCTCATTCTTATATGATGATATCCACTCTTCAAATCTATTTTTGAAAAATAGATTTCTCCACTCAAGCAATCCATCAAATCATCCATTCTTGGCAAAGGGAATCTATACATGTTGGTGATCTTGTTGATGGCTCTTGAATTTGTACACATTCTCCATCCTCCATCCTTCTTTGGGATCAACATAGTTGGTACTACGCGTGGGCTTAGACTTTCCCTTACTAAACGTTTATGCAACAACTCCCGGACTTGATTCTTGACCTCATCATTCTCTCGAGGTGTTAACCTATATGATGCTTTGTTTGGAAAAATAGCTCCTGGTATAAGGTCGATGTGATGGATGATACTCCTAATGGGTGTTAATGAGTGAGGTAGCTCATCCACTACTATGTCAGCAAAATTCTCTAACAGTTCCTGGATTTTTTCAGCTAAACCATCCATAGAAGTATTTATAAGGATAACCCTTGGATTCCTTACTACAAGAAACTGCATCTCTTGTTCCTTCTTGACCTCATTCAAGAGTTCCTTCCCACTCATGAGAAGTATACTTGAACTAGCCTCCTTCTTTGGTTCCTTGTCTTCTATTGGCATCAACATGTGTGTTCTACCTTTCTTATCTAGGGTGTAAGTATTTTTCCTCCGATCATGAATGTCATTTCTATCAAATTTCCATGGTCTCCTCAACAAAACATGACATACATCCATGGGAATTACATCACATAAAATATCATATTTATAGCCTCCTATTTTAAATTCAACTTTGCATTGAAGACTTACCATTACTTGATGTCTTTTCTGCAACCATGATACCTTGTACAAGTTTGGGTGTGCAGTTGTCTCCAGCTCCAGTTTCTCCACCATCTCTATGGATACTAGATTATTAGTGCTCCCATTGTCTATAATCATCTTGAAAACTCTTTCCTTTGTTTTGCAAGCAGTCCTAAACAAATTTGTTCATTGAACTAGTTCTTCTGCCTCCTTCTCTAGCTTTAGAAGAAATTTCCTCATCACAAGGTTTCTTCTTCCTTATTCCAATTCTTCTTCCACATTCTTATGAGCTTCATAAATGTGTATTTCTCCTCCTCCTTCTTTCTTTCTCTTGGGGCATTCCCAAGACATGTGTCATGTATTTCCACATACGTAGCATTTGACTGCACCTCCTCTGCCTCTTCCTCTTCCTTGAGGAAAATAGTTTCTGACCCCATGTTTTCCTTCTGTGGAACTTCCCACTTTTTCATGGCGATTATGATACTTTCCAGCCTCTTGATTTGGCTTCTAGAGCTTCTCCCAGATAGTTCCCTTGCCTATGCTTGGAATTCCCCCTCGTTTCACTGGTTTTGTTTTCTGGCCAACTTCTCTTCAGATTTCAAGGCTACTTGATAAGCATCCTCTATTGTCCCAACATACATCATGCTGATATCCTCTTGTATCATGTATATCAACCCATTTATATACCTAGCTATTTTTTCATCATCATTTTCCTTCTATCCAATCCTGATATTCGGTCCATAAAATTCTTTAGTGTATTCTTTTACTGATAAACTTTTCTGTCTCAGGTTTTGTAACTTTATGANCTTCAGATATTGTTCACTTTGGGTATTTGGTTGTTCTGTGTGCAGGTACTTGATCATCATCCCTCAACATCATTCCTTCAGGTATATCCTCAGCACTGGCATGTAGTCTCTCCCGCTGTATTGCATTTACATTCCCAGTCACACCCTCTGATATTTTCCTTTAGGATAACCATCCCCGGATCTGCAGTACTCACACCTCCGTTTGCATCATCGATACTGTAGCCCGGTAGCATTCTTACCCACATGAGTTGTCTCATTCATAACACCTTTTTGCACTCTTGACACTCATGCTGTTCTTCATTAGCCATTAGGGATGGGAGTCTCGGTAGTCTTTCATCATGTTGCGAATCAACCACATGCTTCTTCTCCTCATTTTGCTAGCTTCCCATACGGACTCCCAGATCATCGCTCTATGGTTATGTTCTTTTTTACCTGCACCTCCGCAGGCTCATGAACCCACCATTTCATCCACTATCAGTTTGCCCATCTGCGAACCTATCTCCATTTCACCTACCTCATACATAAACTCGCCAATGGGGCCCCCACCCTTCATCAGTTTTCAAGAAATTTCTACCCTCCTTGGGGCACTCATTTCACACTGGGGCACCCGTTTCTGTATTTGTACATATTTCCCACATTTATTCATTATTTATTGTACAAACGCCTTTATTTTTCCGTTATTTACTTTTTTCATCACCATTGGCGACCTGCTTTCCTGTTGGCCATACGCAACCCATGACACCCTTGGTTGGAGCATTACTTCTCATTTACCCTTGCTGGCATCGTCTATATCTTCAGTGTACTACCCAAGTCACTTACCATTTATCCTATGAATTAGTTCACCTTGTCCCGCCTCTGGCACAACTTATCCTTGATCTTGTCGTCCCCCCTGACACTTGATCTTGTCACACGGTTGCGGCCACGCCTTATATCATATGCCCTCCAACCAAGGGCAGTCTGGAGTATTCCCACCTCTTGACTCCGCCCATGTACCTCTGCCACTTCTTCACCACAGTAGATTCTGTGAAGCCCTTTTCTTCTGGGAGTCGCGTCCCCCTTTTTGTCGACATTAGCACAATTTTCCAGAAGGGAGACAATATATTGATTCTCATTTTCCCTTCAATGAGAGATCTCAGACGACACAAGGGGATCACCATTGCTCCCTGATGTCGTTGACCCCCATAACATTCGATGCCAACACTTTCTCATGTTGCGGTGGGTATTACTTTGTGACTATTGCAGTTTTTCTTATCAATTGCCGAAGACCTCTGAAATTGGTAGGGCCATCAATGCCCACATCACCGTCGCTGTTTATTTCTGTGACCTTTACCTATGGTTCAGAATATGTTCCTTTACATAATTGTCTTCTGCCTTTATCATCCCGCCCCCGAGGGCACTGCAGTTGTCTACACCAATGTTTCCGTCATTTTTTTTTATTTTTTTTATCAGAGTTACATCATACGAGCATGGGGCATGCCTGCCTCGTTTGTACACAATTGTATATTGTTACACACCCTGTGGAAAGTCGGATTCTACAGGTTCCTTGCTTCTCCAACGCCCCACTCTACATGGTCCCACTCTTTCTCTCCCTTACACCACCATTCTCAGTAAAATAAACATTGATGCATTTCGGCTATACGTATGCTCCTAACCTCATCCATCAGGGGGCATCTGTTATCACTGAATTTTCATCCGCACATGGTGACAAGAACTCCGCATCATCAAAACAAGAATGAAGTTATTCATGGCACATGATTAATTCCACAGCATTGCAAAAGGGTCAAAAACTATACTAAGTGACCAAAAATTGAAGGGCTCTTTACAGAATCTGGGTGCGCGCGCATATGCGCGTAACAACAATGTACAATGCGCGCATCCGTGCACGATGCACAGCTATTGGGCGAAAAATCCGTGCACCTGCTAAACAACGCATTTATTGAAATTGGTCGGCCTCCCAACCACTAATGGATCAACTCCCAAGTCGATTTGACACCAAATCCGAGCTCAATCTACATGGTGGGCTGGTCAAAGACCTAATTGAGCCCTAAAGAGCCCCTTTTCACACTCCAAAGAGGTTACATAAACACCCAATGCTAGGCTATAAAAATCCATGAATAACCATCATTTTCTCAAGGAATTCCATGTATTGTTATGCTGCTAAGATTGCTAAGGACTCATTCTTTGGCAAGAACATAATTAGCACCATTTCATTGAGCTATTCACCCCTCTCTTGTGTGGATATGCTTAGAGTTATTTCATCATCATTTTCATCTTTTTCATTGTAAGGAGAGAAATCTTGTGAGGGCCTCAAGAGCCTTCCATTGGAGGAAGAAGGGACCCAAGTCCCCTTTCTTCATTGTGCCTTTGGATTTCATCAATAGATCAACTTATACATTGGTGATATTGGTCCATTTGTATCTATTTTTCATTTTTCCATATGCTCATAGTTTTAGTTTGTTTTAATTTAATTCTTGTTTATAGTTTTGTTGTTTCTCTTTCTAACCCTTTCCTTTTACAACTGTCATGCTTTGCAAGACCCAATAGGGCATGTAAGCACCTTTTATTTGCTCACCTAGTGGCGAATTGGGTGCAAACAATCCTTCCAAATAACAGGTGGAATCGAAAGCGGCTGTAGTGTGCCTGGAGATTTGACTGTTTCTCCCTTGTTTCATTGACACATGTCACATTCAACGACAAAATTACGAATGTCTTGTTTCATACCATCCTAGAAAAAAGAGCGTTTGACCCTATCATAGGTTTTGGTGAACCTGGAGTGCCCCGCTGTGGGTGTAGCATGAAGCTTAGAAAGTATCGTGGATTTAAGCTTTGATTGTTTACTTAAATACAAATGAAGTTTGTATCAAAGCTCATCATGGAGCCAAGAGTACCCTAGGGAAGATGGAGCATTGGACTGCAATTGTTTGATCATATGCGAACATTTGGGATCTTGTAGCCATTCCTGGAAAACGGCTTGGAGCCAATCTAGTACAATGAAGGAAAGAGAAAAAAGGGATCCTTCATCTTCATATTTTCAGGAAAGTGCATCCACCACCACATTGTCTTTGAATTACTTGTAAATGATCTCATAATCATATCCAAAGAGCTTAGTCACCTATTTTTGTTTCTCTGGGGAGGAAATGCGTTGTTCTAGAAAATACTTGAGGCTTTGATGGTCTGTCTTAATTTGGAAACATTGCCCCAACAGATAAGGGCGCCACAGATCAACGTCATGCAGAATAGCCAACATTTCCTTTTCATAGATTGATTTTCTCAGATTTATTTCAGATAGTTTCTTGCTAGTAAAGGCCAAAGGCCAACCCTCTTGCATAAGGACAACACCAATTCCTTTCCCTGAGGCATCACATTCCAAGACAAAGGTATTTGTGAAATCAGGAAGGGCCAGGACTGGAGTGGTGCACATGGCCATATTCAAGGTTTGAAAAGCTTGAGCAGTGGCTGGAGTCCAAGTGAAAGAGTTATTTTTAAGAAGAGCAATGAGAGGTGCTGCATTTTTTCCATAATTCTTAACAAACTTGTGATAATAACCTGTTAAGCCCATAAATCCACGCAAGATTTTGAGAGTCTTTGGGTGAGGCCAGTCTTGCATAGATTCAATCTTTTTTGGATCCACCCTGATGCCATCCTTACCAACCAGATGACCCAAGTATTCTACCTTTGAGGTGCCAAAAGCACATTTAGACTGTTTCAGGAAATGTTGGTGCTGAGAGAGTAGATGGAGAACTCAAGCCACATGAGCAAGATGGTCTATCTAGGTTTTTCTATAGATGAGGATATCATCAAAGAAAACTAAGACAAAATGACAAAGAAAAGGACGAAAGACATGATTCATGAGGCTTTGGAAGGTGGAGGGGGGCATTACACAAGCCAAAGAGCATGACCAAAAACTCATAGTGGCCCTCGTTAGTTCTAAAGGAAGTCTTGGGAATGCCTACCTCTTTCATACATATTTGGTGGTAGCATGAATGAAGATAAAGTTTAGTAAAGAATTGGGTGCCACTCAATTCATCCAGGAGGTCATCAATGATAGGAATGGGGAATTTGTCTTTAATGGTAAGTTTGTTGAGGGCATGGAAGTCAGGACACATTTGCCAAGAACCTTCTTTCTTCAGGACCATGACCACAGGAGAAGAGTAGGGGCTCATAATAGGGTGGATAATGCCTACATTAAGGAGTTCCTGGACCATTTTCTCAATTTCATTTTTTTGGCAAAAGGGGTGACGATATAGACAAATATTGGGAGGAAGAATTCTGGGTACAAGGGGAATTGAATGATCATGAACACCACGGGAAGGAGGGAGTCCCTGGGGAGTGGAAAAGACCACTTGATGTTTAGAAAGGATGGCTTGGAGGTCTTGCAACACCGAGGGTGTCTCTATTTCTTGTATGGCATGGAGTTGGGAAATAACACCAGAATGAACTTTTTTGAGCAGCTTTTCCATGCGATGGGAACTATTGATCTCAGGTGAACCAAAGGTGAAGCCTTGTAACTTATATTGGTGGCCCTCCTGGTCGAATTGCATGGTTAATTCCTTAAAACCCATGAGAATGGGACCCAAAGTCCTTAGCCAATCTGCACCCAACACAATGTCACAACTGCCCATGTCGATAGCAAACATATGAGATTTCAGGTAGTAGTCGCCAATTTGGAGACACACATTTTCACAACACCCTCCACATTTCATTGATCCACCATTGGCAATCATGATTTGAAAATTATTGACGACATGGATGTAGCAATGATTTGCTTGGGCAATGCGGAGATGAATAAAATTATGGGTGCTTCCACTATCAACCAAAATGATGAACTTTCGATGCTTGATGTAACCGATTAGCTTGAGGGTTTGGGGGGCGGAGAAGCGAGTGAGAGCATTGAGGGAAATGACCGGTTCCACTTCGAGAAGGTCTGAGGGAGGAGTTATGTCAGTGGTTGCAGGTGACCCAGACACAAGGGGAGTTTCAACATCCTCTTCCGAAATATCCTAGGAGATGTCCATAAAAAGATTTTGTTCCTTACACTTATGGCCCGAGAAATATTTGTCATCACAATTATAACAAAGGCCTTTGAGTTGGCGTTCAACCAGTTCGACCTTGGTCAATTTTTGGATCTTTAGTGGAGTGGAGGGAGAAGTGGGATTTACTGGTGTAGGGCGAGGGATAAAGAAGGGTTTTCGATTTTGAGAAGATACAACCTATTTTTCTTCTTTATCTCTCTTGGTAGCCTCCACCAAACTTTGAGGCCAAGCCATGAGGACATGGGCCTAAATATCATCCTTGAGGCCACTAATAAAACACTCTCGGAAAAAGGCATCAGACATGCCCTCTGTCCGAAAATCCAGGCACTCAAAGGCAACTATAAAGTCTTCCACTATTCCTGATTGTTTCAACTTTGTCAAACGACCCAAATGGTTTGTGTTAGTGTCAAAGCGTTCATAAAGCTCTGCCACAAAGTGTGTCCAAGAAATATACCCTTGACGAGAAATTTTTCTCCATTGACACCATTGCCAACATTCTTGATCTAGATGGAGAACACCATACCGGAGTTTGGCCAAGTCATCTGTAATGTCGTATAAAGAGAAATAATGTTGCATTTGGGTTACCTAACCAGTGGGGTCCGAGCCATCAAATTTGGTCACATCCACCCGCGGAAAGCGTAGGTCACGTTGAAAGTGATGGTGCTGAAAGTTATGGGAATGAGAGGAATGTTCACCTTCATTATGTGGGGGTGAGTTAGAGGAAGGGTTATCTGTAGGGATATGAAGCTTGGTGTAGAGTGACAAAAAGACAGATTCAAGCTGGGTGGTCAGGCCTTGTTTGATTTCCTCCATTGAGGACTACATGGTTGTATTGATGGTGACAACATTGGCACTGAGTTGTTTCACTTCTTTTTGGGTCTCAATGAGACTAGATTGCAAGGTATTGAAGCCAATTTCAAAGTCTAGCTACAGATATGGGCCATGAGGACAAGGGAACCGAAAAGGGACGGGTGGGGTCAAAAATTTGGTCGAAAAATGATATGTATGAATGTGATAAGGGTGACAAGATGAATCCAATGGAATAGGTCTCAAATAATGGTGAAAAAATTTGCAGACTTTTTTTAATTTTTAATTTTTTTTACACCTGCGGAGTTATACTTCAGTCTGAAGAATACTGCAGTGATGAAATGCCCAAATTCTTAACCAGGAAGAAATGTGTAGTTACTTGGCAACCCGAACACAGTTGAGTGACAATGGATCTTGTCTGTTTTCATTTGTTTATGTTGTTTTCCCCAAGGGTTAGGTATTCAAGGGTTTTATAGACAAGGGTTTTCCATGTGCTATAGCTCTCTGATATACGTGCGGGGTCCAACATTAGTACTCGACCCAATATATCAGTGATCTAGATTATTTTCGGCACGAAATCAAAGCGGAGATATAATAAAGAAATTCACAAAGATATTGCAGATATTCAATAATATAACAGAAATGTATCATAGATGCAACCATAAACATAGATATACAGTGATACACGATTTCTATTAATCAGAGAAATGTACAGAGACTATAAAAATACAGAGTGAAAGACTCGCTAGAATGGTGGCAACTTATCTTTGAGAAGAGATGTGACGGCTACTTGCATTCGCAAGAAGATGATTACAATGAGGCTCTGAAGGCCCTTTTACAATAAAAGGGAATGCCAAAAGTCCTAGACATCAAAAAACCTAACCCTAGGAGATGAAGCGCCAAAAGTCATGTGGGCCCCGTTTGGGTAAGTGAGTACATCAACTTCCCGGGGTCGTAACTTTTGCATACAATATCCGTTTTAGGCGTGTGATAGCTCGTTGGAAAGGTATTGTCGAGGAGATTCATTTGGGGGCTCAATCATGCCTTTGGCTATCATTGAGAACCTCAATCTTGAAAAACCTTCATTTGGACCCTCAAAATGGCCCAGGAAGTTAAAACCTGCTAAAAATAGTAAATTGCCAAAATGGCCAGAAAACTGTTTTGAGCCATTTGGAAAAGGTGGGTGGCCACCGATATCCACCTGGACCAATCAGGGCACTAACTAAGGAGGATAGACCGTACCCTTATCCGTACTACCCAACTACCCAGGTACTAGAGAGTATCTTCTTGAGTGCTGTTATTGGTGGCACTATAGCAGTCAGGCAACCGATCAGTTTATCTAAAGAGGGCTTTAGGAAATCTAGGCTGATCCGTACACAGGTTTTGTCTGATGCGCTACCACTCGAAGAGGTACCAACAGGGGTTACAAGGGTGGCCAATATATGTGTGCTTAAGAACCACTTGTATTTCCTACGTGTATGAATCCCTCAACTATGGGTTTATGTGCGTAACGACATATCTCTGTGGCTTAAAGACACCGGAATACGTCTCTACCCTGAAAAAAATTTACCCACAATTTCTGGCAAGGAAATTTCTCTGATACCACTTATAATATACCGTATATAAAAAGTATGCAGAACATAAATAAAATGATAGAAATGGAAGAATAACAGTAATATAACTAGAACAATCAACACAATAACACTGAAATGATATAAGAATAACAACAAAAATAACACTTTGATTCCGAGAGCAATGTTCACAGGCCTCTTCGAGGGGGAAACCTCCAATCGAGCAGAGCTCTATTACAATAATATCCAAGCTAGGGTTCTCACACCCTTGACTCCTATTTATACTAAATATGTCTATCAAAAGAAGCATCTAGAGGAAGATCCTTCTAGAAGTGGAAGCTTCTATTAGGTCTTCTTACATTCGACTTATTCTATTTTATTGTAAGACCTTATTAATATTGACCTTTATTACATCCAAATATATTGCTCTACCTATGTGCGGTTTAGGACCCTAACATCTACTCCATCCTTCACGACCTCGTGAAGTCTACACCTTGCTCCACATGATTCCTCCAAAATCCCTTTCCCGTGAACATTCGGATCTGCTGCCACATATTCGCCTTGATACTAAAGGCCTGGATTCACTTCACAATTTCAGGACTTCAACAATCTCTCTCTCGAAACACTTTCAAAACCTCTGAACACTTGGGTTATCGAAGGACTCCAAGGATAACCTCCGAGCAACTCTCCCATATCTGATGACTGTCAGTGACCCCAACTTCCTCCGAAGGGACCTCAACCGTCAATTTGCGACCTTCAATATATTTCTCCCTTTTTGCTGAATCTTTATCGCTATCACTCATGAGATTGATTCCTTTGAGGATTTCGACCTTCGACAAACTCCTTGCAATCCTGGAATCTTTGACAAAGTTCGAAGTTAGATATTTCTTCAAAAGAAATATTACTATGCATTCCTTGCGCTTCAAAGTCCTGATATCTTGACACTTAGTTGAACCTTGACCCTGTGCACTCCTTGCAACATTTAGTCTAAGTTTCCCATTATCCCTCCTGAGTTTCTCTCAATTAAATCCAGACTCTGTCGATGCACACCTTGTGGAAAATATGCACTCTTTGCATCAAACGCTCATAAGAGAAACAATTGAAACTTATATAATACTTCATAGGTTCATATACTCAACTATGAACAACATACATAAAGATAGTGAAATAAACACACAGAGAACATATCATTCTTTTAAATACACACTGAAATGAACACCATCCAAGCATTTGGTTCAATATCGCTCTGTTCTATTCATTCATGAAGTATTTACATAAGTTACACAGTTCTTCACTATCTTCTGACTCTCTATATCTAACTGTCACATCTAACACTTCTTACACCCTTACTTCTACCACTATTATCGCCCTGCAATACAATACATAACCCTATCTGAGGAGTGGATTCTTGAGCTCTTCTCCGTCCTATCTGAATTCTATCCCATCGCTGTTTTAGAGGTTACTTACTTAGTCCTATTACAATAAATGTGAGTTATTAGCAGATAAGAGTTGACACTCTATATCTGTAATACCTTACAGTCGTGTAAGAATTTACAACATTCTACCATTCTCAGGTGGTGACCTGACTTTACAAACAAGGTCTTTAAATACAATATTTCCAAAATATCTCAACAACATGCTCCTGTCTCTATTTAATGCCGATTTTAAATTTTGGCGCTGTAACGTTCCCCCAGCCACCTGCAGGCCAAGGTACGCCACTCCAAAACAACCTCTCTTGCTTTGACATCAATCGGTAACATTCCTATCCTTTAAATGCCGGACCATGCTACTCTAGGGAACGTTTTCATTCCCTTACTCCGAAACATACGGTAACATACCCAGTATTCAACTGAGCTATGTCACATAAATTTACTCTTTAAACTGCATGCATCTAAAACATATACACACAACATTCTTGCAGAAGATTTTCATATAAACATAAACAAATAATTACTTTCTATAACATACGACTTTTATACTAAAATAGCAGTAACTACATATATGTAGTATCGACAAGGAATTACCCCTAAACATGCAAGCAATTATAATCACATATATGATAAATCGTAACATAGGCATGTAAATAAAAAAGCAACATATCATTTTATCATACAAATTGGTACTTATCTTAGAAATATTGTCCCCAACTGCATACAGACCGTCCACAAATCTCCCATCCATAGACTACACTGTTCATCACTCTCAATAGTGAGTCACCCCCGAGCTGGGACTGAACTCCACCCAGGGAAAGGGTTCCTAACCAGGCTAAGGCTCATGGACAACAAGAAAGACTCTACCTCAGGTGCTCACTCAACTAACAACCTACAACCTCTCATTCCCCACATGCCTATCCCACCCAAGGAAGTGTGCCCCTTCTCTGCTCAACATTCCCTCAGCTGCCCCACTTCCCTTCCAGGGCTTCAGCAACAGGCTGGACCAGAAGTCTCAGAGTGCTGTAGCTACAGTTTAGCACCTTCATGAATCAATCCCCAACAATTCTCTCGCTCCAAGAATTGCTCATGGGCCTGACAACCCGCTTCTTCAATCCCACACCAAGATAACCAGGTACGCCAACCAAAAAGGCTATGGGAACAGGCTCCAGAATGGTGAAAATGGCTGTCTCAAGGATAACATAATGCATGAGTGAAATGGTCATGGAATCATTGATTGGATAACTGAGTGTGGAAGGAATCACTGTGAAATCTTCGTGGAAGTGATTGTCTCCATGAATCGTCTGGGTGCTGGTAAGGTATCCCCCCGAAAGTCCCCAAATGAGCTAAGTTTCCCCACGATATGAATGCATGTCCCCAACTTGACACTTGTCATATCGAAATTTACTCTGGGTCCACTTGTTCCCAACTTTAGAACTTAGGATAAAATAATTATCCATACGTTATGTTTTTAGGAATATTAATATAATATTCCCTTGACTTTTGGCCCTCCCTTTCCCTAATTGGTGAAGTTTAGTCCCCCATCTCTTTTATCATGGTCGGTCTGTGCGCAATGATGTATTTTATATTAATCATGAGTCATGCACAAAATAGGCGCATTTCCCTTTGACATCTAGGCGTTCTAGCCTAATACCAAAACATAAGCATCCCAACTTATAATAATCAGCTCACCAACCTATAACACATATCATATACACGAGGCTCATTGTCCTCCATACTGGGCACACCTTAGTTACTGTGCGCAGTATCCGAGAATGTGCATATTACATCATTTTACAGCGTAGTTCATGCGTGCACTGTGCCACACGACATGCATTACCAAATGAGGTAAAAAAATCTCACCATCTTAAGTACATTATATTACATTTACAATTGGGTTCGACCGAGGGATATTACAATCCCCTCCCCTTATTTATGCACTGTCCTCAGTGCATCATACACCCATATATAACAGAGCTTTCAAAAATATTCAAAAAGATGCGGGTATTCTGTCCGCATTGCATCTTCATGCTCCCAAGTAGCATCCTCAGGACCGTACCAGGTCCATTGAACCTTTACAAGCCCTATGGCTCGGTTCTAGAGCTATTTGACTTTCCGGTCCAGAATGCACATCAGATGCACTTGAAAAGTGCCTTCTTGCTCCACCTGAATCACATTCCAATCAATAACATGATTAGCATCAGGTATATATTTCTTTAGCAATGATACATGGAAGACATTATGAATAGACATAGATGCATGCAATGCAATCATATAAGCAACTGGACCAATCCTCTATAGGATTTCGAAAGGCCCACAAAATCTGGCTGCCAACTTGGCGCAGCTTCCCAACTTCAGGGAACTCTTGTTAGCTTTCACTTTCAAGAAAACATGATCACCCACTTTGAATTCTCTGTGGGTTCTGTTCTTATCGACATAAATTTTCTGTCTGTCTTGGGAAGATTTTAAATTCTGCTTAATTTTTGTCATCTGGTCCTCCATTTCCCTGAGCAACTCTGGCCCAACTACTATCCTATAAGTTGGGTTATCCCAACTCACTGGAGTACTTCACTTTCTACCATAAAGTGCTTTGAACATGCTCATCTTCAATGATACCTGATACCCATTGTTGTACACAAATTCTACCAAGTGTAGGTAGTCTTCCCATTTCGATGGTTTGTCCATCACATACATTCTCAGTATATCTTCTATCACCCTGTTCACCCTTTCTGTTTTTCCATCAGACTCAGGATGATAAGTTGTACTAAAGTTTAGATTCGTTCTGAATCCTTTGAACAATCCTTTCCAGAAATTCAAGGTGAATTTCAGGTCTCTGTCAGATACATTTGTTTTAGGAATCTCGTGCAATCGTGCCACTTCCTTCATGAAAATATCAACAACCTCTGCTACCTTGTGCATAGTTTTCAGTGGAATAAAATGGGAAAATTTCATAATATTCTCCACCACTACCATGATCGAATCATGCAACTTTCCCGTTCTAGGCAATCCTGTAATAAAATCCATTGTCACCACTTCCCACTTCCATTCAGGAATGGTTAAAGGTTGCAGTAATCCTGCTGGGTGCCTATTCTCAGTTTTCACCTTTTGGCATTCCATACATCTAGCAATGTACTCGACAATGTCTTTCTTCATACCTAGATAAAAGTAATGGATCTTGATCGCTGCCATAGTTTTATGATATCCAGGGTGTTCTGCATAAGGAACATTATGCATTTCATGCAAAATCATACGTTTCAAGTCTTGGACATTTGGAACAAAAATCCTGTTATGGCGCAACAATATTCCATCTATTACCAACTTATAATTATCCACCTTCTGAAGCATCTTACCCCGCTGTAGCATTGCTACCAATTCTTTGTACTGTAGATCTACATTTGCATCACCCTTTCTGTTTGTCCATCAGACTCAGGATGATAAGTTGTACTAAAGTTCAGATTCGTTCTGAATCCTTTGAACAATCCTTTCCAGAAATTCAAGGTGAATTTCAGGTCTCTGTCAGATACAATTGTTTTAGGAATCTCGTGCAATCGTGCCACTTCCTTCATGAAAATATCAACAACCTCTGCTGCCTTGTGCGTAGTTTTCAGTGGAATAAAATGGGAAACTTTCATAATATTCTCCACCACTACCATGATCGAATCATGCATCTTTCCCGTTCTAGGCAATCCTGTAATAAAATCCATTGTCACCACTTCCCACTTCCATTCAGGAATGGTTAAAGGTTGCAGTAATCCTGCTGGGTGCCTATTCTCAGTTTTCACC
>JZKD02S2140495.1:0-14596 GCA_000966675.3 Picea glauca
ATAAAGGTTCACTTGTGGTAAATGGGCCCAGATGTAGTCCTTCCTTGATCATGACAAGGAATAATATGGACTCGAGGTGCTTGAAGGGCTTCCACATGTTAGTTAGAGTCATGCTGACATTCACTCATAGGTGTGTACTTGTAGTGAATGATCCTGGTGTGGTCTTTGTCCTATTCGTGGTGATTTGAAAAGGAATAATAAAGACTCAAGATGCTATATGTTATTACATTCAGACCCAGAGTGATCTTGATCTTAGAGAGAGTTAATTAGCTCAAAGGGAGGGTCGTAGGAGGAGTTTTTCCTTGGTTTAGGTGGGAGAGAGACATCTCCTAGGACTGACAGACAAGTGTCATGAGTCTAGGGTGAATTTTGTATAGTTCAAAGACAATATTGCAATGATGCAGTCTGCAACCCTCATTGAGAGGGAGTGTTGATGTTTGAACAACATCGGGAAGACATTCTCTTAGAATAATAATTATTAATATAATTATTCATTATTAAATATCATATATAATAAGTAAATGATAATAATAAATAATTATTGATTATTCAAGGGACACATCCTTTCATGGATGGTAAACATATGTTCCCTATATATGGAACACTCATCATTGTAATAATATATCAATCGTATCACATATGAAGAAAAACAACATTTGATAACCCAAATGGCACTATTGTGAACTCATAATGACCATACCTTGTTTTGAAAGCAGTCTTGTTGATGTCTTCATCTTTAATTCTTCTCTAATGATGACCAAACCTAACATCAATCTTTGAGAATAGTTTTTCATTCTTCAACTGATCAAAGAGGTCATCGATCCTTGGAAAAGGATACTTATTCTTTACAGTTACCTTGTTCAACTATCTAAAGTCAATACACAGTCTCATTGTTCCATCCTTCTTCTTTACAAATAAAATTGGGGTATCCCAAGGGGACACACATGGGCATATATACCCTTTCTTTAGAATATCTTCAAGATACATTTGCAACCCCTTTAGTTCTGGTGTACTCATCGTGTAAGGAGTCTTGGATACTAGATCTGCTCCAAGCATCAAATTTATAGAGAAATCAATATCTCTCTTAGGGGGTGCTAGTGGGAAAATCCCCCTTTAACTACCCCATGGTTTAAGATGTAGAAAAAAGCGAATGACTGTCTAAAAGTTAATCTATTTTATTCTATTTTACCCCAAACATACCAAAACAAACAAAAATAAATAAATAAGAGAAGAGATCAAATAACTATACCTTTGATCCCATGTCTGGTGATGATCTCCTCAAGCTTGGTAGTTCCAATGACTGCACGTCTCCTCCCAAGGCTGACCTACATCCAAATATAGTAAAATGAGGAATACAAGAGTGATATCCTATTCATGAGTTAGGGTTAGATATTAAATTATAAGTATAAATCAATGAAAATACACAAAACATCATCATTTGGGACAAGAAAATGTGATTCTTTTATTCATCAGACAAAGACTGAAACTTACAATATGTGTCGGCCACCATTACATGAACCTGGTCCAGGCTCCTCTTTACCATTCTCCAAGTGAACGTTGAATGGAATTCTTCTCTCAATATTCTGATCACCTCAAGGAAGGGAATGGATTGAATGTAGGAAGAAGGGGCTTATGAGGGAATGCTGAGGCAATATCTCACAAAAGGTAGAAAAGTCTTGGGCAAGGAGGGGAAGTGAAATTGGGTAGAGTTTCACTATTATTATGCTTGGATTTTAAATGAGACCCCGACACCTCCTTTTATATGAAAAAAGGATGGTTATTTGGTTGGGTGACGGGCCATAGCCAATGAATTGGTTGGGAAACCTTCAATAGCCCGTGAATTTCAACGAATTCCTTGCAACTTTGGCAAGTATAAGAAGGATTTTTATTATGTAAAAAGCATATGTAAGTAGGCTATAATGGTGCAGCAAATGTATGTACGTGATATGTAATGGTGCGGGGCTCGTACATCTTCTAAAAAAATGTTTTTAAGAAGTGAATCTCATCAATGCTTTGGAAAAATATGCAAGCAAGAGGGTGAAGACCATGTCTGCATGAGTAGGGAATTTTAGGGCTATAATAGATGCCCCCTAATGTGTGAGGTTAGAATAAAAATTTATGGCCGAAATACATTACAACATCTTCACAAATGTAACAAATCTAGTGAGACTCAGACCAAAGTTCGGGAGGTGCCATCTGCAAAACAACACTTATCTATCTGAGGCGGGTATACCCATGCTCAAGATGAACTGAATCATGGATTTCAATCAAATACACTGCAGATCCATTTCATATAACTATATAAAGTGTAGTCTCAATAAATACACAACGTATATACATCTCAAAATCAGTCGAAGATATACAAGTATAGTATTCATCTTCAATAAGCTAGTGACTCCTGTGGCTAGATATGCAGTATTTATATCTCAAGCAACAACTTCAAGATCTTAAAAACTCAAGTAGGAGTACAATGGGAGTGTATAACTCACTACCCTGAGGTCTTCGATGGATCATCGTGAAAATAATATGTTTTCCCATATTTTCTCCATTCACCAATGGATTCACTCTCACTCAACCATTTTCATGTAGCCAACCATTTTCCTAGGATAATCTACCTCTGGATCATTGACGCATCGATAGAAACTGCACACACTCTGAGCTAACCCATACATTCCTATTACCAGAAGTAACCTGTATCATCCTAGGAGGAGTAGCGCACATGTACCTTGTTGTCATGGGAAGTGCCTAAACCAAACTCGAAGGTTGTTTCTCTTTCCATCATCTGTTCCATAACCATTTTCTATTGTTGTCTTCACTTGATCTTGTATCTGGATGACTTAAGATATGGTTTTAAGAGTCGGGTTGTCAGGCCTATGGGTTTGAAGATGTGGGTTCTCATGCCCGTGGATTGACAAATAAGGTTGTTAGTCCTATGATAAACTCCCTCGAGGTGAGAGAGGTTGCTGAGGAAGTGATTTTACATAGGGATCCCAGTTGCATCTGTAGTGCTCTGAGAATTCCTTTCTGACCTATTGTTGAAGCCCTAGAAGGGAAGTTAGGCAGTCAAAGGAATGTTGAGAAGAGAAGGGGAAAAATTTCTAGGGTGGGACAAGGATGTGGGGAGTGAGAGTTTGTAGGATGTTAGTGTGAGTTGGATATTGGGATGAAATACTTCTTGTTGACTGTGTAACTTCATGTTGTCTCAACCTATCCTAGGAATCATTTTACCCAGGTGGAGTTTAGTCCTAGCTCAAAGGTGACCCACTGTTGAGAGTGATGAGTAGTGTGGTCTAAGGATGGGAGGTTCATGGAATATCTACATGCATTTGGTGGTTTTATATAAAATGATAACTATCAATTATGTGTTCATTTGCATGTTGTGTATTTGTACATGTCTTATATTTATGAGGATTTCATGTATATAATGTATGTATAGGCTTACTATTATTTCCACATTAATTTGTGTATTAGTAGAATCTATTTTCTATTTAAGTTTTATATGTATGATGTTCCACAAGAGTTTCTTTGTGACATAGCCCAAACAATCTATGGCTAGGTATGTTACAATTTTGAATATCAGAAACAAGAGAAGAGTTTTAAATGTGGTAGTCCCCAACCTGGAACGTCTTGGATGTGTTACAATTTGGTATCAGAGCATGAGAGTTTTCCTTTGGAATTCCCCGGCCTGGGAGGCCTGAGGATGTTACAACTATCATTTATACATGCATGTTCCTTTTTTATTTCCATTTCATGATCAACTATGGGAAATATTCCATCACATGGTCTAGTGCTATGCAATATGTACATGTCGTGTAGAGATTCATACATTATCTATTAAGTGTCTAGGTTGATTACAATTATAACATATAATAGGTCCTCTTCCTCTTCCAAATCCACCTCGTCTGCGGCCTCCTAATCCTTCCCTGCTTCCTTGGTTATAACCTCCTTTGGGAATATTCTACTGTGTACATCCTCCTTCTAATTATTCCCCTTGGACTTTATGGGAATTTTTAGTGTGTTCTTTTATCAATTCAAATGCATGAAAATACTTCTCTTCATATCCTACTGACTTACAAAAATTGCAAAACAAAATCCTCCCAGTACTCTAGTATTTCTACATCAATGGAAAATTATGAGGGTGGTGACCCATCGTCTTGTAAATATCACACCATATCCCTAATGGATTCAGAGATCCTATATTTAAATAGTAATGTAGCACTAAACATTCATTCTCATGATGACCTTCGATTCTGCAACTAGTGCATCATACATTTTTCATATTTTTCTTTTCCCTTAGCAATCTTTTGAAGCTCGATTTTCAACAGAGCTAATTGTGACTAGGCTTGAGCCATTCCTATGGTACTTTCTCCTAAGGGGGATGATTCTAGTTTCATAGCAATTTCTAGAGCTTCCTCCTGTGTCAAAATATTCTAATGCATCAAAGGGTAGTGTATATATGACAACAAACCTGTAATAAACCACTCCATATGTTTCTCATCTAGAATATGGGATGATAGTCAATCCTTCAGTACCTTGAATCTATGTTTGAAATCCCAAATTGATTCATTTACTATAGGCTTAATATCCTTCAACTTCATAATGCATTACGACTCAGACTTAGGCTTCTGGAACTCTTTCAATATAGGTTGTCTTACTTCCACCCATGTTCTATGCTATCCCACATATGCAGTTTTATGATATTTCATATACCATAACCGTGCACATTCTCTTAAGCTCATTTCCAACTTTGAAATATTCACGTCATCATATTGGATGTTCTTTATAGCCCATATAGTCTCACAAATGAGTAGATGTTGTTATGGATATTCTGAAACAACCCCCTAAAAGAGAGACATTATTAAGGTGGGATGTACCCCTGGAATTATGTTCTACATGATATTCCTTTTCGGTGATGCTATATGAAGATGGGTTACTATAGCACTTCCACTGCTTTGACTCCCTTGACTAATATTCTTACTTCCCTTACTAACTACAATCTTCAAATTTTCTTCAGATCTTGGATATGCACAAGGGGTCATGGGTTCGACGCAGGGTTTGTCCTCAGTTTGATACTCTTCTACCAGATTAAGTTAAAATTTTTTGTGTGGTATGATCAAGAGTATTATGTCAGTGTCTCTTTCTTCAAATGCACAATGCTTCTCTTCTCTCTCAACCATATGCATCTTCTTGTTTGTCTTAAATCTCTTACCATTGTACAATACTCCACTCTCTTCTTTTTTTTCACCTTCTTCCTCTCTTGACATCATCAACTCATATGTTCCTCTTTAATTATTCCTTGAGACACTCATACCATTCCTCAGTCATCCCTCAATTCCCCTTATGCACAAAGGTGCTTAATTTCTAAAGCAATCAAATTACATCTTCATGAATCCTTTGTCGCACAACAACATCTTAATATAGGTAGATATTTACTTCAAGTATATTTCACGTAGTCCCTTAAATAATTCTCTTTCACTATCAATATACTCCTAAGTAAAATCTATAGAAAATTCAGTGGCATACCGTCCCAACACACTATCTATCCAATAATCAACTATGTGTGACACCTTATTGCTTATAGCATTGAGTTACTATATTAACCTAGTGGTCCAATTTCTTAGAACCTCAATGTGATATATTTTGTTTTTTTTCACAAACCTATGGACCCACTCTACTAACACATTTGGGAAATCAAGAAAGAAAAATTCATGCAAATCTGTAAACACATACCTTTGTAACCATTATTTGACACTGATCCATGGATTATGATTCTAATCTACTACAAAATCAATCTCCTTAGTGTTCAACCATTCTCTTATCTCCTCCTTAGTTGACCTCCAGATACCCCTCATTCACAAATCTCTGTCTTGGAAATGAAACCATTTGTTGTCACGTAGTGGGTAGACACATGGTTAAAAATTAAATCACTAACAAAACCCTAAATATATGGACCCTTTTGGCATCACCCACAAGTAGACAAAGTCCCACCTGAGGTTCCTATGGGAATTACAGCAGCCAGGTTTCCACAATCATGGGGTAATATAAGGCATTCGTCTTTACTATTTACTTAACATACAATCATTTATCATGTGCGCAAAACAATAAAAATAATAATAACCTATGACAGATTAATCTCATATACTTATTCATCATATGCACGGAACCATTACACACATCTTCATATTAAGCATTAATAATTCATGACATGTGCATAACAAACAAAATAGATAAACACATCAGAACACAAGGATTTAACGTGGTTCACCCCAAACTAGGCTATGCCCACAATGGATGTCTTCTTATTTATTTATTCATAGTATCCATTACATTCATGCACACTGTGCTCATACCTCAAAACCTCAAACCTACCCAAATCATTCTATATTGCAGTGCACACATACCTCTCAAATGATATTCAACTCAACTCATACTTGAAAAATCCACAAAACAACCAACAGTACTGAACTTATGAGCTATCCATCAACTCATCTTCTAATAAAAAACTACTGCTAATCAAAATCCCATTACATGTTTATAGTATTGCATTAGGGATAAGCTCATTACAAAGTGGTTACAAAGTGGACAAAATGTCCCAAAACTCTTAACTAACTTCCACCTTTTTCACGTTGACTCATGAAAATGTGCTAGATTCCTTTTGTGCACACTAATCCTTAGCCAAAATGTCACGCGATCCACTCCTGTGTGATTCCATAAACTTATCCAAACTAGCTTGATCCAACACTATTACAATTCCTTTATAAAAAAATCTTTATTTTTACCCGATTTTTTGAAGGATTTTGATCCCTAGGATGTGCCTATGGAGGCCAGCATTGGTACTAGTTTCATTTCTACACCGACAAAACATCATACAAGTACACCCCCTAGGGTGAATTTCGATGTCAATACTACACCAGTCACTCAGACTGGTACACCCCAAAGTTGATGTTGGTGCTACACCCAACCCTGACCAACACATGCCAGAATGTGCACGAGATAATGTGGATGCAGAACATGGCATTGCACATTTTGAAGCATGCTTTCCTATATATTCCCATGTCACTAGAATGGGAAAAATATCGGTTTCATTTATGGTAAATGATGAGCTCATCCATATGAAAATATAAAGGCTTCGAGGTATTTAATATGTGCTTTAATTGTTATGTACAATCTAATTAAAATTTATGTATAATGTGCAGTTATTTTAAACTAATGATAATATTGTTTTGTAGGAAAAAATACATTTTATAAATGCATGAATGACTTGACCTTGGATATATATGGTGCCACCATATGCATAAGGTGGAATTCCCAAAGTTCCAAGTTAAAATATGAACTCATTAACAAGTTGGTTGGCTTATTCGATGAGGGTTCCTTCAACAAATATTTAAAATATATGGTCTCCTCAAAAGCATGTGCATATTTAAAATATATGTGAGCATCCTCAAATGATTATTGAGAGGGAGTGGAATTCCTTACATGAATATTCAAAGGAGATGATGCTCTGAAAATAAGGAGAGAAAATGCCTGACTCAGAAAGGTATGTGATGCTTCTAATAATGTAATTATGATGCTTTATCATCATTGCGACATCTAATTATGTATTTGAAATTTTTCAATACAAGCTCCCAGACACATCCAAAGAAACCAAGGCCATAATAGAAAAACATGGGAAACACAAACTTGGCCCAGGTGATTACTCGAAACTGGTCATATAAATTGTAAGTATAAAAAAATTAATTGCATCCAAATAATGTATTCTTAAGAATTTTAATTTAATTACATAAAATAATAAAAAAACATGTTCTTATGAAAAATTGCAGGGATTGGAGTTAAAACAATCTCCAACAGAGGAATACCTCAAGCTTTCTTTCAAGCATGACTTTCAAGATGTTGTTGAATGTAGACAAAGATTGGGGGAAACAAAACCTTCCAATGCTCAAAATAACACATAGGTAAATAAAATCAATGAAGATTATTTATAATTTATTACTTGTACATTATATTGATTATTATTTTTGGCAATAAAGTAATGTTTTTGTTTTTGTTTTAAGCAGGAAACCAATGAAGAAACAAGTGTCCTGACTCCCCACTAGCAAAACACAACCTAGTGATGGTGGAGTGCCACCCAATTGCTAGGAGGGAAAATCCCCCTATTATTATACTGGGTCAAAATATAGGCAGATCACAGAATTCCCTTAAAAGACATTCCTATTTATAAAATACCCCAAACAATATGAACTGAAAAGACAAGATAAATAAAAGAGAGTGTACCTTGGGTCCTTTCGGCTGGTGTAGACCTCCTTCTCCTTTATGGTTTCTTGGGTTGTTGGTCTCCTCCCTAAGTTGACCTGCAAACAATTTAGACAAAAAAGATACAAGATATTATATCTCTAGTTATCAATGTTAGGGTTCAGATATAAATGTAAATGAATTAAGAACAAAAAAACAATATTTTGGAAAAAAACATAACTATTTTATTCAGATGTGAAGATTACAAAAAGTTACAAATTTATTATCGGCAGATACTTTGTGAACCTTCTCCAGGCTCCTCTTACTACTACTCTAAGTGCATCATTATTGTGATACCTCTCACAATCAACTGATCTCCTTGGGAAATAGGGAAGCGATTGTATAAGGAGAGGGATGGAGGGGGAATGTTGAGGCCAAATATCAGAAGGGGTTGCAAATATTGGGGTAAAACAGGAAGGGATTTTGGTAGAGTTTCTTTGTTCTAATGCTTCATGTTGGAATGATACCCCAATAAATATTTTATATGAAAAAAATATGGTTATTATGTTTAGTGATGAGCTAAAATAGATAAAATGGTTAGGAAACCTCTAATAGCCCATTAACACCGCTGAATTCCTTGAAACTTTTTATTTTTTTGCATCTTTTGGAGATCAATGTGGGTTGTTTAGCATGAAACCTACATATGTACATAGGATTTATAGTATGAAGCTAGCATGTGTACATGGGGCATTAGTGCATCAGGGAATGTACATGCTCCAAAAAAAGGTTTTTTAAAGAGAGATCCTCAACAGTAATTTGGAAAATTGTGTAAGTAGAAAGGCCAATGCCATGTTTTCATAGGTAGGTGTTCGCGATGGAAGTCACTCCTGGATTGATTGCAGGAGCAGAGCCCGACGCCCATTAGTTTTTATATCATGGTTTAATAAATGGGGTGATCAAATGGGTAAAGACTCAAGAAGATAAAAATTTGACTCAGGAGACTGGGCCTGGTATGTATGCAGCAAGGGAGGTCTTGATCCAAATTCTATTAGTAAATGGATTAAAGGGTGATAGAGGGAAGACTTGTGAGAAGGGCAAGCAAGACTGCCTCGGGCGACAAGTCGTCGGAAGCTTGAGGATGAAAAACTCAGAAGCCAAGATCCTCTTGGTCTGGAGCTTCAATGAGCTGAAGAGTGAATCAACTGGATCCTCCAATTCTAAGTCGTTCAGCGCTACGAAAAATAACAGGAACCGATTAGAAACAATGTAACTATTACAGTGATCCAACCTACATCATCCTATAACAGCTACAACTCGACTGGATCCTCCAATTCCAAGTTGTTCTAACACAGTATACAAGAGATGGAAAAGAGGATGACATCCATAAAGTAAGAAGTCTCAAATGCCTTATACATTAACCAGAGTGACTAGCGCTTCATCAAAACTTTACAATCGGGAGCCTTGCTCAACCATCAATCCATACAAAAATGGCGAAAATGCCTACATATACTCAAAACAACAACAACAACAAAAACAAGACGGTGCATTAAAAACATTGCATCTGCATGTCTTCTGAGAGTTTGCGCATGCAGACTGGATGATCGTGTGCCTATGACAGACGCCATATTAACTGCGCATGGCTCCAACAAGGGGAGTAGCTGATCCATTAAGTGTCGAGCTAGCGTGTGCAGACTTCCTTCGGCTAGTCGAGAACTCAGGCATGGCTTCTCTGGAAAAATGGGTACAGAGGACCCTCTTGAGAAGACCACTTTCTAGACCCTCCATGCCTTGCAATTAATGGGTGAGGTGAGGCTTCAACCACCCTCTCTCTTCTTCATTCATTCCCAGCAGGTACCGGGATTTAAATCACGTCGAATCGGTGTTTGGAGAACATAGTGCCCCCCTTCTGAAACTTAGTTCGGTGCCTTTGGCCTCCCTTTGTATAGCCCTTTCTACTTTCTCGAATGACCACGGGCCATGACCCTACACCTAATTTCTAGAGTGATTTTGGCATTTCGGGGTTTGCGAATAGGAAGGAGTAGGTTTTCCTTCTATTAAAATCGCGATGGGAGAAATGCCGGGAGCATCTAACGGTCACCACGCGTTCCTCCAATATGAATGGCTGAGATTTCTTTTCAGCGCTTTGGGACCCGAGTGGCCAAATGATAAACATTAGCGCCCCTCCTCTAGGCTTGTTCCTTTACGACCAGGCGCCAAAACCACGGGCCCGATTCTGGGCACTATCGACATTTCGGGGTTCGGGGTTTCAAGAAGTGAAGTGACGAGGAGCACTTTCCCCTTGAACTCCCGAATGTCGATGTGACACAGATGTGCACCACATGTCCTTCAGATGAATGGTCCAGATAGTACATTATTATAAAGGGTGCTGCCCCCATTTGCAGGCTCACTTGATGTGACCTGGCGCTAAGACTGTGAGCTCGACTTTGAAGATTGCTTATTGGCATTTCGGGGTTCGGAGTTTTGAGATGTGAAATGATGAGGGACTTTTACCCCTTGAACTCCCGAATGCCGATATGTCGATGTGACCAGATATTGTGCCATGCATCAATGGATCAGATGACCCAGACTTAGTTTTAAAATATAGGCGCTTTCTCTTACGCTATATATCGGGTAACCTGGCAGCCCCGAAATCCCGATGACCATTGATCTGCTTTGTGGATGGATCTCATGTGCTGACAACAAAACCTTGCTCGCTCGCTTGACTCGTAACCGGAAAAGAGATCCTTTTGCTGCTACGCTTGGGTGTTTCCCGTTCATCTTGCAGACTGGGGTACCTTAGGCCCAAGACAAGAAATATCGCTAATAGTAGGGAATGTTTGGGCTATAACAGATGCCTCGTAATGTGTGAGGTCAAGAGAGAAACTGATGTCCTAAATACATTACAATATCTTTACCGGTGGGAAGGAACAGAGTCGAGTGAGCCATAGACCATAGTTCGAGAGGTCGCCATCTATAAAACAATAATAATATCTCTGAGGCAGGCATACCCATGCTTGGGATGAACTAATCATGGATTCCAATAAAGTATGCTACATATCGATGTCTATGTAAACTGTAGCCATGGACAATACAAAACTTATCTACATCTCAACATAATTCAATGATATTTAAGTAAAATATAATATGCATCTTCAAGAAGCATCAATGCCTATGTCTAGAGATGAGGATTTCATAGCTCGAGCAACAACTTCAAGATATTCAACTTCTCAGGAAGGAGTACAATAGGAGTGTAAGGCTCACTACTCTGAGGTATTTGACACAATGTTGGGGAAATACTGGAGGATCTCGATCATCAGGAACAAAACTTCATCTATTTTGAATCTAGACTTGACTAGTCTCTTAGGATGGTTGACTCATGAAAGTCAAGAGACAAAGTGCATAATGGTCAAATCAAGTTGGATAAAAACATGAAAGATGATCAGATTGAGGTAGCGTAATATTGACATAAGTCTATGATGCTGAAGGAACCACAAACTTTCCATATGTTTGGAATACTAACAAGAAAGAGGAGAATACAACTCTACATAGCGAGAAAAGAATCCTAAGACCATACTAGATCCCAATTCTTAACAAACAACTGAAAGAATGTGCTTTGTCCAAGGGTGACTATCTTGCTACCGAAAAAAAAGTGTATATTTCCTGTCCCCTCTTTTTGGAATATTTGATTTTTTTTTATCTTTTTTCAAATTTTTAATGAGCTTGAAAAAAGAATAAAATAATGCTACGTTACAAAGGAGGAATGAGTATCATGAGCAAGAAAACTAGTTCCAGGTGCATGTAACATGTTGGTGCGAATTTGATCAAACCAAGGTCCTTCTTAGGTTACCAACAAAAGGTATCGTGTAGTCTAGAGCACTAGCATTTTCATCTCCTTCGAAGAGAAGAAGTCTCACCGAAATTGCTGCTGAGATAAATAGATAGGGAAAGGTAGGAAGAAGACTAAAGAGGATCCATAGAGCATTCGAAACTCGTTCATGTTTTTGGGCAAGAGTCGTTAAAAGATCTAAATCATCTTAATGAAAGACTTGAACCTACTTACAATGTGAGAAACAATTAAACATAGAACCATCAAATAGAAATCATAAGACATGAAGAAATGTTGTAATGCATAAGTAACCAAACAAGGACACATCATATTTTGAAATCTGATCCTTCTTCATATTACCTTTGAGATCTTTCTCTATTACAGAATAAAAATTGCATAGTAGGGCACATTACAGACTCTTAGCTCTGGAATCATATCTCAGAGCTCCAACTCTCCAACTAGCATTTCTACTTCATTATAGACTCTTGCTTGTCTTCTCTTGACTTACAACAAGTATCAACGACTAATCCCAAAACTTGGGTGAATCTGATTAACATGACTCAACTCAACCCTATCTACCCGCGTTGATTGAGCTATCAACAAATGAGAGCATCTCCCATGAACGAACCAACCCAACCCAACTCTACGCATCCTAAATCATTTTTTACACTTATATTCATCCCCGTATGTATAGTTGGGTTGTGTCATCATTCTCGGCTTGCGCACTTTCTTGTTATGTTGTAACCGTTTGTTGCCTATCTAGCATTGCATTGAATTCCTCAACTGCTTTCTGTTACTCTTGATCCCAGCCTATGATGAATTTTTTTGCAACTCGTGCTTAGTCAAAACTTGCACAATTCTTTCCAAAAACGAAGGGCCGAATAGGCTCCGACCACAATCCTTGAATCGTCCTCGAGTCAAGTGCTTGATTATTTCACATCCTCCAAGAGAAACTATTGTTTTCCCTTGTTCAAATTTCCTTCTTCTTGGAGCCCTTTTGTTTGTGTATTTTCTTCCTTTATCTCCTCAAACGAAGGGCCCAATTCTAGTGCCAACTCTAAGGCTCGGTGCTTTACTCCTTGAAAGCTTTCAACTTTGTCCTGCCATTTCCGGGCGAGGAGTGATGCTTCTGCAAGGAACTGTTGTGTTGTCTCTTTTCTATACTCCTTTGGCTTGGCCACAACCATCAAGTTCCACTCAGAATTGGTTGTTATGCCGACCTAATTCATTTTCATATAGGCAGTCTGAATTACCAGTCGAAAGTCGCACAACTCTTTCTTGGCTATGGACTGTGCCTCATAGAGTGTATTTAGTTCGTTGTCGGCCTGCTGAATTTGGTCGAACTTCTCCTGCTACTCCATAGGGTCCATTGTGACCGTAATTTCTTCGTTCATCACCTGGATCTTTGTTCAGACCTCCTTTAAAACTTGATTTTTTCTAGCGATGATGCCCATCCAGTCGTTGAGTTCTCTAAAAATTTTGGTGCAGTTCGATGTGTGCTTGTGCAATGCTCCTCTAGCATTGTTGCCTTGCAATATTATCTTCTACATTTGTTCCTGGAGCTGCTGAGGCTGGTGTTCTTCTTCCTTTTGGACCTATTGTAGCTTCACTTGGAGTTGATCTGTGCGATTGGAAAGTTGCATCCATGCTTCCTGTAACAGATCTATCTGTTGTTCTGGATCGCTTATGTTGCTAGCTTCGGGTAGTTCAGGTGAGACCTTCTAAATCTATGGCCAGGCTTCTGCAAGTTTTTCCTACACTTTTTCTAGTTTGCACTAGACGTGGTGTCTGTCATGTGCCTCCTGCATTCTATATGTGTGCTCCATGAATTGTTCTTTCCTTGTGATCTCGACAGATCTGTTGGCCTCATGGAGCCTCTGCTCCAACTAGTGAGTGGATGCCTTGATTAGGCCTAATAAGTGTGGCACTGGCCACTATACCAGGTCAGATGATGAAGAAACTACATCGGTAGGTACTCGCCACTATAGTGGGATTCCACAACCTATTGAATGGTCAGAGAGATTTTCTACCTCTTTCTCCGTTGGTGGGGCTGGTGAGATTCTCAACCTTAGCTCTACTGGAAAAAGAGTTAGAGCCTCTATTCTGTCTATGCAGACTTGCATCAATTTTGCACACTACTTTGGGCTCTGGAGAACCTGCTCCATTTGAGCTCGCATGGTTATCGTATCCTGCTCTGTTGTTGATTCTGACTCATTATGCAGATCTGGTATCTCCATATCTTCCGGTGCTTCTGCATCATGCATCATGATTTCTTGGGTGCCCTCACCCTTGGTCAGTGAGGTGATTTGCTAGTCGTTGTCGGGTTCCTTCTCCTCTCTGTTGTGGGCATATTCTTCCTGTGTAGAAGAATCAGGTTCATGTTCTTGGGTGTTCGGATTCAGAACATCCAACATCGTACTCTGCTATGAGGCTTTGGGGTAGGGATCATGAATTTTTTATCTTGGCTTGGGTGGTTCTCTGGTTATTTGCAGGGGTCGTCGTTCCTCTGTCTCTGGGTGGTCGAGCTAGATCGACTCTGAG
>JZKD02S2140495.1:14606-44859 GCA_000966675.3 Picea glauca
ATGTTCATTTGTAGGAAGGTACAACACCAATACTTCCTTCCTTTGCACCATGTCTCATAAGTAATGGTACTTGATCTCAATGTGGTTAGATTTTTCATGAAACACTAGATTCTCTAATAACTTCACACAAATTTGGTTACCATAATGAATAATGGTGGAATCCAAGACATGTTCGGATAAATCTGCAAGGAGATTTAGAAGCCACACTGCTTCACAGACTGACATACTTAATGCAATGTACTCTAATTTTGTTGTTCTCAAAGCCACAAAATTTTGTTTCCTTCTACACCAGGAAACCATGGAAGATCCCAAACTAAAGAAACACCCAAAGGTGCTCATTCTGTCCACTGTTCTCCCTGCCCAATCAGATTCAATATATTCCTACCATATCATATCAATACTGGAAGTATATCTTAGGCCATGTCCAACTCTACCTCGCAAGTATCTAAAGACATGCTTCATAGCAATCCAGTATTATATATCAGTTGACTCATAAACTTCCTAAGTTCACTCACTGTATAGCAAATATTTGGTATGGTGTTAACCAAATACATCAATTATCCAATCAGTTGTATGTACAGAGTCAGATCAATTTCGTTATAATCGGAAGAAGAAACACTTAGCTTCTTCAGATTTGTAACCATTGGTGTAGCCATGGAATTCAAGTTCATCATCCCAAACTTCTTCAATATCTCAACTGTGTACTTCCCTTGACTCGAGAATATCTCTTCAGTTCTTTGCCATACCTTGAGTCCCAAGAAGTAGTTCATCATACCAAGGTCCTTCATCTAAAACTTAGAGGCCAACACATACTTGCATTCAAAAATAAGGCTCTATGTACCAGTGAGGAATAAATCATCAACATAGAGGACCAAAATCATAGACTCAACATTAACAGTCTTGTAGTAAAGGTTGGGATCGAAAACATTTTTTTTGAAGCCAAAACATCCTCGGGTGTCCATCAATCCTCACATACTAAGCTCGAGGTGGTTTCTTGAGTCCATACAAGGCCTTCTTCAACCTACACACATGAGACTCCTTCTCATGTATCACAAAACCATATGGTTGCTCGATGTATACTTCTTCCTCAATATCTCCATCGAGAAAGGTTGTCTTTACATCCATCTGATATACTCTCCAACCCATGGATGTTGTAGGGGAAATAATCATCTAGATAGAAGTGTATCGAGCAATAGGAGAAAATGTATCCTCATAATCTATTCCCTCCACCTGAGAGAATCCTCTAGCAAAAAATATCATTTTGTGCCTCTCAATGCTCCTGTCAACTATGTGTTTGATCTTGTAGATCCATTTGGAAGTCACTACAAACTTTCCCTCAAGTCTCAGAATAATATCCCACACATCATTCTTCATGATGGACTGATACTCCTCCATAATTGCATCTCTCCATATTGGATGACTAGTTTCCTATTCATAATAGGAAGGCTTAGAATCAATGATGTAGCTCATAGATGCGACATAGCACAAATATCTTTGAGCTCTCTTTATCTCTTAGAAGGTACCACAAGGAGTTACATTTCCTTCTTCCTCCTGCAAAGAATGATGATCCCATGTAGGTCTCTTCCAACCTACTGCAATATCTCTAGGAACATCAACTGGAGCTACAGGATCAACATGATCAATTGGATCAATAGTCTCAATTGTTTCCCTCTAAACTGTTGGAGGGTGAGGGGGAGAAGAAAC
The DNA here is from genome assembly GCA_000966675.3 of Picea glauca. Taxonomy (NCBI): domain Eukaryota; kingdom Viridiplantae; phylum Streptophyta; class Pinopsida; order Pinales; family Pinaceae; genus Picea; species Picea glauca. The sequence goes on from JZKD02S2140495.1 coordinate 16,311, forward strand.
CATCCCTTCCTGTGTCTCATTGTTAATCTCCATGTGAGATCCTCTAGATCTCTTGAAGGCTACCTCCTCCTCAAAGGTAACATATCTTCTCACCTCAATTTGTCTCTGACCAAGGATGTAGATTCGGTATGCTTTCGAAGACTCAATATACCCCACAAATGTACCCTTTCTTCCTGAAGGGTCTAGCTTGGTCCTTTTCTCCTTGGGTACAAGATTGTATACTGGACACCCAAATATCTTGAAGTGTCCAACCTCAGGCTTCACTATGGTGAACACCTCTTCAAGAGTCATGTTCCTCAAAATCTTATGAGGACTTATGTTATGAACATACACTACAGTCATGGATGTAGTTTATATGCACAATACTTTAGCTAGTTTATCCTACAAAGTGGTGTATAGTCCCCTGGGGCTGATCAAGCTAAGTCATGTTGGACCATATTTGACATATAGATGTTTCATCATGAAACCAATGTCTAAGACATATCGAGGTTCCCTCATGGAACCAATGTCTCACAATACATATCAATGTTTCCTCATGAAATCAATGTCTTGGTTCCTTCATTTGACCATCTGAGGCACGTCGGGATGAATTCTACATTCCCATCAACTCTGAATTCACTTCAATGCATGTTTGATGGATTCCCTTTTCTCCACTGCATTGATCCACTCTCTAGTTATATATATGTTTCTACATTACATAAAATATCAGACACCATTCATCGTATCTCAATATTATTTTACTAAAGACCATCATTTTGAGCAATATCCCCTTGCACCCTAGAAACATCCAGCCTTGCACGCTTTGATTGTTCTGTACCCATCACAAGGTCATATAAATCCCATGATGCAATTTTCAAATAACCTTGCTTCCAAAGGTTTTACTATCACCTTCGTCACGACTCATCGCATCCACACCCAAATCACTATATATTATTCCAAAGACACTCAACTTCAACTGGAAACCCTGGTTTTGGTTCTTGATATTCACTCTACATAAATCTCCAATGGATTTCCTCTCGATTTCGATTGGTCCACTAAATTTTTTCGATTTCCTATGCTTTGTGGTTAACATGGGATAAGAGTTGGAATATCTTATTCACAATCTCAATAACACAAGGCCTCCGATATCATGCATCATAGTAGATACCACACTCTTTTGGTCACTTGATGTGACCAATAAATTCAAAATTCCCTGGATTTCATTTTGGACAGAGCCCACCATTATTTATTAAAGTTTATATCATCCACATCTACTCCATGCTCACCCTCACTCTCTTTATAATGGATCTATAGGTAATGAGGGAAATATTTTGATTGATTAAATTCCCGATGTTCCACAGTGCACTCTTGATTTGCTTCTCATATCGCTTCAGTCATGTTGTGGATCAGATTTGGTTCTAGGTAATTCTTTTGATGATATTAAAATCACGACGATGGAAATGAATTTAGAACCTCCAGTTTAAAATGATTTGAAATTTCAAAAAGGAAACTCGGTGGGTTCATAGACCTTGTATGCACCTAGTAACAAGATACTATGACTGGTCTAGTCTGCCTGTTGGGTACGAGAGGGATAGTGGGACCCCTACAAGGGTTGTTGGACATGGAATGCTACTTTCACCTCCAAGAAAATCATATATTCCATGGTTACTTATAAGGGGAAAATCCAAGGGAAATCACATCAATCAATCAATCAGAAGAAGGAGTAATCCATTCTTATCTACCCGGGCCTTTCATGAGGGAGTCAATCCCAATCCCACTTTGATACCATGTTGTTTTTATTCATATGAGATATGATCGATATATTATTACAATGATGAGTGTTCCATATATAGGTAACATATGGTGGCCATCCTTGAAAGGATGTGTCTCTTGAATAATCAATAATTATTTATTATTATCATTTACTTATTATATATGATATTTAATAATCAATAATTATATTAATAATTATTATTCTAAGAGAATGTCTACCCAATGTTGTCCAAACATCAACATCAAATTCACCAGTTGTTTTCATGTGTTTAATGAATGGTGTTTTCCAATAATACTTAGAAAAGATTTTCATTCTCTTTTTGGATGAAATTCTTATATATTCCAAGTTGGAAGAAGAGCAAGAGAAGCACTTGAATATGGTACTGCAAGTATTAATGGAGCATCAATTGTATTCCAAATTGAGCAAGTTATCATTTTATCAGAACCAAATTAGTTATTTGGGGCATATCATATATGAAGAAGGGATATAAATGAACCCTGGAAAGATTGATTCCATTAGAGGATGGTCATCTCCTAAGAATGTGACATAAGTCAGATCATTCATGGGTCTTGCAGAATACTACAAAAGGTTTATTGAAGGATTATCAAAGATTGTGTTAGCACTCTGTAAAAAAAAATCGGTTGATAAACAAACAACATAGGTAACTGTTTCAACCTACTTTAGAGCTGAAGCACTAGCTTGCTCAACTCAGAGAGGTATCTCTCCTGTCACTTGATATTTCTTTGGAAATTGATGGCTAGATTTAGATTGTTTTTGGGGTTTTTATAAAATTTGTTGGCCAAGAAGAGGAGGGACACTCAGGGATATGGAGTCAAAATTCTGAAGATGAACGAAAACATTGATTGGACAATAGAACTATTTAAAGGATAAAGGCTAAACGAGGCAATGAATCTGAGTTATAAATTAAATTTGAGCAGGGTGTATGAGGAAGGAGAAAACAAATAACTACATCAGAGAATTACTGAAATGAATTATGAATTAGTTATGAAGAAATACACATAGTTTAAATTGCTAAGCCAAGAGCATCATAAGATGAATTTTGGGCCTTTAATTCTCCAATTTAAACAAAAGAAAATGCAAATGGAATAAAATATCACAATAAATACATACAATAAAGGAAGACAATGATCATATCACCACCATTAGAATCTTTTCATAGATACTTCAAAAGCTTCTGCATATATATTCAATTCAGCTTTAGAAAATTACAATAGAGTTTGAAACAACCAAAAAGGTGCCCTTGCACTTCTGCCAACATTAATTCATTCAAATTTTCTAGTATTTATACAATTTGATTACAATGGCTGAAACTGAAACATTTCAACTTCTACAAATGATTATAATAATTTCAATTGACAATCTCGGTATATGAACTGGTTTACAATGATTACACAAAAATACGTCTCAAAAATAGGAACGGATTTCTCTGACTGCTTAGCTTCCTTTACGACATTTGTCTTGTCCTGATCTTCTGTCGAACTTGTTGGTTTGGAGACACCTGGAGGTCACTTACTAGTTATGGGAAAAATTCATTTAGTCTTGCCCAGCCCCACGATTTCCTTCCACTGTGATTCATAAGGAATATCGTAATCCATCATCTCCTTTATCAAAATCTCCAGGTCAATGCACGTGGCATAGGACATAGTCGACAGGCCAATCTTCACTATTTTAAACTGATTCAAAATCTCGAAGTCTGTGGCCAAATACTCTACCAGACTTGGGCCTTTCAGACTCTCCTCCATAGATTCAAATTTGGAATGATCCATTCTACACTGAATCAGGAGAGAATTGTAGTCTTCTTGATTGTACAATGTACCTTTTCCATCCCAAAATGGTGGGAGGCCCTTGATAAACAATTGTTCAAATGTATCCTTAAACTCCTATATAATGTGCTCCATTTCCATAGCTTTGTTTTGAACTGATTTGAGCAAGTTGTCCTTGGCGATCATCCTCCTTTTATATGCGTTATTTGATATTGAGGATTGGAGAAAATGGTTTTGAGTAGACAACTTTTTGCCCCGATGTACCTCTAGATGCGCCACACGTCCACAAAATGAAACCGTGGTATTTTCCCCGGCTTGCCCTGACATAATTAAACCTCATGCAATTTTTCCGCCCGATATGGGTTTTGGCCGTTGATCTGGGCTGCTCCAAGATCTATGATCTGTTGTGCCTCAACAAACTATGATATTGAGGGTTGGATAGAACGGTTTTAGGTAGACCATTTTTTTCCCTGATGTATCTCTAGATGTGTGACATGTCCACAAAATGAAATCGTGGTATTTTCCTTGTCTCTCCCTCACATAATTAAACCTCATGCTATTTCACCGCCCGATATGGGTTTTGGCCGTTGATCTGGGCTGCTTCAAAATCTATGGTCTGTCGGGTACTACCTTTCACGCCTTATCTTTATTTGTCCATATGCCTCCATATGTGACCTTATCCTCTAAACTATAATGCTTCTACAACGATGTATCTCTTCACTAAATTTCCGAGACTTGGATTTCATTTGCAAATTATTATAGTGATAACATAGGCTCCAATTGGGGATGCTATCCTCCCTGCGAGGTAGCAAATAAATATAGACTAAATGCCTACCCATTGGGATGTGGTTTTATTCGTGCCATCTGAATCTGCTGGTATTTATTCAAAAACTCAAAATCGACCCAGCATAGCTCAGGGCCTTCACCTCGGGCTTCAACTATGGTACTTTTATTCCAACCCTTTTTTGCGCAAAGAAAAACACAAAGTGATTATGTACAATGAATGGCGGGGTGATGATTTTTCAAACAATATAATGCTTGAGGAACCTAACATTCACAGGCCCTTCTCCACCAAGCTTTCCATTACTCTCTTGTAACAAGTAGGCATTGCTCCCATGGTATGCTACAATTTTGGATGGGCCCAACCATAGGTGATCAAATTTCCCATGTTTTCCCTTATCTTCATTTATGGCATCCCATTTTAGTACCAAATCTCCTAGTTCAAAGTTATCCACCTTGGTATGTTTGTCAAAAGCTTCTTTGATCTTGTCTTGGCACAGTTGGGCATTATGGAAAGCCTTTTCTCTGGTATGTTGTACACTGATGAGTTCATCCTTCCTTCTTTGTGTGGCTTCTGTCTCTACATCTTGCTCCTGCAACAGTCTCATTACTGGCAACTCCAATGTAGTAGAAAAAATTGATTCAGTTCCATAGATGATATGGAACAGGGATATGGCAATGGATCTCTTTGGCGATATTCTATCAGCCCACAATGCATGGATGAGATTTTTGTGCCATGCCTTTTTATTTTCTTGCAGCAATTTTTTGATGATTCTAACTAAGATTTTATTTGAAGACTCAGCCAATCCATTTCCTTGTGGGTAGTATGACGTGGAATGACCAAGGGTGATGTTGTAATCACTAAATAATTTCTCCAATTTCTTAGACTTGAAAGTTGTTGCATTGTCTGTTATAATCTTGATCGGGCATCCGAATCTGGACAAAATATTGTCTTCTAAGAATCGAATAATAACATCATCTATAGCATGTCTAGTAGGAACTGCCTCAATCCACTTAGTGAAATAATTTGTTGTTGTCAGGATCCATTTGTGTTGAGATGAGGATTGTGTATTTATTTCCCCTATAAAATCTAGGCCCCATTGTCTAAAAGGAGATTCCACTGAAATGGGTTTTAAATTCAGATATTGCAATTTTCCTTTCCCATAGAAGATTTGACATTCATGGTACTTTGAAACCTCTCTATAAACATCGGGAAAAATGATAGGCCAATAGAGACCATCCCTTAAAATTTTATGCATAGTTGTCTTCCAATAATGATGACCTCCACATTCACCCTTATGGAAATCTCTAATGGTTTTCTCAGCTTCTTCTTCTATCAAACAACTCAATAAAATACCTCCTGTGTCTTTCCAATACAACAATTCATTCACTATACAAAATTTTGTTGCCTTTAATTTCAAGAATCTAGCTTTTGTCTTACTGAATTTAGGAGGAGCCTGCAAAGTTTTTAGCACAAAGATGATATATGCATACCATGTAGAGTCAAGAATTTTTTGGGATATTTGTGGAGTCACCTTTTCTTCTTCTGTTGTACTGTTTGACAAGTATACAATGAAGTTTATTCCCAAGAGTTCACAGGTTGTTTGTACCATTAGTATAGCAATTCCCTGTCCTTTGATCAACTTGGTGGGTTTAATCTCAAGATCATATTCTAATAGTACTGCAATCCATCTTCCCCTTTTTCTATCAGGATCAGGTTCGGTTAGGATGTATTTCACTGAGCTATTGGGTACATAAGCAGTAGTATGAGAATGTAGGATGTAAACTCTGAATTCTTTCAATGCTTTGACCATATCATATGCTTATTTCCCCATGATTTCATATTTTAAAGGAGAATCCCTCAACGTCTTACAGTAGTATGCTATGGGATTCTCAAAATTTTGGTCATCTTTCTAGAGTAGTACACCTACAATTGTGTGCTCTGAGTAAAAAGAAAATAATATGAAATATTTCTCAAAATTTGGACTAGCTAGTATAGGAGCCTTCATCAATGCCACCTTGATGTCTTCAAAGGACTTTATTTCTTCGGGAATCCACTTTATTTCATTTCCCTTCTTGATCATGTTGGTGATGTGTTTTATGATTTCGGCCAAATTTGGGATAAATCTTCTCAGAAAATTCACTTTGCCAATTTTCAAGTTCCCATCAACTCTTTTGGGGTCTACCTTTATCCCTTCTTTTGAAATGATGTGACCCAACAACTTTCCTTCTTCCATGGAGAAATTTGAATTTGTATCCTGAACTTTCTACATTTTTGAAACACCCTTATGAGATGTTTGAGGTGTTCTTCATTTGAGGTAGAATACACTGTGATTTCATCAAGGTAGATAACAATGAATTTGTCTTTTTCATCATCAAAATATATGTCCATAGCTCTCTGAAACATTTCCCCTGCATTAATAAACCTGAAAGGCATCTTGGCATACATAAACATTCCCCATGGTGTTGTAAATGTTGTTTTCTCCTGATCATCAGGGTGCACCATAATCTGATTGTATCCTAAGAAGCCATCCAACATTGACATCTTCTGAGAGCCTACTATCTTCTATAAAATGTGATCCATTTTAGGAAATGGGTAGTTCTCATTTAGAGACACCTTACATAGATTCCTGAAATCCACACACAACCTAATTTCTCCACTCTTTTTCCAAACTAGCACCAGATTTCCCACCCATTTGGAAAACCTCGGGGACACTATGATTTTGGCTTCAAACAATTTCTTTACTTCTTTTTCTATCAATGGTAACAACATCCTATTTATCCTTCTTAATTTCTGTTTGAATGGCTTGTGATATTCTTTAATTGCGATGACATGTTGGATTATACTAGTATCATAAACTTTCAGCTCATCATAAATCCAAGCAAAAACATCAGGGAATTATTTCATTAATTTGACATACCTCTCTTTGACTTCAGGGATGAGCTGTCTGGACAACTTCACAATCTTTGGATATTCTAGAGTCCCAATATTGCAGTTTTCCACATCCCCTTCATTTACTGTGATCTTCAGACTTCTTTCCACATCATTGTTATCAAAAAGTTTTTCCAATGGGACCAGACCTTTAGGGATGATGTTACTCTTTAGATGAATGATATCTCTACGAGTAATATGATTGTCAAAATATCCTTCTTTTCTGAAATAAGTTGCATCTACCTCATCATCACAATATTCATCATCAATGTTTAAATTCTCGAATTCATTCTCCATCTTGAGGAAGCTTTCTACCTGTTTGTTGTTTTCGAAAACTTTCCAGTGCCTCATATTGTCTGGTATTGTTGGCTTGTACTTCACCTCCATCTTGTATCTTTTTTCAGGGAAAATTGGAACTAAAAATAATACTGTTGAAGTAGCTAAGGCATCAACAACCTGATTTTTTTCTCTTGGAATTGTTGAAATATTACATTTTGGAAATTTCTCAAGGAGTTCTAGTAACAAATTCCTATAAGCCCTCAATCTGGGGTGTTTTTCTTGGTATATGCCTTTGATTTGATTTATAATTAGCTCAGAGTCTTGTTGGCAACCATTTTGCATTTTTATCTTTTCCTTACAAGCTGCCCAGACAAGGGTTTTGAACCCTCAATACTCGTCGCAATTCTTTAAAACAAAACGACACGATTATCTTGCGCATTTGCACACCTGCTTTTCGTTTTCATTTTCACGACTGCAAGCGTGAAAACCTTGAGTTGGAACGCATTGTTCATGGCATTAAAATCATCACTGGATTATTACCAATACTCTTGTTCATGTAGTCATTTCACCTTTAACTCAATAATGGTTATACAGTTGGCAAGACACCAAACCTTTATTCACTTTGCATTTTTGTTAAATTGGTTTAAATTTATAAGTTCGTGATGCAATGATTATTGGTGTCTTTGATTAAATCCTTGGTGCAATGGTTTCATACAACACATAAATTTTATGATCAAATATTTGGTGCTATATTCGAAATGTTGTTTTGTTTTAAATCATACACATACTATTGTTGACCAATTTTTGGCTATGAACACTATGGTTTTCAAATGGTTATTTGATATTTCATTTAGTCAAAATATTTTGGTTATGAATGTTATGAATTTCGATGAGTATGTGAATAATCTATTTGATATTGGGTCAAAATCTTTGGATTGTGATGTGAATGATTTGAATTACCAAGGCGTCGTCAATTGTACATGTCAAAATGAATGTTTTTCATGGTTTATTTTCATTCCACCACACTCGCACGCATAGGAATTAAATGTCTGCCTTGCATCTCAAGCTACCTCTGTTTGTTTTGAGGAAACTGTGGGAATTGGCCCTATGTCTACCCTGTCTAACCTCTTCACCGTTTACCCTGTTGACTGTGTGCTCTCTCCTATGGCCCCTGTAGTGCGCATCGAACCTAATGGCATCCAAACGTTGTTGTTATTTGACAATGCTCGTGAGGACTTGGAGAGTAATGGATGGTTAGTTTTCATCAAAAAATTTGAGGGTTTCAACCTCGCAGTCGCTCAACAGTTTTCCCTCACATTCGATGGATGCAGGGCCAAAGTTGGAGACATCCAACTTGAATTGAATGAGGAATTCCTCAGCTCAACCACAGGTTTTCCAGCTAAAGGGAAGAGGTGGTTTAAGAATTCAGAGGTGGATGAAGTGCCATGGCCGCTCCTATTTACCTCGAGAAAAATTATCAATTGTGATAAAGGTATGCCAGTTACGGCCCTTAAGTCTAGGTGGCATGATTTATTGGCCATTATTAAGCAATTTGTTACTTGTGAAGGTAAATATGGTTTAGTGTTTCTTTACCATCTCTGACTGCTTATGAATTTCATAGATTTCCCTTTGAATATGCCTCACTACCTCCTACGCAGTCTGTATAAAATGGCTAAATGATGTAAGAGGGAAAAGGCTGACTCCAACCTCTTCCATCACTGTTTGATCAAAATCATTATTGCTCATCATTTGAGGCTGAGTGGTGACTGTTGGCAAGCTTTCCTATTAAGGAATGGATTTTCCACTCCTAAATGTGTTTAGGTGGACAAGACCATGGTCACTGAAACCCTTGTCGGGCTTGTCGTGCCATGTCCTACACTCTTACCTGTTGTCGAACCCTCGACATACCCCATTGCTGACCTACCTGACACCCTGCATGACCCATGTTCGAAAGACAATGCTAAGACTGTAAAGAGACCTGCAAGAAAAAAGGGTAAGGGTAATACAGATGTCAACAACAAAGGTAAGAAGGTTGCATGTTGGGTATCTAGGTGCGCTCGTAACAAGCCCAAACAAAACACAGAACATAAGCCTATTGTTTTGAGTGAAGACTCTGATTCTGATATTGAGCGATTTTTGACCGAGGAGTACCCATACTCACATGGCCTCTGTTCTGTTCAACCCTATGACTATGTATCCAACCTCCCACTGTGCCTTAAGGATGACCCTAACTTCCCCGGTATCAAGTTTGATAGGGGAACCCCTGGTAATTTAAAAGATGCCTCACCTGTAGTGACTCGGCCCGATCAACCACAGTGCACTCAATCTAACTCTTGGCTTGAACGATACTACACAGATGTTCCTCTATTGCAGTCCTGAATTAAATCCTTTGAGGAACGGGCGACGTTGTTGTCTAACGAAGATGATAGACTGCAAGAGTATGATAAGAGGCAAAAGACCACAGGTTCTATCATGTTCAAAAATGTTGAGGCATCCACTGCCATTGTTAATTCGAAGTTATCCTGACCAAATCGTATCTCTACAGCCAAGGTACACACGAATTTCAATGGGAATTGGATTTGCTGTGGAAGTTTAGAACATGCTTTTTGTTACATAGTTTTGGTTTAGGTTGTTAGTCTTAGTTAGAAATAGGAATCTGGGANACACCAAACCTTTATTCACTTTGCATTTTTGTTAAATTGGTTTAAATTTATAAGTTCGTGATGCAATGATTATTGGTGTCTTTGATTAAATCCTTGGTGCAATGGTTTCATACAATGCATAAATTTTATGATCAAATATTTGGTGCTATATTCGAAATGTTGTTTTGTTTTAAATCATACACATACTATTGTTGACCAATTTTTGGTTATGAACACTATGGTTTTCAAATGGTTATTTGATATTTCATTTGGTCAAAATCTTTTGGTTATGAATGTTATGGATTTTGATGAGTATGTGAATAATCTATTTGATATTGGGTCAAAATCTTTGGATTGTGATGTGAATGATTTGAATTACCAAGGCACCGTCAATTGTACATGTCAAAATGAATGTTTTTCATGGTTTATTTTCATTCCACCACACTCGCACGCATAGGCATTAAATGTCTGCCTTGTATCTCAAGCTACCTCTGTTTGTTTTGAGGAAACTGTGGGAATTGGCCCTATGTCTACCCTGTCTAACCTCTTCACCATTTACCCTGCTGACTGTGTGCTCTCTCCTATGGCCCCTGTAGTGCGCATCGAACCTAATGGCGTCCAAACGTTGTTTTTATTTGAAAATGCTCGTGAGGACTTGGAGAGTAATGGATGGTTAGTTTTCATCAAAAAATTTGAGGGTTTCAACCTCGCAGTCGCTCAACAGTTTTCCCTCACATTCAATGGATGCAGGGCAAAAGTTGGAGACATCCAACTTGAATTGAACGAGGAATTCCTCAGCTCAGCCACAGGTTTTCCAGCTAAAGGGAAGAGGTGGTTTAAGAATTCAGAGGTGGATGAAGTGCCATGGCCGCTCCTATTTACCTCGAGAAAAATTATCAATTGTGATAAAGGTATGCCAGTTACGGCCCTTAAGTCTAGGTGGCATGATTTATTGGCCATTATTAAGCAATTTGTTACTTGTGAAGGTAAATATGGTTTAGTGTTTCTTTACCATCTCTGACTGCTTATGAATTTCATAGATTTCCCTTTGAATATGCCTCACTACCTCCTACGCAGTCTGTATAAAATGGCTAAATGATGTAAGAGGGAAAAGGCTGACTCCAACCTCTTCCATCACTGTTTGATCAAAATCATTATTGCTCATCATTTGAGGCTGAGTGGTGACTGTTGGCAAGCTTTCCTATTAAGGAATGGATTTTCCACTCCTAAATGTGTTTAGGTGGACAAGACCATGGTCACTGAAACCCTTGTCGGGCTTGTCGTGCCATGTCCTACACTCTTACCTGTTGTCGAACCCTCGACATACCCCATTGCTGACCTACCTGACACCCTGCATGACCCATGTTCGAAAGACAATGCTAAGACTGTAAAGAGACCTGCAAGAAAAAAGGGTAAGGGTAATACAGATGTCAACAACAAAGGTAAGAAGGTTGCATGTTGGGTATCTAGGTGCGCTCGTAACAAGCCCAAACAAAACACAGAACATAAGCCTATTGTTTTGAGTGAAGACTCTGATTCTGATATTGAGCGATTTTTGACCGAGGAGTACCCATACTCACATGGCCTCTGTTCTGTTCAACCCTATGACTATGTATCCAACCTCCCACTGTGCCTTAAGGATGACCCTAACTTCCCCGGTATCAAGTTTGATAGGGGAACCCCTGGTAATTTAAAAGATGCCTCACCTGTAGTGACTCGGCCCGATCAACCACAGTGCACTCAATCTAACTCTTGGCTTGAACGATACTACACAGATGTTCCTCTATTGCAGTCCTGAATTAAATCCTTTGAGGAACGGGCGACGTTGTTGTCTAACGAAGATGATAGACTGCAAGAGTATGATAAGAGGCAAAAGACCACAGGTTCTATCATGTTCAAAAATGTTGAGGCATCCACTGCCATTGTTAATTCGAAGTTATCCTGACCAAATCGTATCTCTACAGCCAAGGTACACACGAATTTCAATGGGAATTGGATTTGCTGTGGAAGTTTAGAACATGCTTTTTGTTACATAGTTTTGGTTTAGGTTGTTAGTCTTAGTTAGAAATAGGAATCTGGGAGATTGTTCCCATATTTTTTGCAAACAGTTTTTGATGATTCCCACAGGGAATGTTTCACCCTATGGAATTTATATACTTATTATTTTTTGTAAACAACCCATCATTGTTGGGAGAACAGAGACTATGGACTTATGATTATACAGACTCGAATAGAAGTGGATTTGTTGTACAGCTTTAGCTTCAATTTATCTTACTTTTGTTCAAGTTTTGTGCATAACAATTTGTAATCAAATTATTGACTACTTTAGATATCAAGATTTGTTACAGGTTGATGAGTTATGCTTTAAATTTTGTCCATATTTGATGTATCTCATTTTACTCACAACAATTACTCTGTTTGAATTTAATGAATAGAAGGTTTATCTTCTTTGTTAAATGAACGGTTATGTACAAATCTCTGCACTGGGATTTATCTAAAATGTGATGATCTGTAAACTATAAAATTGTTGTTGTTTTATGTCTTGTTTGTTCTGTCATTCGTATTCAAAGAGCGTTGCTACTTCCTATTTACAGGAAGCTTGTGGAAAATCTGGTGCGGGTTTCTCCCATCAAATAGCTAAATCGAGTACTGTGAACAGGACAAATAGGAAGCACTTCTATAGGTCAATCTGTTAGTGTTATTCAATTAGTTAATTAATATATAAATTTCTTGTAATCTGAACACGTTTCATTGTTCATCTCTATAGTTCAGATTTACAGTTAGGATTTTTATTTTAATTGCTTAGCTTAGATAGCCTTCATTTTGTTCCTTTCTCATAAAAATTATAAAAATAAAAAATAATAGCTTCGTTGTCATAAGACATTTTACAAATGATTTTACAAATTTCGATCAAAATTTGTATTTTGTAAATATTGTACATATATAATTGAGATTTAATTATATTGATAGTTGAACATTTAATAAGTAGAATTATTGTTTTATAATATTAGTTAGTAAACTGTATATATATATATATATATTAGATTTGTATATAGTTTGTTGTAGCTGCTTTTTTACTTAGATTAGTTTCTTTAGCTTAGTTTTTCTTTCATTTTCATAGGACTTAGATCAGCCAACGGAGCCGCGAAACCCGTCGTAGTGGATTATTCCAAACGTCTTGGATTATTTAGACAACCCCGGACCGGATCCACCCCTCCAGTTGATGAGCGGTCAATTTCGCCCGTCAACAAGTCTCCATGTACAACAATTATTTTGGCACCCAATTATTCTAAAAATTTCTACCCCAATATTAATGCTTCATATTCGTCCATGTTATTTGTGCATTCAAAAACAAGTTTGTAAGAACATAGTTTTTTGTCTCCTTTGGGATGATTAATCCAAATGCCATCTCCTACTACTTCTCTGCATGCAACCCCATCAAAACTCATTTTCCATACCTAATCTTCTGCATCATCTTACTTCTCTGAAAACTGTTCTATCTGTTGGTCAGACTTGTCTTGGTCAACCATAAAGATTTATGTTTCCTTTTCTTCAGAAAATGGGTCATTGAATAAAATGGAAGATCCCAGCTCAGTTTCCACCGAATAGATAGGATGATTTCTAGGATCTGTTTTGTTGTTGACCATGTATTTAAGCATAAATTCTCTATACAGTCTTCTGTCCTGACCAAAGATAGGGATAGTGGCATATGACATGTCCATCTAGAGAGTTCCCTTTAATTTTGAAGCCCATGATCTGGACAACAACATGCCAAATTTTGGAGGGATATCAGTGACCACTACATCCATAACCATATTCTTTTCTGGGGTTTGTGCCAAAGACACCACCAGATCTTTGATCATACCAAGGCATTTTACTTGTCTTCAATTAAAGGAGAACATATCTTTATAAGGTATAGTGACATTGAGGCCCAATTGATCCATGACCACTTTGGGCATCAGATTATGTGATGCTCCAGAATCCAGCATAGCATTGTGAAGAATCATGTCATGGATTTTCAAACTGCCATAAAAAGGAGGAACTTCTTCATTTTCACTGCTTTCCTCTACCCTTGGCCCGAATAAGATGGTTGGGTGATCATATTGTATGTTTAGGGTATCATAGGTTTGTCCCATATTAAGAATCTTGATGATCTAATTTTCGTACTCACTATTCTTGATCAATTCATTAAATGGTACCAAATTTTTTATTTTAGCCATCTCACTTTCAAAATTAAAATAAGATGGAGTCTTTTCTATCTCTTTGGTGATCGTTTATTTCCTTTCCTATAATATTTTATTCCAGGGTTATTCTTTCTTCTTTCCCTTTTCTACAGTACCCTTTACAACAGAATCCTTCCCAGTAGAGTCCTTTGCAGCTGAATCTTTCTTGGGTTGCTTTAAAAAGGTATGTTACTCTGAGCTTCTTTGGTGGGATTTCCCTTTGGAGGATTTCATTTTGGAGGATTTGGAGGTACCTTTTGATTTCGAAGGTTATATTTCCTTTGGAATTGCATGATATCATTTTTCAATCCTGTCTCGTAATCCTTTGCTTCTAATGATACTCTTTCCTCCTCATCTTGCAAAACAATCTCACTTGCATCCATGAACTAATCGTGTTCTTCTTTGGTCAAAAATACCTCTGTTTCTTTATCATCACAAAATTTCATGTTATATTCAAAATATCCATCATAATCCTCATTCACATAATTATTTTGGAAAGGAGGTTTGATTTGTTGTTCTCCCTGGTTTCCTTGATTTCCTTGATTTTCCTGATTTGCCTGATCTGTTGATTTGGTTGGGTCCCTTGATTCCTTTGCTCTCTTTGTCTAAGTTGTGGAATAGATGGCCTTCTCAGATTTCTGTGTGGACCATCAGCCTGTTCTCTAGGGTTAGGCCTATTTCCCAAGGCCATTCTCTCCATCATTCTTTCCATGTTTCTCATCGTCGCTTCAAATATTTCATCTGATGTTTGTGATGTTGAGGACTGTGCTTTATCCTGAGTTATGTTTGTGTCTCTACCATAATTAGTTTTCATATTCCTTGAAGCCATTAGGTTCAATTCAACCTCTATGAAATCGATCATCATATCATCAAATGTGGTAGATCTTCATTCTCTTAATAATAAATGAAAGTCACTTTCAAAAGAATCAACATATCTGAGTTGAGCATCTTTAGGGGCGGGGGGGGTTACCTCAAAAGGAATTGCATTATAGACCTTCATGAATATGGCTGAAAACTCATGCATTGTTTCATCAAGTGATCTCTTCATGTTATTGTACTGGGTCAACAATTGAAGGGGATTTTTGTTATCCCCCCATTTTGCAAGAAAGATTGTCTCAAAGGCTTCTAAATTTGCGATACTAGCTGGGGGAAGGGCTTTGAACCACTTCCTCACTTCTCCTGCAAGACTCTATGTAAATAGACTCATCTTCACATCTTCAAAGTCCACCTATTCCAAGTCTATGAAATCATTAGACCAGTCTAGATGCTTTTGAGTTGATATATTACTTTCAACATCATATAGTTTGATCATTAGGTTGTAATCTTGAGGCAAATCATGTAGTTGAGCAGGCAGTATGAGGGGGGAAAATATGGCTAACATAGCTATTGTGAAGGGTCAGAGTGGTTGTTGGTTCTGAGTGGGGATCACTAAAGGCCTAGAAGATGCGTCTAGACTCAAATCTTGGAATCTCTTTTCGTCAAAGATAGTCTCGTTTAAGCGAGATTCATATTTAGTTTTGAACGAGGATTGTTCAAATTTCACATCAAACTCGAGGTCTTCAATGCTAGTCTCTCCATCCTTGGGAAAGGAAAAATATCAGTCTGGATGCAACACTAAGGTTACTTGATTTTATTTTCTTTTACGTACAAGCTTTTCAGGGTCAGACATAGGGATTGCAACTTCTGGGCCTGTGTTTCTCCTGGTGTGGATTTTCTTAGGAGCCAAGATTTCTATCTCACACGGTGTTGTGCAAATAGTCTCTGAGTAATAGAGTTGCTTGGGTAAAAATAATCTCATCCAATAAGGTATTTGATCCACTGTCACCCTCAGGGATCAAACTAAAGCTTTAAGTTTTTTTTCCTAGGGAAGAGTTTTCAATTTCATCCCCAGCAACGACGCCAGAATGTTAGTACTCTACAAATTTTGTCTGGTTGATAGACAAATGACAGAGGTAACTGTTTCAACCTACTTTAGAGCTGAAGAACTAGCCTGCTCAACTCAGAGAGGGCTCTCTCATGTCACTTGATATTTCTTTGGAAATTGGTGGCAAGATTTAGTTTTCTTTGGGGTTTTTTATAAAATTTGTTGGCCAAGAAGAGGAGGGACACCCAAGGCTATGGAGTCCAAATTTTGAAAATGAATGAAAACATTGACTAGCCAATAGAAATATCTAGAGGATAAAGGATAAATGAGGCAATGAATCTCAGTTATAAATTGAATTTGAGCAAGGTGTATGAGGAAGGAGAAAAAAAATAACTACATCAAAGCATTACTGAAATGAATTATGAATTATTTAAGAAGAAATACAAACAATTTAAATTGCTAAGCCAAGAGCATCATAAGATGAATTCTGGGCCTTTAATTCTCCAATTTAAATAGAATAAAATGCAAATGGAATAAAATATCACAGGAAATACGTACAATAAAGGAAGACAAAGCTCATATCACCACCATTAGAATATTTTCATAGAGACTTCAAAAGCTTCTGCATATATATTCAATTCAGCTTCGGAAAATTACAATAGAGTTTGAAACAAGCAAAAAGGTGCCATTGCACTTCTACCAACATTAATTCATTCAAATGTCCTATTATTTATACAATTTGATTATAATGGATGAAACTGAAATGTCTCAACTTCTACAACTGATTATAATAATTTCAACTGACAGTCTCAGTATATGAACTGATTTAGAATGATTACACAAAAAGACATTTCAAAAATAGGAACATATTTCTCTGACTTCTCAGCTTCCTTTACGACATCTATCTTGTCCTGATCTTTTGTCAAACTTGCTAGTTTGAAGACACCTGGAGGTCACTTACTGGTTCCGGGAAAACTGCATTTGTCTTGCCCAACTGCACGATTTCCTTCCACTGTGAGTAAGAAGGAATATCGTAATCCATCATCTCCTTTATCAAAATCTCCAGGTCAATGCACATAGTGTAGGACATAGTCAACATGCCAATATGTACTATTTTATACTGAGTCAAAATCTCAAATTTTTTGGCCAAATAATCTACCAGACTTGGACCTTTCAGACTCTCTTCCATAGCTTCAAATTTGGAATGATCCATTCTACACTGAATGAGGAGAGAATTGTAGTATTCTTGATTGTACAGTGTACCTTTTCCATCCCAAAATGGTGGGAGGCTCTTGATAAAAAATTGTTCAAATGTATCATTAAAATCCTGTATACTATGCTCCATTTGCATAGCTTTGTTTTGAACTGATTTGAGAAAGTTGTGTTTGGCGATGATCCTCCTTTTATATGTGTTATTCAATATCATGGATTCGAGAAAACTATTTTTAGTAGACTTATTTTCTCCCTGATGTACTTCTAGATGCACCACACATCCACGAAACGAAACCGTGGTATTTTCCTTGGCTCACCCTCACATAATTAAACCTCATGCTATTTTGTTGCCTGATATGGGCTTTGGTCGTTGATCTAGGCCGCTCCAAGATCTATGGTCCACCATCCCTAAAACACTTACAATAGCTGGGGTTGGAAAGAAGTATTTTAGGTAGACCACTTTTTGCCTCGATGTACCTCTAGATGCACCATGCATCCACGAAATGAAACCTTGGTATTTTCCCCAGCCCACCCTCAGATAATTAAACCTCATGCGATTTCGCCGCCCGATATGGGTTTTGGTCGTTGATTTGGGCCTCTTCAAAATATATAGTCTTTCAGGTCCTACCTTTTGCGCCTCTACTATATTTTTCCATATGTCGCCATATGTGACCTTATCCTCTAAAATTTCATGCTTCTACAACGATGTATCTTTTCGCTAAATTTCTAAGACTTGGATTCCATTTGAAAATTGTTATAGTGATAACAAATTACACATTCGATCACTTCCTTAAAAATGAATGGAATGAAGTTTTAGTGGTCATTGGAATGTGAAAAGAGTTTCCAACACTTGAAGCAATTATTAACCAGTGGTCCAATTCTAAGGATTATTGATCTGAATGAATATTTCATGGTATGCATAGATGCATGCAAAGAAGGACTTGGTGGAGTCCTCGGTCAGAATGGGTATGTTGTATGCTATGATTCAAGGAAATTGAAGGAGCATTAAAGGCACTATGCCACTCATGACTTGGATTTTGTAGCCATAGTACATGCCTTGAATAAGTGGAGACATTGTCTCATGGGAAAAATGTTTGAGCTGAGGATAGACCAGCATGATCTGAAATATTTATTTGATCAACCAACTTTAAATGTCTAGAAAAGGAGATGGTTGGAATTTCTTAGTGAGTATGACTTTGATATAAAACATGTCAAAGGGAAAGAGAACAAGGTGGTTTATGCACTCAACAGAAGAGTGCATGAGTTTCATGCTACAGCCATCATCATGTACCAATATGATTTTAATGACATAATTTTGGAGGCTACAAAATCATATCTGCAATATAAGGAATTAGCGGTAAAATTACAGCAAGGTACTTTGCAATAGAAAAATGAGGATTACATGTTGGGAGTTGATGAAATTATCATGTACATAAGAATAATTTATGTACTCAATTCACAATAATTGAAAATTTTGATATTGATGGAAATGCATANTGGGATTTATCTAAAATGTGATGATCTGTAAACTATAAAATTGTTGTTGTTTTATGTCTTGTTTGTTCTGTCATTCGTATTCAAAGAGCGTTGCTACTTCCTATTTACAGGAAGCTTGTGGAAAATCTGGTGCGGGTTTCTCCCATCAAATAGCTAAATCGAGTACTGTGAACAGGACAAATAGGAAGCACTTCTATAGGTCAATCTGTTAGTGTTATTCAATTAGTTAATTAATATATAAATTTCTTGTAATCTGAACACGTTTCATTGTTCATCTCTATAGTTCAGATTTACAGTTAGGATTTTTATTTTAATTGCTTAGCTTAGATAGCCTTCATTTTGTTCCTTTCTCATAAAAATTATAAAAATAAAAAATAATAGCTTCGTTGTCATAAGACATTTTACAAATGATTTTACAAATTTCGATCAAAATTTGTATTTTGTAAATATTGTACATATATAATTGAGATTTAATTATATTGATAGTTGAACATTTAATAAGTAGAATTATTGTTTTATAATATTAGTTAGTAAACTGTATATATATATATATATATTAGATTTGTATATAGTTTGTTGTAGCTGCTTTTTTACTTAGATTAGTTTCTTTAGCTTAGTTTTTCTTTCATTTTCATAGGACTTAGATCAGCCAACGGAGCCGCGAAACCCGTCGTAGTGGATTATTCCAAACGTCTTGGATTATTTAGACAACCCCGGACCGGATCCACCCCTCCAGTTGATGAGCGGTCAATTTCGCCCGTCAACAAGTCTCCATGTACAACAATTATTTTGGCACCCAATTATTCTAAAAATTTCTACCCCAATATTAATGCTTCATATTCGTCCATGTTATTTGTGCATTCAAAAACAAGTTTGTAAGAACATAGTTTTTTGTCTCCTTTGGGATGATTAATCCAAATGCCATCTCCTACTACTTCTCTGCATGCAACCCCATCAAAACTCATTTTCCATACCTAATCTTCTGCATCATCTTACTTCTCTGAAAACTGTTCTATCTGTTGGTCAGACTTGTCTTGGTCAACCATAAAGATTTATGTTTCCTTTTCTTCAGAAAATGGGTCATTGAATAAAATGGAAGATCCCAGCTCAGTTTCCACCGAATAGATAGGATGATTTCTAGGATCTGTTTTGTTGTTGACCATGTATTTAAGCATAAATTCTCTATACAGTCTTCTGTCCTGACCAAAGATAGGGATAGTGGCATATGACATGTCCATCTAGAGAGTTCCCTTTAATTTTGAAGCCCATGATCTGGACAACAACATGCCAAATTTTGGAGGGATATCAGTGACCACTACATCCATAACCATATTCTTTTCTGGGGTTTGTGCCAAAGACACCACCAGATCTTTGATCATACCAAGGCATTTTACTTGTCTTCAATTAAAGGAGAACATATCTTTATAAGGTATAGTGACATTGAGGCCCAATTGATCCATGACCACTTTGGGCATCAGATTATGTGATGCTCCAGAATCCAGCATAGCATTGTGAAGAATCATGTCATGGATTTTCAAACTGCCATAAAAAGGAGGAACTTCTTCATTTTCACTGCTTTCCTCTACCCTTGGCCCGAATAAGATGGTTGGGTGATCATATTGTATGTTTAGGGTATCATAGGTTTGTCCCATATTAAGAATCTTGATGATCTAATTTTCGTACTCACTATTCTTGATCAATTCATTAAATGGTACCAAATTTTTTATTTTAGCCATCTCACTTTCAAAATTAAAATAAGATGGAGTCTTTTCTATCTCTTTGGTGATCGTTTATTTCCTTTCCTATAATATTTTATTCCAGGGTTATTCTTTCTTCTTTCCCTTTTCTACAGTACCCTTTACAACAGAATCCTTCCCAGTAGAGTCCTTTGCAGCTGAATCTTTCTTGGGTTGCTTTAAAAAGGTATGTTACTCTGAGCTTCTTTGGTGGGATTTCCCTTTGGAGGATTTCATTTTGGAGGATTTGGAGGTACCTTTTGATTTCGAAGGTTATATTTCCTTTGGAATTGCATGATATCATTTTTCAATCCTGTCTCGTAATCCTTTGCTTCTAATGATACTCTTTCCTCCTCATCTTGCAAAACAATCTCACTTGCATCCATGAACTAATCGTGTTCTTCTTTGGTCAAAAATACCTCTGTTTCTTTATCATCACAAAATTTCATGTTATATTCAAAATATCCATCATAATCCTCATTCACATAATTATTTTGGAAAGGAGGTTTGATTTGTTGTTCTCCCTGGTTTCCTTGATTTCCTTGATTTTCCTGATTTTCCTGATCTGCTGATTTGGTTGGGTGCCTTGATTCCTTTGCTCTCTTTGTCTAAGTTGTGGAATAGATGGCCTTCTTGGATTTCTGTGTGGACCATCAGCCTGTTCTATAGGGTTAGGCCTATTTCCCAAGGCCATTCTCTCCATCATTCTTTCCATGTTTATCATCGTCGCTTCAAATATTTCCTCTGATGTTTGTGATGTTGAGGACTGTGCTTTATCCTGAGTTATGTTTGTGTCTCTACCATAATTAGTTTTCATCTTCCTTGAAGCCATTAGGTTCACTTCAACCTCTATGCCATCGATCATCATATCATCAAATGTGGTAGATCTTCATTCTCTTAATAATAAATGAAAGTCACTTTCAAAAGAATCAACATATCTGAGTTGAGCATCTTTAGGGGCGGGGGGGGTTACCTCAAAAGGAATTGCATTATAGACCTTCATGAATATGGCTGAAAACTCATGCACTGTTTCATCAAGTGATCTCTTCATGTTATTGTACTGGGTCAACAACTGAAGGGGATTTTTTTTATCCCCCCATTTTGCAAGAAAGCTTGTCTCAAAGGCTTCTAAATTTGCGATACTAGCTGGGGGAAGGGCTTTGAACCACTTCCTCACTTCTCCTGCAAGACTCTATGTAAATAGACTCATCTTCACATCTTAAAAGTCCACCTATTCCAAGTCTATGAAATCATTAGACCAGTCTAGATGCTTTTGAGTTGATATATTACTTTCAACATCATATAGTTTGATCATTAGGTTGTAATCTTGAGGCAAANCAATAGAAAAATGAGGATTACATGTTGGGAGTTGATGAAATTATCATGTACATAAGAATAATTTATGTACTCAATTCACAATAATTGAAAATTTTGATATTGATGGAAATGCATACCTTTTCTTATGTTGGACACCCAGGATATCAAAAAATGACTACAACAGTCAAGAGCCAATATGGTTGGCCAAACATGAAGAAAGAAAATGTTGAGTACATTGCCAAATGTTTGGAGTTTGAAAAGGTCAAGTTTGAGCATATATACCCATAAGGGTTGTTGCAACCATTACCTATCCCTGATTGGAAATGGGAAGTGGTGACAATTGCGTTTATCACCAAACTTCCCAAAAGAAGAAAGCAACATGATTCTATCATGGTAGTGGTGGACAAGCTTACCCAAGATGCCCATTTCATTCCAATGAAGCTCACTCACAAAGAAACTAACATTTTTTATATTTATAAGAAGGAAATTTCTTAATTGCATGGTATACCCAAGACAATTGTGTCTGACAGAGACCCAAAGTTTACCTCAAAATTTTGGAAAGGATTATTCAAAGGATTTGGAACAAATTTGAATTTTATCATAGCTTATCATCCAGAATCTGATGGGAAAACAAAGAGGGTGAATCAAGTGATTGAATATATGTTGAGGATGTATGTGATGGATAAACCATCAAAATGGTAAGACTATCAATACTTGGTAGAGTTTTCTTACAACAATGTGTACCAAGCATCTCTGAAGATGAGCCCATTTGAGGAACTTTATGGTAGAAAGTGAAACACACCTGTAACCTGGGACAACCCAACAAATAGAGAAATGGTTGGGCCAGAGTTGCTTAGAGAAATGGAAGAGAGGATGTCAAAAATAAAGTAGAATTTAAATTCTTCTAAATATAGGAAGAAAAGCTACGTTGATAAGGGAAGAATTCATAAGGGAATTATGCATAGGTGATCATGTATTCTTGAAAGTGAAGGCCAACATAAGTTCCTTGAAGTTGGGAATTTGTTCAAAGTTGGCAGCTCACTATTGTGGGTCATTTGAAATCCTAGAGAAGATTGGGACTATAGATTATATGCTTGAATTACCTACATCTATGTCTATTCATAATGTATTCCATGTGTCATTGCTCAAGAAGTATATACCTAATGTTAATCATGTTATTGATTGGAATGTGATTCAGGTGGAGCAAGAAGGCGCTTTTCAAGTGCATATGGTGTGCATACTGGACCGGAAGATCAAGAAGCTCCAAAATCAAGCTATAGATCTAATAAAGGTCCAATGGACCTCGTACGGTCCTTAGGATGTAACCCGGGAGAACGAATATGCTATGTAGGAAGAATACCCACATCATTTTGAAATTATTTGAAAATATTGATGATAATATGTAAATAACATGCACTTAGGAAAATGCATAAATAACAGAAGGGGGATTGTAATACCCCAAGGATGAGCCCAAGTTGAATTGTAAACATGTTTTATAGGTTGGTGAGCCAAGCGATTATAAGCTAGGAGGCTTATGTGAATATTAGGTCAGAGAGCCTATATGCTTAAGGCCAGTGAGCCTATTTTTGTATATGTAAACACTCATATCATTAATATAATACATTGTTGCATGTAGACTGACCATGATAAAAGAGTATTGGGGACTAAGCTCCACTAGGAATGGAAAATGAGGGGGGATAGGAGACTAGGAAAAAGGGATAATATTGAGGGATTAACTCAAAGAGAATATTATACTATTATTCCTAAATACTATGGTGAGCATAATTAAGTATCCTAAGTCTTATGGGAAATGGAATGATCCACAAGTGAAGAGAAAACGAGCCCCAGGAGAGCCATGTGTCATTCATGGTGCATTAAAATATATGTGGGGAAAATAGTTTGTTTTCCCATCTTTTCCCCATTCACGCACACACTAATCATTTAGACATTGAACCATTCTTCTCGTCCACCAAAGCATTGATGCAGACAACCATTGACTCCCCAATTTGAACCATTCTATCCTTCATGTTCACCTTCAACAATGATCACATATGTTTCCTATTAAGAACAATGCACTTGTACTTGCTTGGACCCATACTATGCCTTAACTTAATGTTGTTGTTGCCAACACAGTTCCTTGTTTAAGCGTGGTTGTTTCACTTACCCATTTTCTGTTGATTTTTTTACCTGAGCCTGTAACTGGTTGACTTAGGATCTAGACAAAAGAAGAAGGTTGTTAGGCATATGGGTTTGAAGAGGTGGGTTGTCAGGCCATGGGATTGAAGAAGAAGGTTTTTGGGCCTCTGAGAAACTCTCTCTTGGTGAAAGAGGTTGTTGGGGAAGTTATTTTTCTAGAGGGATCCCAACTGAAGCTATAATTATCTAAGAATTCATGTTTGGCTTGTTGTTGAACCCCTAGAAGGGAAGTGGGGTAGTCGAAGGACTATTGAGCAGAGAAGGGCCACACTTCCTGGGGTGGAATAGGCACGTGGGGAATGAGAGGCTATAGGTTGTTAGTGTGAGTTGGCTCATGGGACGAAATACTTCATGTTGATTGTGTAACTTCCTGTTGTCTCGGCCTAGCCTAGGAATCCCTTTACCCAGGTGGATTTTAGTCCTATCTTGGGGGTGACCCACTGCTGAGAGTGATGAGAAGCATGGTATAAGGATATAAGGTTTGTGGAAGGTCTACATCCAGTTGGTGGTCTTCTATAAAAGATAAGTATTAATTATATGCTCAATTGAATGTTGTGTATTTGTACATGTCTTATATTTATGAGTATTGCTTGTATATGTTGTATGTATAGGCTTACTTCTATTTACACATTAATCTGTGTGTTAGTAGAATGTGTTGTCTTTTTAAGTTTATATGTATGATGTTCCGCAAGAATTTATGTGTGGAATAGCCCAGTAGGTATATGGCTAGGTATGCCACAATTTGGTATCATATTTTAGTAAGAGTGTTGTTGGCACAAGAGTAGACCCAGGGTTCAATACTACAACAACACACCAACAAAGCCCTAACTACCGACCCTTTCAGAAACACCTGCAAAGCAGATGAAGTCTCATATGAGGTAGAGGTAGGGGTGGTTGCAGGACTCAAGTGTTTACAACCTTAGCTGGGACACAGATCTATGATTCTAACACTTAATAAAGCACTCAACACTGTTAGTTTCTCAATATGCAAACAATATCTACTTCGCTAATAGAATAGAGATTCATAGTACTCACACTAATCTACTATATTCAAGCACTTAGCATAGGAAAATAGATCAGATCAAGTAGATCAGGCACTAAATATAAACATATAGATTAGATATAACATTCTCGCATCTAATAAGCACAAAGCATATGTAGGTTTATCTAAATACATCCAAGCACTTTGCAAATAACATGTAAATCACATAAAGACAAAGCACAACGCATCATAACATAGGATTTATGTGGTTCACCCCCTCCCTGGGGCTACGCCCACAAATTCTTCTTCTTTATAGTCTTCATTCAATCGGTTACAAGCATAGAGCCTCAAAACCCTTACTCTGCACAGGACAAAAGATCTGCGCAACTCGCTAGATCCTTCTTCCTTGCATTACAACACAAAGCCTTCTATAGTCTCGCACAAGGACTTGCACTCAGCTCTGTAATTCTTACACTTAATGCAAAAAGACCTTACAATCCACACTAGCACTTAGCCTTTAGCACTTATCTTACCAGCCTACTAGTCCTTTTTCTACATTGCCTAACCTTCTATTTATACCTTACAAAATAGGCCTAAACATGGGTAAAACCCATGGGCCGACATCCCAATACCATTACATTATCCCCCAAAACCCAAAAAGGACCCACAAGGGGACCGAGATCCCCTGATCTTCGTTTCATCTTGTGCTACTCCTTCGATAGGCTATCGAAGTCCCAAAATAGGTCACTATGACCAAGAATCTCCCAAAACTTGGTCAAGGGCCAACAGGCCCCCAACCCTCACCTGTGACTCGTCCTGAGTAACTCTGGTATAATCAGTTCTTCTTTGAAGGCCTCGAGCTTGGATGGAGCTGCTTCGACCTATTGTTGTGTGGCGACCTCTTTCTCGGTGAACTCCTGGATCACTGCATCATTTACTGGCCCTTCTAGGCATTGTTCTGTTCCGTTAACGACCTATTTTATCTCCTCCTTGGCTTTCAACCTCTGTGAATAACTGGCATGACTTATCTTGTACTGGTTGAAGCTATTAAGTAAATTCCATCACTCTACTTTGAATCATATGGATATGTTGTTGGTTGGTGTGTTTCTCCTGAGACTGCTTCATTCTTTCTATGGATGATAGGGCTTTCAGCTGCCCTTGTAGTGTGTCTGCGTGTTATTTTTCTTCCTTGAGCTGCGACTCCAATGCCTGTAACTCTGGGTTCTCAGTGAGGTTCTCATATCTGTGGGTGATCCGGTTACTCAGTTGCTTGTACTCCAAGGCAAGAGATTTTAATCTGTCAACTGCGTTGCAAGAAGTTGCTTCCCTTAGGTCTCTTACATCTTGAGGGGTATCGGGCACAGTGTGGAGCTCCAAGTCTGCTATGCGTTGTTGGAGCTGTTGGATTACCTCTTCAAGTTGTGCCACCTATTGTGTAACTTGTTCTTTAGCATTTACTTCGAAGATTTTCATAGAGTGAAGTGCTCTGTGAACCATTTCCTTTACTTCGAGTTGCTCGATGAGTAACTGTTCCTTTCTTTGCTACAATTGTGCTTTTTCTTCATCCCACTTCACTTGCAGAGCAAGATTTTCCCATTCTGCAGCACTGCATTTCTCCTCAAGGTCTTTCTATACTTGCGCTAAATCTTGGGTGGCTTGTGTTGTCTCTTCCTGAGCTCGTCGAAGGTGATCTTCGACTGTATCAACGATGCGGTGTAGTTGAGTTGGCTCATCACCTAGTTCTGTTGTTCCTACTAACAGAGGTGTAGTAGAAACTGCATGGTTGGACTGTAATTCCTACTAAACCCCTTGGAGATTGTCCTTAATCCAAATGAACACCTCCTCCTGCTTATCTTCTTACTTCTCTACTATCTCCAGTGAAGCATCGTTCAGTCCTACGATGATGAAGTCGAAGTCGTTTTCATTCTCTGAAGTTCAATTTTTTCTTTTGCCACTTGCTCAGGGTCTTATAATCTCAGTTTATCTTTACCTTGGCCTTAAACACTCTACTTTCTAAGAATTGATCACTTTTTGTTTGGAATTTTGACAATGTTTTCCTTTCTTTGAAGTCACTCTTTGTCTTTGTTGATTTAGAGTCAACTTACTATTTTCTTCTCATTTATCTGACTAAGTGGAAGCTTTTGTGAGGAAATTCAAAGGTCTATACACCTTTCCTTTTGATATTTGAGGTCATCTTCCCAAGAAATTAAGTTTTGAGTGGTTTATGTTTTCTCCCTATATTTTCCTGGATTATTCTTCGCATTTTATTGTCTTCCTTGAATGCTTGCATTTAAAGTAGCAAAATTCCATGTTTTTTGACATTTTGGGACATTGTGCATCTGAAATGATGAATGTTTTCTCCTTCTCGTAGCATAGTTTTCATGGAAAATAAAAGATTTCATATTCATCTCTTTGCATAACTTTCAAGTCGGTCAAAACACCATATTGTCCATGCCATTTTCCTTTTGAGTAACAACAGCCTTAAAAATCAAGCGCTAAACTAAAAATTGATTAGAGATTTTTACTTTTTCTAGTAGCAAACCTACATTAGATTAGTTGTAGGGCTTTGGAATAGGTGTGAAACATATCTTTCCAAAGCTGCAAACAAACATAGAATATTTTGTTAGGGAGCGGTGAAATCCAATTGCTACATTTTGTCCTGGGAAGCCCTTCTCACACAAGGGTCAAACTGAGGTCGCATTAAGACTGGTAGATTTACTCACCCTACTTTGTTGGTCTTGGTGTAGAGATTGTGTGTATTATGTGGGTCTCTTGAAGGTATACCCACAATGATGAGTGGAATCCTTTCAAGTTTATTTCGGTCTAGATACCCTGCCCTTGCACGTGGATCAGACTATCGACTATTTCCCTAGGCATCATTGTTGTAGTTGGTAACCTTAGTGGACTATCTCTTTAGGGTCTTTACACGAGGTGACTCTGGAGGGGAAAAGTATTCACAGTACCTGGAATCGACATTGGCCAGACTCACTCGGGCTCCTTGGAGGGTATACCCACGATTATGTGTGGGAGATTGCACCAGGGTGTAAGTCTGTTAAGCAGGTCATCAACGTAACTTTTCCACCCTCTCTATATCAACCCCTTCTTACTTTGTTCCCGCAACATTGGATTTTATCACAAACTAGTGTGCTCATTGTGGGAAGGTTTTGTTTGCTTGCTTGCTTACTAGATTTTTAGCGTGTGTTGTTTGTTTTCCCTAGAAAAATCTAGGTTCGAGCTTTATTTTTATGGTGTTAGTTCCTAGGATGACCAATGAAGGACCCCCTTTTCCAGGGGAACCCTTTGTTTTTCCTTCTTATGGAAACGTTGGTCCTCCTTACATCGCTACTTTGAG
>JZKD02S2140506.1:34677-44858 GCA_000966675.3 Picea glauca
TTTTTCTTGTTCTGTTTACAAGGTGAGATTCTCCCTTGATAGGAGCCTCGCATTATCGACTGCTTAATGTTTTCTCACATTTCATACATGATTCTTTAAAAATTTAACTCAGTTATAGGAGAAGGCCTTTGGTTTGTGTTCTAACTTTAAAACCGGATTTCAAAATTTCTCTTTTATATGGTCAAAAAATTGAAGTAGCATTTTAAACCTCGAAATTTCTTTTCATTTTATGTTCCTCCATGATTGTGCCCTTTGCAAGACAACCCAACATTGAACCTGGCCTATCGGATCAAAATAGCATCTCTTTGAACCTTTTTGACACCATACTTAAAACCACCATCACCCGGGTCGAACTCGAACATTCATGGGCCGCAATTGAACAAGATATAATAATCCAGGAACATTTGGAGGTGAGATAGAGACAACTTAGAAATCAACCTTAGCTTCCTTTTCCCGAAGGTTGTCTTTTCCCCTTTTTATATTTTACTCACTTTCGGATGCCTAGACCCTGTACTTTCTAGCCTTAAGTACAGACTCTGGAACAACACCGAGCCCGACAACAATCCATGAGAGATGAAAATAAATATGATGGAGCAAGAGATAATTTTAAAATGTTGCTCAAGGAAGCCCATGCACAACAAAGGAAAAAAATTATGGACAACTTTGCGCAAATCCTTCGGCGGCTGCCCATAGGAGAAACATCTTCATCAAGCGGCCATGAAACCCCCTTCAAGGTACAAGTAAATTTTTATATTCCATTATTTGAAGCACTGATAGATGCGGATGTTGAATCTTCTCAAAGGGTATTTTTCGATCCATAATTTTTTCGATCGAGAAAATATTACTTTTGCACTCCTCAAGGTCGCCCCCATGTTAAGGACTGGTGGGACATTTACTCTTAGAAAAAGTCCATAGAGGAATCTGCAATATTTGTGGTTTCCCCTACATGGGATTCATTCCAGGATGCCATTAAAGAAGAGTACTACCCTGTCGGAAGCTACGAGGACCAGTACACCAAATGCACCACCCTGCGTCAATAAAAGGACCAGACAATACCAAATTTCACCAATATTTTCCATACATTGCACACCAAGTTGGGTATCAAAGACTCTGAGAAACATCTGGTGCTCAAATACCATGGTTGTTTTCATAGATACATTCAAACATAAATGGAGTTTCTGGACATCACCTCATTGGGTATGGCTTACAGTTATGCAGTCAAGATTAAGAAGAAATTTAAGAAAAAGAGGTGAGAGTTTGGATCTGCAAACTCATCACAGCCGAAGAAGGGAAAATGTGGCTCCAACCCACACAACAAGGGACAGAGAAAAGATGTCCACTCTCAAGACAACCAGTCCAAGCCAAAACACAAGAAGGACAATGAGAAGACAAAGAAGGACATAGGAAAATGGTGTGAATAACATAAGAGCCCTTGGCACAACACTGAAGAATGTCGCTCCAAGAAGTCACTTGTGGTCAAGCTGAAGGCTTCAGAGTCAGAGGTCGATTCTAATTCTGAATCAAATGTAGAAGGAGGGAATCAGATTATCGATGTTGAACTCAGTGCCATTGTCGCTAACACCAAAGTCAAGCCAAGAGAACTAAAAGAACCAAAAGAAAGTGAATGCCTCTTTCACTCAAAAATGTGGGTAAAGGGGGATCCACTTCATTTCCTTGTCAATAGCAGCATTCAGAAGAGCCTGATCTCAGCAGAGGTCATCAAGCAGATGGACCTACCAACGACACCACATCCATGACCCTACACCATCAACCAACAGTGTTGTTTTCCCTACGGCATCAAGCCCTTCAAAGATGAGGTATTACGTGGTATTGCTCCCATTAAAGTTTGTGATGTTCTTTTAGGACAACCATATTTGTGGAAGATTCATGCTATGTATGATTCTAGACCCCACAGTGTTATTATTACTTGGGTAGACAATTGTACAGGATACAAGAGGTAGTGCCGCCTATGACTATTTATTTAAATGTTTTCCAAGCAATGCAGTAAGGTCATTTCGCAGACTGGGAATTTCATCTTCCTTGTGATCCGTGCTCACAGTAAGCAGGTCGCCACCACATCCATGGAATCTATACAGAGCCTCTCTTTGTAGCAGAAGCAATTGGACGGGATCATGGAAGAGTACAAAGACATCTTCTCCTCATCCATTAGGGTACCGACTCACTACCAAGTCAAGCATCCAATTGATCTAACCCCTGATGCACCTCTTCCTACTGGACCAGTCTATCTTCGCTCACTAATGGAAAATGTCTAAATCAATCATTAGATCCAAGAGCTTCCTTAAAGGGGGCACACCAAACCCAACTCCTCCCCTTGTGGAAGCTCAATTGTACTAGTGCAAAAGGATGGGACCTGGCGACTCTGCATTGATTACAGAGAATTAAACAAAATCACAGTCAGAAATCGGTACCCAATTCCTAGGATTGATGACCTTCTTGACCAACTCAAGGGGGAAAAGTTCTTCAGCAAGATTGACCTAAAGTTTGGCTACCACCAGGTTCCCATCAAACCAACTGATGTCTGGAAGACAACTTTCAAATATAAAGGTCTCTTCGAATGGTTTGTCATGCCCTTTGGCCTAAAAAATGCACCAAACACTTTCATGAGGTTGATGGATGATGTATTGAGACCCTTCACCAACTTGTTCGTGGTGGTAAATTTGGATGACATCCTCATCTTCAACAAAACTTGGGGGGAGCACATGCGACATATTCAACGGGTTTTGAGCACTCTACGGCAACAAAAGCTATATGCCAACTTGGAAAAATGTTCCTTTGCATGAACATGGTCCAATACTTGAGATACATTGTTGATGAGCATTGGGTACATGTCTATCCCACTAAGATCCAAGTAATCCATGACTGGCCAGCCCCGACCAAACTAATCGAGCTTCGGAGCTTCTTGGGACTGGCCAATTTCTACCGACGGTTTGTGTTGGGATTCTCCCATATTGCATGGGTCCTCAGCCACGTGACCAAGGGTGGTGGCAGAGAAAAGTGTGTGTGGGGGAAGGAACAACAACGAATATTTGATGATCTGAAGCATTGCTTGTGCTCAGCTCCAGTATTGTCCTTTCCATATCTGCAACAACCGTTTGAGATTGAGACTGATGCATCTAACTATGTTGTAGGCATTGTTCTCACTTAGCATGGTCAACCAGTGGCATACCATAGTGATAAACTCTCATATACTTTCTGGAAATACCCCACCTATGACAAGGAAATGTATTCCATTATACAATCTTGTCGTCAATAGAAACATTACATTCTGGGAAAGGAAACGATCATCCACACTGATCACAAGCATTTACAGTTCATACAAAAATAGGGAAAATTGCAGAATGACTGCCATCAGAAGTGGTCCACCTACCTGCAGTAGTTCCATATCAACATCAAGTATAAGATCGGGAGCACAAATCGTGTCGTTGACTGCCTCAGTCGATTTTCCATAGATGCACTCACCACTGTGCTACATTCATGTGGACATGAGGCATCTGAGTGGCACCAACTTTATCAGCAAGATCCAGACTTCATCACCACCTATCAACTCTTGGGTATAGGCATGACTGTCACCGATTTTCACTTTCAAGATGGGTTGTTATGCCATTTGGGCCATTTCCATGTTCCTGCAATAAATCGTGCAAAGCTGATTTGGGAAGCCTACTACAGTCGAGTGGTAGGACATTTTGGCATGGAGAAAATTGTGGTCATTCTCCAAAAACATTTTTATTGGCCAAAACTTCGACAGGACATCAGCAAGTATATCATATCTTGCATTGCCTATACCATTTCCAAGCCAACCATCAAGAAGCAAGGCTTATACACCCCTCTTCCTACCCCTGAGAAGCCTTGGGAATCCATCTCGATGGATTACATGTCTGGCCTTCCGTCCACCAAGAAAGGCAATGATTGTGTATTTGTGGTCGTTGATTGGTTTTTGAAGATGGCCATCCTCATAGCCTGCAAGAAGAAAATCACAATGACATATAATTTCGAGCTCTTCTTCGAACGAGTGTGGGTCCTGTTATCACATAGTTTGTAGCTAGGAAGAAAGGTTATACTGTAGAAGGCCAAACTAGTGTAACAGAAACCTATCCCATCCAATGTCACCGTGATGGGGAGGTTCTTTCTCTTTAGGGAGGTGAGTCTTAGGGGAGACGTCCCTGGTGACCTGGGGTTTTAAAGAGGCTAAAGGATAATCAGACAATGACAAGTTCCCCCTTCACAAATCACCACCAAAATAGATAGTCCGACTTATAGCCAACAAAGATAACCAAGTAGAATCCCTGCTTGAGAACAAAGCAACAATAAATTGATATATGCAGGCTTTGGTTAGTACTTTATATATATTAAAGACTATTTGATATTCAATATAAGCAATTTGAAAGTAAATGTTGACGAAGTCAATGTTTACAAAATGGAAATAAAAGTAATGTCACTTCACTAATAAATATTAGAATGATATGGCATTCAATGCAACAAATCAATACTTAACTCAATTAATGCCTTTAACTACCATTCAATTGCTCATAAAATGAAACGTTGTTGCAATAAAGATGTAATAACCAAGGATGACGTCAACAACTAGGGTATGTAAGTTAGTTGAGATTAGTGTAGTTAGGGTTTGAAATTCAATTTTTCAAAGAGTTTGTGATCAAGTTCCACTTCAATGCTAGAGGTCTTGAGATCAGTGCCTTCTAGGGTAAAATGGAGTCAATTTAAAGGAGGACACAAGGGTTGAAGGAGGACGACTAAAGACTAGAGGGAAGAACTCTGAAGTGTTGCTATGGCAGGGCCTCAGAGAAAAAACCCTAGGGGAGAGAGGCTCACTCTGTTGTTTCTATGAAAAGGCCTCGTGCTCTCTCCTCCTTCCTTAGATGGAAAAAATAGCTAGCATGAAAGATAAAGTCAAGACAAGAGAGTCAAATGAGGGAGAGTGTTGCTACATCAAGGTTCTATCATCAAACCCTAGAAGAAAAATGGCCCTAAGTGTAGATAACCTAGGCCTTGGATGTCTTCTCCTTATTGAGCTCAAACAAGTACGACTAACAAAGGGAAAGAGGAGAAAGGAGTGTAGCTACGGCTAGGCTCTCTTTTCCTCTTCAATGGCTGAAAAATTCTCTATCAGGGAAGATGAGACAAGAACCTACTTGTGTGCTTGTCACCTAGTGTTTTAATCATAAAATTATAAACATATGCAATAATATAAGACTACAACCATTCATTCAAGAAGTTTTGCAGAAAAAACACTTGCATATCACCATGAAATAGCATGCAAACCCTAGTTGTAACACCTTCCTTCAAGAAAAATGCCAAAATATGCCAAAAATATCTTCCTTCAACAAGTGTGCCTTCCCTAAATCAACCAAGTACCCAAGATAGGGAACACATTTTAGACCTCACTAATGAGTGAGTGAGTTGTGATGAAAAAATGAGAGTGAAAA
This sequence comes from Picea glauca, assembly GCA_000966675.3. Lineage (NCBI taxonomy): Eukaryota > Viridiplantae > Streptophyta > Pinopsida > Pinales > Pinaceae > Picea > Picea glauca. Next base: position 40,140 of record JZKD02S2140506.1, read on the forward strand.
TCTCTCATTTATACAAAATCTTGACCTAATTTTACATTTTAGGTCAGGTAAAAGGCCGACAAGGAAAAATGATCAAAATCATACTATTTTACATTAAATTTTCAAATAAAAACCCTAAATAAGTAGAAAAGAGAGTAAAAGCCCCTCTAAGGGAGGCGCTAGCCCTTTCTAAGGCAAATGAAACATCCTGGAACAAAACATTATCCCTCCAGGGGCATTTCCATCATGCCACACATGCCACTACTGCTCAGTCTGCCTTCAAAGATGTCCAATAAGATAGATGACATCATGGTCATCAAAGGTGACGTCCTAGGCCTTCCAAAGCCAACGTCTCAGTGAAAAGGGCTCATCCCCCTAGGCTAAGATATGTCGGGGTGCTTCTGGTGGAATATCCTCTTCTTCTCTGGTGCAAAGACTCTAATCAACCTCTGTCCTATCTCTACCCCCTGATGGGGTCTCAACATCCATTTGGTGGGATTTGTAGCCCCATGGAGGTTCGAACTGATCATATCCCCATGTGTACCAGTCCAAATGGTACCTATCCATTGGGTATGGTCCTGCACATCAAAGGCTATGCCCTCCATGGGATCATCGGTCATAGGGATCATGGCAATGTCAATCACATTTCATCATTAATATTATTAAACACATGCATAAAATCCCTAATACATCAATCAATAGCTCAAAGATGTTACACAAGCCTACAATACAAGTTTTGGGAAAAGGAAAAGGCTTCCTATTGGGCTAGTGTCCACAGAAAAGGGGAAGTTCTCAGAAATACCTCTTCCAAGCCATGTAAGTCGGTGGTGTGGTCAGGGGATGCTCAATTATGTGGGTGCAATGATGGCCAAGGGTGAAAATATGTTACCTATGGGTGCCTTTGTAGAAGGTGAGTTGTCCCTATCATGGATGCATTTTTTCCAAGCCCATTCTTTCCTTTATTCTTTTTATTCTTTTATTTTCTTTTAAGATAATCAAGGGACACTGCCTTGGCATGGTGACCAGAGCTAACAATGTTACCCACAAGTTATTTTGTAGAGATGAGAATATTGGCTCGTGATGAGACCCCCTTTCCCTTGGCCATGCAACCAAGAGTCACTGCCCTGGCATGGTAACCAGCTGGTGGCAATGTCATACTGCTAGGTACCCATGGACCTAATAGGCTGGCTTATGATGAGACCGCTTATCCTTTGATTAGGTCTTGTTTTATTATTTTTTCGGGTCCCTCTTGTTTCTTGCTGAGAAGCTTTTTATTACTTTCTCATGGATCCCTGGGCGAAGCATATCGAGGTTTATTCTTAGGATTTTATCTTTTACCAACTTGACTTTACCTTCTGGGCCTTTAGCCCCTTCTTCCCATGAGGTAAGGTGTAGTCCTGAAAATAGGTCAACCCAATTCCCGGACAAGGGGAAAGGGATAGATGAGCGGGAAACAAGATGTAAAAGTGGTAGTATGATGGGAGCGGGCGATGGATTTTCAGAAATCCCCCCAGTGGAAAACCAAAAACCTATAGACACATGCTTTCCAGGGCACCCTGTCAACCTCCCCAAACATGGTCAAGTGGGAAAATGTAAGATCCAAGTAGTTGTTAGAGATAAAAGGAATCAAATGCATATATTCAAAGGTTTCAATGATCAAAAGTGATACATACCATGATACTTGGACCAATTACCACATGGATCAAGAACCTCTTCTGATACAGGACCAAGTCGATGGTGATGGATGTTGTTGCTGCTGACAAGACAAAGACACTGGAAGAAGAAAAGGTGGGCCCTTAGTCAATCCTAATCTCAGTAATCCATGTCTAGGACCCGTGGGCCTCGAGACATGATGTCCTAGTTATCCCTAAAAAGTGGGGATAATAGGTCCATTTTAGGATACCACAAACCATCATCTCTGATCGATACAACAGGTTTCTCATCACATTTTGGTCGAGTCTCTGGTCATTTTTGGACACCGAGCTCACTAAATACATCACTTTCCACCCCCAAACAAACAACGAAATAGAGGTTGTCAACCAAATGACTGTGCACATCCTATGCATTTACAACTCTAAGCATCCATGCACATGGGATTAAAGTCTCCTCTATATTCAACACAGTTACAACATGGCTCTCCATAGCTCCACCGGCCATAGCCCGTTTCAGTTGGGACTGGGATTCCAACCCTTGGGTCCCATTGATGTTGCAATACCTCTGGAAACTACACAGATAGTCTCTTCCCATGTTAAGTCTGAGACCAACAAAGCCATCAGATTCATTGAGCGAATTCAACACATTTGCCAACAAGTCTAGAAGATTTTGCAGAAAGCCAATGCTAAGTACAAGCAACGCCATGATCAACACAGGGTACCGCACCAGTTTTAGGTTGGAGACAAGGTCTAGTTACACTTGTAGAAGGAGCATCTTACAGGGGCCCATTGGAAGCTCCACCCACTTTTCTATGGGCCTTACACCATCACCAAGGATGTGGGTAACAATGATTTTGAGCTCAACACTCCACCATTCCTTGGTTTTCACCCAGTGTTCAATGTGGAGCTCCTTTGGACATATTTTCCACCATTATTGAACACCTCAGAGATTGCAAAGAAACTGACACCAACAGAGCTCAACCCTAACTACATGGAACATGCATCCACTAATCAGATAGAAGACACACAGGTCAAGGGAACTCATGAGTAGAGGATCCGTCTTTATCGGGTTATCAAGGCAGGGAAGCTCCTACACCAAGGCAAGTGGCCCACCTGGGGCCACATCCAGTAGAAATTTCCTCACCTAATGGGGGAACTCAACATGATGGAGACCATTACTTCCTAAGGGGGGTGGATTGATCCAAGTGGATATTGGTGGCCACTCACCTATTCCAACTGGCTCCCTTTTTCAGTTTTTAGTTCAACATGTTCTTCTATACTTCTTTGTAATTGTGGGTTCTACACTTCTGGGGCTGTCTAAATCCCTACACATCTTCCTAGTGGATACTGGTGGCCTCTCATCTAATCCAACTGTCTTATTTTGTATTTTTTCATGTTAGCACATCTTGTTGTACTTCCAGGGTTGTTTTGTAGCCCTAAACAATGTTGTTTTGGCTCACCACAGTTAAAATGTAGATAGAGTCAAAGTTTGACGACATAATGTAGAGTTCTCTAAAAGAACTTTCCAACGAGATATCATGCACCTAAAACGGAGGTCGTATGCAAAAGTTACGACCCTAGGAAGTTCAGGTACCAACTTACCCATAGGGGCCCACATGACTTTTGGCGTTTCACCTCCTAGGGTTACGTTTTTCAATTTCTAGTGTTTTGGCATTCATGACTAATATTAAAAAAGGTCTCTGGAGCCTCATTGTAATAATTTTGCTCAGACAGATGCACGTAGTAGCCACATCTCTTCTCAGAGATAGCTACCACCATTCGAGCAAGTGTTTTAGTTCTGCGGTTTTACGGTTTCAACCTATTTCATTTATTCAATAGAAGATATTGTTCAGTGGATATCTGTGTTGTTATTCATATCTTTGTGGTTATTATATTCAGTTTGTTAATCAGTTTGTTCCACTCCTAAATATGGATCAACAAGGTGGCATCAACTTTGAGAGAGGTACAGGTGGCAACAAGATTGGACTCCAGACTGGAAGAGAGAAGGGGTTGGTTTACAATTTTCTATGTGAAAGCGACGAATAATATCACAAGCATACTTAGACTGGGAAAGAAAAATTCCTTCATTGGTTTGCAAAACTTGGAGGCCAAGGAAATAGTCCAAAAAGATTAAGTCTGTCATTTCAAATTTCTTCTTAAGGTTGGTTTTCACATGGTTTAAAAGTATTGATTCACTACCAATAAGGATAAGGTCATCAACATAAAGGACAGGGATTATGAGATGGTTTCCTACTTTCTTTGTATAGACATTAGGATTAGAATGACATCTAAAAAATCTAGTGTCAATAAGAAAGTTGTCCATTTTGGCATACCGAGCTCGAAGAGCTTGCTTAAGACCATAAAGAGATTTCTTAAGGTGACAAACAAGGATAGATTCATTCTGGACATAGCCAGGAAGTTGTTCCATGTATATTTATTCTTGCAAATCCCCATGCAAGAAGGCAGATTTAACATCCATTTGATGGAACTCCCATTTATGTGAGGCAACAAGGGAAAGAACAAGGTGGATGGAATTCATTTTATCTACAGGGGAAAAGGTTTCATTATAGTCAATTCCTTCAACTTGGGAAAATCCTTTGGCAACTAACTGAGACTTATGTCTTTCAACACTTCCATTTGATGGATACTTGGTTCTGTAGACCCATTTACATCTGATAATTTTTATTCCTTTTGGAAGAGGTACAAGATCCCAAGTATCATTTTCCATTAAAGAACGATACTCTTCATTTATTGTTGTATCCCAATTTGGATGAACTGAAGCTTATGCAAATGTCTCTAGATCATGAGTCTCTGAAACTTGATCCAAAAGAGAAGAGGCTCGTTGGAACTAAGAACGTGTCAGGCAATGATCTAAAGGATCACCAACAAGATCACCAACTGCTTCTTGTGTTGAACAGACCCATCTAGGAAGCAGTGGTGTTGGTGCTGGTTCAGGTTCAATGGACTCATCTGGAGGAAGGTGAGTATGAAAATGATCCAGGTGGATATTGGTGGCCACCCACCATTTCCAAATGGCTCAAAACAGTTTTCTGGCCATTTTGGCAATTTATTATTTTTAGCATGTTTT
>JZKD02S2140517.1:19480-34866 GCA_000966675.3 Picea glauca
AGGCTTACCTGGCATCAGGCCAACTCATGTCTCTTCCTTGCCAAAGCCATGCTGAATAAAACCTTGAAAACCCTCTTAAAACAAGTGGCACGTGCCCTAACCCTTCACTGCACACGTTGGAACACTGGCAGGCTCAATACTGCACGCGTTGGAACGCTGGCTAGCCCACTACAACCCGCATTTACCTAACAAAGCACAAAAACAGGAAAGTTGCCGATGGGACGAAAAGCTTTGGGTCAGTTAACTAGAACTCCCAGCCATGCATGGCCGAGAGTTCTTCCAAAACCCTAGCTCCTTCTAGCCTATAAAAGAAGGGGTAGGGGTACTATTTGGAGGAGGAAAATGATAGCAAAGAAACTCTACCCAATTGTCGAATCCATTTGTCCCAACCCTTTAGCCTTTCCTCAAGCCTAAGAAGAATTCAAGCAAAGCAGTTGGAGGACAAAGAAGAGGAGGAGCTCAGGATCAGGATCGAGGATCGGTGGCCGATCTCTATCATTATTGTAAGTTGATTCATCTTGAGATTAATAAAGAATACTTTTCCCGTCCCAATGCATGACTTATATATGTTTTATTCAATTTATGCTTAATCTCTAACCCTCTAGTAGAAAGATAGCATGCATGCGTAGTGTTTTGTCTTGATCGCAGGATTGTCTTTGGAAGGAGCAGCAGAAGCAAGTGGATAAAGCGCAACGGAGGATCTACACCAAACATCAGTAAAAAGGTTAGTAGGTTATTTTCATGTTTGCATGTGAAAAAGGGTTTTAGGTTTGGGGTGGTAGGTTAAAAGTGATTTCTTAAGGGTCATGATCTGCATGCAATTTTAAGCCCTAGCTTGTTAGTCCGTAGGGTATTATTTCCCAAAAACACCCTCTTCCTTGGTGACCTCTGCGTTTTCCTCTGCCTCTCCCTCTGCTGAAGGAGAATTGAGTTTTGAAAGAATTAGAGATTGACTCATCTGTAAGGTGCAGTCTGGTCTCATGTGTCACCATAGAACCAATTAATTCATTTGTTGAAATCTTGATAGATCATTGGATTCAAGGATTGCTGTTACAACCATTTCAAATTTCGTGGGTAGACTTCTGAGAATTTTCTCAACAATTCATTGATCAGTGATGGTTTCACCAATCAGTCTGATCTGGTTCACGATGCCCATGACTCTGGTCATGAACTGATCCACAGTTTCAGACTTTGTCATCCTTAGAGTCTCGAATTGCATCCACAAGGTCTACAGTTTAACTGTTTTGACCCTATCATTTCCTTGGTAGGAAGATTTAAGGATGTCCCAGGCTTGTTTTGAAGTACTAGCGCCTGTGATTTTTGAGAAAATCGAGTCATCCACAGAATTTTGAATACGGAATTTGGCTTTATTTTCTTTGTTCCTCAGTGTTGCCTGAGCAATTCACTGCGGATTTGTCATGGCAGTGAGGGCGGCTGGATCTGGTTCCACATATCTAAGATCCAATGGTTCCCAGCACTCTTGTGCTTGCAAGAACGATCTCATCCAAAGAGACCAGATCTCGTAATTCTTTTCGAGTAGAATCGGACCCTGATTTGGTCCTAAATTGCTAGACGACACCATACAAAAAAAAAATTACAGAAAAAATATAGAGGGAAAGTTCGTATTTACCTCCGATGGTCGAAACGTCGATGTGTCGATGGCTGAAAAGATCTTATCGGCCTTGAATTGGCCTATGTCACCTTGCAATGTGACCACACGCCTTGATGGTAAAGCGCTACGAGATTTTCCCGTTCTTTGTCTTTCAAATCGTCGAAATGCGAAAAATTGTCTTTGGACAATTCAACGGTCCAGATCTTGTGTGATATGATGGTCCAGATCTTATCGGGATATCGGGAATCGAGATTTCGTGAGTTCTGATGACGATTTCTTCTGACTCCTCGATTCCCATTTCTCGGATTTACCGATGGAACTTCCTTTCGGGAAGTTTCGTGATTATTTTAATCACCTCCACGCGTCCTAACAGATGGATGGTCCAAATCTGCGTCGAGGATTTTACTGTGGAGATTCTCGATCCCACGATTTTGACGAGATGACGTCAGCTGGGCCCGACGACGGAGTTTACCTCCTATCGGGATTTAGGAATTTGGATTTCCGAAATGCTCATGCTTCTTATCCTCAGGATTCGCAATTTGTCGAATCCCGATGTGCCGATGGACTTTGCCCTATCGGGACTTTTCACGAGCCCTCAAATTTATGCCACGCATCCCAGAAAAATGGACGGTTCTGATTCAACCTCGGGATATCGCGACTTGCGATGCTCCGTTGACACAATTTATCTATCAACTTGAAACCCCGGATGCCGAAACGTCGACGGTTTCCTCGATGTTCGCCACGTGTTCGGTCAAATGGTTGGCTGAGACTTTATCGCTATTTCGCGTATCGCGATTTCGTGAGTTTCGAAGTCTTTTTGCGTCGGTCTTTCAAAACCGTGAACTTCGATATGCCGATGTGACGATGCGTTGATCTGTTGCCACCTGTCCTCTGAGATGGACGGTTGTGATCTTATCACGATATCGTGAATCGAGATTTCACGAGTTTCACCGTGGAGTGTCTTTTGTCAACGAGACCTCCGACATCCCGAACTACGAAATGTCGATGGAGTGATGGCTTGGATCTGCTGCCACTTTTCCTCTGAGATGAACGGCTCACAGGTCCTCTCGGGATTTTGCGATATCGTGTATCGGATTTTTTGGAGTGCAATCACCTTTGCGCTTCCAACTCCCGATTCTCGATTTTGGGATGAGATAAGATCGAGGACTCACGATCTTTCTTGATCCAACGGTCCAGAATGACTCGTGATTTCGCGATTTGCGAATTCTCACGGTAGTCTTCTGACCTTTACACCTGCGAGTCACGAAATGTCGAGATCTCACCTCGTGTCTCTTGATGGACGCTCCAGATGATGTCGGGATTTCGCGACTTCACAAGTCGAAAATTTCTCCTTGGCACTGCAAAGGACTAAACCTCATGCACCTTCTTGTTGATCCAACTGCTGTCGGTCCTTTGCGCAAGATCTGACGGCTAAAATGCTTTTGCCTTTTCCGCGCTCTCCTCGTCCCTTCTGAACTGGTTTCCCTCTCTGGATCCGTTCGCAGGACGACTTTTATGGCTGCAATGGCTGTTTCTTGCGTGTATGACGCAATCTTTGTCGAATTTTGTTGAAATTTTCTCCTACGGAAGAAAGAATTGGTGAATCTTTCAAAGATTGAAAGAAATTCATGAGTTCTCTGTTCACTGCTAAAATCTTTGACAGATTTGAAGAATTCTTGCAATTCTTTAAACACTTCTTCATTCTTTAACAATATTCCACGAATTTGAACTAATGTCCGTGAAATCTTCAATGTTTCTTCCTTCTGCAGGAATCTTTAATGAATTCGAACGAATTCTTCAAGAGTTATTTAAACGTTCTTCCATTCTGCAGCTCTTCTTCGTCAATATTTGACAATTCTTGAAAAAAAATTCAATAAAATTTAAAGTTTCTTATTTCTCGGTCTCTTCTTCCTCGTTCTTTCGAGAGTAGTACGCTCTACAACCTCTGCAAGCTTCCTACGTTGATCTTTTGAATGTAAGTCATTCTGCTTCCTCGTGGAGGTTTCCTGTGAGGTTCTTTCGAGAGTATTACGGACGGCTCTCCAAACCTTGTGAAAGAGACTGTTTCGCGTGCTCTCAAGATCCGTGAAGCTATGCGCTGTGAGGATCGAGTTTCTCTCCAGACTGTGTGAAGAGGCTTACTGATGAAGCTCTGATACCATGATAAATTGTGAAGTAAAGAGAAATGCAGAGAGAAAGAATAGAATAATATATTGGAATGTATGAAGAAGATATTGTTAGAAGAAGATACAATGCAATGGGAGATGGCTGAGCTAAATAGGCTCAAGAAAGACAAAAATAGAAAGTACAACTGTCCAGTACATCTGGCAGTGTACCCCGAAATGTGAAATGGAAAAAACTCGTTAAGCCCCTTTTCAACATTTCGGGTCCCGGGAGTTCGAAGGCCCATAGTATTGTAGCGAGAATCGTGAAATCCCAAATCACAAAACTCCTGTAGATGTATCTTGTTCTTTCAATTTCTTGTGTAGATAGTTTTATCTAGCGTTTTGTTTTCAGGAGGTACCATTCCCAAAATTTAGTCTTTGAACATAAACTTCTTAAAACGAACCGATGTCATCCATGGAAATTATTTCAACTGAGAACAATTAGACACATAAAATCAGAGACACGAATCATTCAAACAAAGAATGAGCATATTTTAAAAGAAGGTAAAATACCAAGTTGTTATTTCGGCATTCGGGATTTGCTTATTACATATACGTGGAGTTCCTTTGCTTTACTAAATCCCAAAATCCCGAACCCCCAAACCCCAAAATGTTGGGCCCATAGTCCTTTCGCATTTCGTGATTCGACACTTCTTGTTTCATTTACTTTATGCATCAAGTGTTCAAAAACCCCGAAGTCCGGAGCCCCGAAATCCTGAAATGTGGGGCTCATAGTCCTTTCACATTTCACGATTCGACACTTCTTATTTTTGTGTTTGGCGTTTGTAATCACCGAAAACCCGATTGACTTCAGCTTTTCACACCATTTTATTCTCTAAGGTTTAAACAATTAAACAAACATTTTTGGTAAAGGTTCTGATTAAACGTCTCTGAACCGTTATGCTTATGGAGCTCTCCATCCTTTCATTTCCATGAAGTTCAACTATGACTAGTTAGGCTATTCTTTTCATTATTTCATTTCCAGAAAATGAATTTATGATTAATTAGACTATTTTTCTTCCATTATGTTTCACACATGTTGAATATACCTATATCAGGCATTTAAAATGAGTCATGTAATTTGTATGGTTATCTATACAAATATATATTTATATATATCCGCACACATAGCTATTTCCTATTGTGTAATCATTCCAACAGTAATTTAATTTGATAGAACAAATCGCCCAGAATTAAGAGATAATCCACAGGGAGATGCCTGTACACATAGGTATGTAAAAGTTTTAAACCCCATAATTACTTCCGGGATAGCGTCTGCACAAATCTTATATCAAAAAGATTAAATAATTGGATATACATATGAGACATTGATCTAGTGATGATCTCTAGTATAATATAATGATATAGTAATCTATTTAACACAACTATGCTTTCTAATAAATTACCAAATCTCGATTTCCTTCCGGTAAAGACACTAAAATAGTTTTTCCTCGATAGCTAACAATTCAAACTCTAGGGGTTTACCCTACATTTCATTTCATTCCTTCATAATTATATAAAACAGAGTACTCCATTCATTCTTAAGCAAATGCAATTCGATCAGTCAACAATTCATCATGACATGAAAACAGAGAAGGAAAGGTTTACATATCTGGAACAGTTCGTGGAAAGACAAAGGGAACAGACACGTTCCTCCCAACCGTAGAATAGGGCAGCCAAAGTCACTTGCCCAATTCACCCCCTAGCATGACCATGAATCCATGAGGGCGAAATTGGAAACTCCTCCTGATCACTGTCCTTCTATTCCAACAGTTATCCTCTTGCCTCACAGTTACACAGCAGTGCTCATAACAACAAGGAAAATCTTTTTCGATGGTCTCATCTTGCCTCACACTAAATCCGTAGTTTTCATAACAACAAGGAGAGCTCAAAATTTTTCCCAACATACTTGGCAGCATCCTGCCTCCTCGCATATGCTATATATCAATTTTGCCCTAGTCTTTTTCCCTCCCTTGGGTGGATTTTCGAAGCTTTCTAAACCCCTAATTTTCAGGGGTTTCACATGGCCAAATCCTGATTTTCCACTTGTAGTCATCAGCCAAGAGGTAGTTCCAACTTGTTTCCCCCTCATGGAGTCATGGTCAACTAATTTTAACATGGTTGTTCCATTTGTCCTCCTGCAATTAATATAAATCTTTTATTTTTATACAAGTGTCATAGTCAAATAGTTAGTTGAGTCCCAATCAGAACTCTGCCCAACAATCATAATAATTAATTACAGATATCAAATTCGAAATTCGAAATTAAAATAAATGGCAAAAATTTTCCAAATTCAAATTTACTAAAAATGGAATTAAATTTCCAACAAATTTAACTTTCAAAAATATTTTGTTTTGGGGGATATCACATATTCTTCTTTCTGGGTCTTCAGATATGTCAAAGAAACGAAGGAATTTTTATTTCTCAAAATAAGCATATCATAGAAATGCTAAAGAGGTTTGGAATGGAATATTGCAAACTAGTTACCACTCCTATGAAAACCAGTTGCAAGTTGAGAAAAGATGATGATTCAAAGTCTACAGACCAGAGGCAATATAGGTCAATGATTTCTAGCTTACTATATGTGACAACGTCCAAATCATATGTAATGCAAGTAGTTGTAGAGGTGGCATGATTTCAAGCAACACCAAAGGAATCAATGTATTAGCAGTGAAGAGTATTTTTAGATATCTCAAAGGAATATAAGTGTTTGTATTATGGTATCCAAAAGGAAATGATCTATCACTTATTTCCTACATATTTGCATATTTGTAAGGTTGCATTGATGACCGATGAAGCACTAGTGGAGCAACGTTCTACTTGGGTGAGTGTTTAGTATTAGCGCTAAGAAATAAACAATCATCAGTATATTTATCTACAACTGAGGAAGAGTATATTGCAACAACAACATGTTGTACACAGGTTCTATAGATGAAACAAACTCTAAAAGATATACATGTTGAGTATGATGAGCCCATTCCAATGTATTGTGATAATACAAGCGCCATCAGTATGCCAAAGAACCTGGTGATGCACTCCAAAACGAAGCACATTCCAATCAAGTATTACTTTCTACGAGAACAGGGTGCAGAGAAGAACACTAGAGTTGAATATGTGGGAACAAAAGAACAAGTGGTAGACATATTTACAAAATTTCTTCCATGTGAAACCTTTGATTATATTCGCCAAAGACTCAGAGTAATTTATACTAAAAAATGAATGCTTTTGAATATTTATCTTATATGTCTTAGATTTACATGAGGAAGCACCATAGAGAGAACAATTCAAGTTGGGAGATAAATTTCAGGAAGAGCTCAATTAGGGGGAATATCCCCAAGGACAGTTCAGTTAGGGGGAGAAACCCCAGATGGAAAGCTACATTTGCCTTTGATAACAAAGGGAGAGATATTTATCATATGCAGGATAGAAATGCTTGGAGAGAGAGCACGGAGGCAAGTAAACAGGGGGAGTAGCCCAAGGAGTTCAGTCAGGGGGATCGGCCCGAAATGGAGATACCCTCTTTCATTGATGTCAAAGGGGGAGATATATAAACATTGATGAGGAGTATAAGAATGAATGTTATCATGAGTAAGTGTTGCCATCAATGTTGGCGTTGCCATCAATGCTAAAGGGGGATATTGTCAAACAATTGGCTTAGGTTGATGGAAAGTTGGTATGGATTGTTGGTTGTCTTTGACATCAACCATTTAAGAGTGATATTGTATATTGATGTTAACCCTTAGTTATTAATGTCAACCCTTGGAGAAAGTCTGATAGCACAAAGGTTTGGGTAATGGACCCAAGTATTTGTGATGTATAATGTCATGTGTTTTAATATATTTGAAGGTAATATTATTATATATTGGTGGTAAATGTCATTCCATTTCCATTCGTATGTGGAACATCACATAACTCCTCACGGTTAGAGAGTTATGGCCATGTGAAGTAGGAGAACCCAGGTTTGGGTAATGGACCCAACATTGTTTGATGTATAATGGTATGAGTTTTGATATATTTTCAAGTAATACTATTCTATATGGATAGTATATGTCATGCCATTTTTGGTGGTATGTGAAACATCACATAACTCCTCATGGTTTAAGAGTTATGGCAATACGAATTGGGAGAACCCGCATGAGTCATCTAGAAGCCCCAAAATGTCAAAGTAGTCAAAGTGATTTAAGATATTTTTAGAAGGTAAATAATAAAGTTAATTGATGAGTGTACTATAATTCAAAGTATATACAAAATAAATTATTTAAATAATAAAATTAATGGATAAATTACTAAGTTGACAAGTGGTTATAAGTGGGTTAACCCTAAAATAAGGAAAGTGGTTTAAGATGGTTAGAAGGTAACCCTTTGAGGTAAAGTGAAGTGATGAGTGTACTATAAGTTAGTGTGGATACAAAATAAATTATTTAAATAATAAATTTAATGGATAAATTACTAATTGGACAAGTGGTTAGAAGTTGGTTAACCCTAAAATAAGGAAAGTGAGTTAAGATGGTTAAAGAGTAACCCCTTGAGGAAGCTACATGAAATTATAAATAAGAGGCAAGGCTCTCTCATTTAAAATCACACTGGAGCATATTGAGTATCTACAGGTGACTTAGGTAACCAAAGGATATCTAAGACGGATTTCAGAGAGAAGGTGAAGTAAAGAAGGCCGAAATTCAAGGGAGGATAAATTATTTTGATGATGCTTTCTAAGGTATGTTATTTACAAGTCATCTCACCGTTTTCACAATAAATTATTTTTTAGAATGATCCAGACCAAGAAAATGATAGTCCATTGAGAAAACATATCCAAGTAGTTGTGGTACAAATTTCATCTTGTGGGTTGTCGTAGTTTTGGAGTTACACTCCATGGAAAATAGGGTTTGTAGCTAGTCGTGAAACTAGTCTAAAACACGTATTTCAGGTAAAAACATCATAAATTATTCATAACAGATCTAAATTCAGTAAGACCAAATGTGTTGGTTAGAGTATAGTTTGTAGTATTCTGTGTAAAATTTTTAGATCCATACAACAAATATTCTATGTGGGGAAATCTCTACAAGTTCACTCTCTAGAATAAACCAGAATTCAAAAAGGTATGTCATTTTTTCTATAACTCCTTTTCTGAAAGGTTCCAAATAGTGACACCTAGAGGAATTGTATAAAACATATTGAAGAACATTGTGTACTATTTTTATATCTTTATTCATAACATGTACATAGTTATGATTATTTCAAGTTAGGGTTGTTGACTAATCCAAAACTATTTATGTGAGACTAAATAAAAATTTGATGAAAATGATAGTATCTCCTTGTTAAAGTTAAGGAAGGTTTACAGGTATGTAATAATATACACCAAGTCTATTACAAAGTTATAAATTAGAATTGGATGATGAAATTGATGAGGGCTTTTGGTTGAGGTACATGTTGGGTACATGGTTGAGACAAATAGTTGATGAGTTGGCACATACATGAGGTTTATAGTTGATGATGTTGGTACGTATTGATGAGCCATAGTTGAAGAGTAGTTGATACATGATTGATACATGCTTGGTACATGGTTGGAGGCACTTGTTAGTATTATTGTTGACACATGGTTGGAGGCACTTGTTAGTATTTTTGTTGACACATGGTTTATGGATGATGTAGCATACTTGTATTGGTATATTATTAGAGGCACATATCGATCTTGCTAATGATTATGTGCTGTTGTGTTATGATTGGTTGATCAACATCCTTGAGAGTTGTATTGGTGATTAATCTTGGTGAATAGATTTGATTTGGTTGATAAGATTGATAAGACAAGTTATTGTGATAGGTTGTTTGGACAGGTTGTTGTGACATGTTATTTGTACAGGTTTGGTGCATGGTTGATGCACTTATTCATGGTGTAGGTTGAGGTACAGTTTTGGTGCATGGTTGATGCACTTGTTCATGGTACAGGCTGAGGTATAGGTTGGTGCATAGTTAATGCATTTTTTTATGGTACATGTTGACTATAGGTTGAGGTACAGGTTGGTGCATGGTTAATGCACTTGTTTATGGTACATTTTGACTACAAGTTGTTTGGTATAGGTTGGTGCATGGTTGATGCACTTGTTTATGGTACATGTTGATTACAGGTTGAGGTACAAGTTGATTAATGGTTGATGCATGGTTCATGTTATTGGTACAGGTTGTTTGGTGCAGGTTGATTGGTACATGTTTACAACATTACATCTCACAGTGATAGTGTGGCAATGGTTGCATCATTCTACTTCTACGTCAGGGTGGTTGGTTGGAGAAGGGAAAGGTGGTTGTAGACACCTTCCAGATGTAGCTGGAGAACATAGGGGGTTGTAGCCTCCTTTTTGTTGTAGCTAGAGAATTGGGTAGTTGGAGCTTCCTTAAGGTTGTAGCCTGAGAAACTAGGGGGTTGGAGCCTCCTTCCAGTTGCATCTTGAAAACAAAGGAAGTTGGTGCTTTCAATGAATGTAATTATTAAAGACATATAAGAAAAAAAATTATGTGGTTTTCTCTCGCTTTAGGTTTCCACATAAAACACTGGTGTACTATGTTTGTGTGTGATTGATCATTTGTTCATTGTTTATTTACTCTGCAACTATTGGATTATAATGCTACATTTATATAACACTTGCATTTTATGGTGAAAAATGATTAAATTGCTCTATTACTAATTCACCCCTCCTCTCAGTAATCCAACAATTGGTTTCAGAGCAAGTTCCTTTAGGAAATAGTTTAACCACTCGAAGGAGATCATGGATTATTTTGAGAATGGAGTACCAATGTTTAATGGTCAGAATGGTTTTAGGTATGAGATGTGGAGCATAAGGACGAAAGTATTTTTACAAACACAGGGACATTATATTTGGCTACCAGTTGTTACAAGATATGATAGTTCAAAAAGGGAAAAGATTGTAGCCAAGAAGGAATTGAAGAAGAATAACAAAATAGAAATGGATTTCATCTGGGAAGGATTATCTAATCCGGTAAGAGAAAAGGTTGTTAAATGTTCATCAACCAAAGAACTTTGGGATAAGTTACATGACATATATTATTCACCCATTGCAAATTTAGAAAATGTAAAAGAATATGCAGATACAAAACAAGAAGAAAGGTTCTCATCATGTCAGATAGATTCAAAAGAGGGAGAGTATGAAGAAACAAAAGTTGATTACAGAGAAAAATTGATTACTGCAATTGAATATCTAAAGAAAAAAAGAGAAAAAAACAAGTCATGTAAGAAAGAATTGATGAAGCCAACATAGAAGCACAAAAGGAAGAAGCAGAAAAGAGAGAAAAGATACCGATGGATCATCTCAAGAAAAGAACCAATGACTTAAACCAGCTTGAGGAAGAGTTTGGTCAAGAAGAGAGAATAATGGAAGAAGAAATAATTACATTGAAAATCCAACTTGAAGAAGAAAAGAGAACATAAGATGTCATGAAGTCTCATATAATGAAGAAAGAAGAAGAGGTTGAGAATCTTGAAGAAGAAGTTGTCACACTAAGAGTCAAAATCGTTAATATCAACAAGAACGTTGAAGAGACAGAAACTTCCACATCAGTTGTACAGAATGAAGAGAAGCACTCTACGTTGCTAGAAAAGAAGAATGAAGAAAATTAAAAGATTTATGGAGAAGTACTCAAAGGAAATAATCATGATCAACCAGAATCTAAGAAAAATAAAAAAGATACATCTTCAAGAAGATCATCCATGTTCAAGCTACAAAGAAGCTTCAATCATGATCATGATCAATCAAGGCAAAAATTTAGAAGGACTACACCGCAAAGAGGATCATTCACTCCTAGGTATGCAAATTTCTTTTATGGTCATTGTTTTTATTTTACTAACTTTGGACATAAGGTTTCACATTGCAGGGATTATAAAAGAAATGTTCAATAAATAAATGCCTATGTGGCCCCACATAACATTGAATGTTACAAATGTCATAACTATGGACACATAGCTTGTGATTGTAGAAGCATGATCGATACTTCCATAAAAGAGAACACTGATATCATATATAAGAAAGTATGGATAAGAAAACAGGAAGACATGTGAACAAAGACTAGGTTCTAGATATGTGAACATGTGAAAATTAATATCTATATTTTATACAAATATATGTTTAATGTAAATGATTATTTATTTTAATATTTTTAAATTTAGAATTTAAAAAAACTTTGTTTTCATTACTTGATTTTTTTTTAAATAAGAGATTTAACATCCTTTACTAATTTTATGTAATTAAAATGTACAATATTATAATTTAATATTAAAATTTAATATTAATATTTAATATTAATAATTTAATGTTTGGAAATAATGTTTTTAGATAATGTTAAATAGTTGATAGGGATCACCATCCCTCCACAATCACAATCTTGAGTCCTCCAGCTCAGAAACCCGCGATCTAAAAAGTAGCGAAGTATGGAATGAGGAAGCCGTACGTAATTTATAAAATCCCATGTCCATACTTTATAAAAGTACATATTTCATGTGTATAACTATTTATTTTAATATTTTAAATCTAAAATTGAGTAATATCTAATGTAATTATCCTTTAGATTTCTTGACTTTTATTTTAACATTTTTAAATATAATCATAAACCTAATAATAATTTCATTTTTATTTATGTTTTGTATTGATTCATTAATTCACTTAAAAATTGATATATATATTTTATAAAAATATGTGTTTAATTTAAATGATTATTTATTTTAATATTTTAAAATATAGAATTTAAAAAATATCTGTTTTGTTTACTTCAATTTTTTTAAAATAAGAGATTTAACATCATTTAATAATTTTATGTAATTAAATTGAACAATATTAATATCTAATATTAGCAATTTAATATTAATAATTTAACATTTGGAAATAATGTTTTTAGATAATGTTAAATAGTTGATAGGAATCGCCATCCCTCAACAATCGCAATCTTGAGCCTACCAGCAAGGGAGTTCGTTTGTCAATTTGTATATCGCGGAACTACGGGTGTTGTTTGGAGGACACAAAATAATAGAAGCCCAATTTTGAGTCCTCCAAGCAAGAACCCACGATCCAAAAAGTGACTAAGTATGGAATGAGGAAGTAGTACATACTTTATAAAATATCATGTCCATACTTTATAAAAGTACATATTTCATCTATATAATTATTTATTTCAATATTTTAAATCTAAAATTTCATAATATCTAACGTACTTATCCTTTATATTTCTTGACTTTTATTTTCATATTTTTAAATATATTCATAAACCTAATTACAATTTCATCTTAATTTATGTTTTGTATATCATTTAGTAATGCACTTAAAAATTAATATCTATATTTTATAAAAATACATGTTTAATGTAAATGATTATTAATTTTAATATTTTTAAATATAGAATTTAAAAAATCGTTGTTTTGCAATTTTTTTAAAACAAGAGATTTAATATCCTTTAATAATTTTATGTAATTAAATTGTACAATATTAATAATTTAATATTTGGAAATAATGTTTTTATATAATGTTAGACAGTTGATAGGGATCACCATCCATCAACAATCACAATCTTGAGCCTACCAACCAGAGAGTCTGCTTGTCAATTTGTATATCGCGGAAATCTGGGTACTGTTTAGAGGACACAGAACAATAGAAGTGCAATTTTGCACCCGCCAGCCAGGGAGTCTCCCTGTAAATTTGTATATCATGGAACTTTGGGTGTTGTTTGGAGGAAACAAAAGAATAGAAGCGCAATTTTGACACTGCCAACCCGGGAACCCTCGATCCAAAAAGTGGCTAAGTGTGGAATGAAGAATTCGTACATGCTTTATAAAATCTTGTGTCCATACTTGATAAAAGTACATATTTAATGTGCATAATTATATATTTCAATATTTTAAATCTAAAATTTAGTAATATCTAACGTACTTATCCTTTAGATTTCTTGACTTTTATTTTAATATTTTTAAATATAATCATAAATCTAATTATAATTTCATCTTAATTTAGGTTTATTATATGATTCAATTATGCACTTAAAAATTAATATCAATATTTTATGAAAATAAGTGTTTAATGTAAATGATTATTTATTTTAATATTTTTAAATATAGAGTTTAAAAAATCTTTGTTTTGTTTACTTCAATTTTTTTAAAATAAGAGATTTAACATCCCTTAATAATTTTGTGTCATTAAATTGTACAATATCAATATTTAATATTAATAATTTAATATTTGAAAATAATGTTAGATAGTTTATTGGGATCACCATCCATCGACAATCGCAATATTGAGCCCTCCATCCTGGGAGTCCGCCTGTGAATTTGTATATCGCGAAATTTCAGATGTTGTTTGGAGGACACATAACAATATAAGCGCAATTTTGAGCCTGCTAGGACGAGACCCCGCGATCCAAAAAGTGGCTAAGTATAGAATGAGGAAGTCGTACATACTTTATAAAATCTCATGTCCATACTTTATAAATGTACATATTTAATGTGTATAATTATTTATTTCAATATTTAATATTAATAATTTAATATATGGAAATAATGTTTTTAAATAATGTTAGATAGTTGATAGGGATCACCATCTGTAAAAAATCACAATCTTGTGACTACAAACCCAGTAGTCCATCTATCAATTTGTATATCGCGGAACTCTGAGTGTTGTTTAGAGGACACATAACAATAGAAGAAGAATTTTGAGCCCATGATCCTAGGAACCTGCGATCCAAAAAGTGGCTAAGTACGTTATATGTCATCATCTCATTGGAGAATAGATTCGAAGTCTTATTGCAAGCTTCACTATTTCCAATCTTTTAATTCATGTATTAATCCAAGATCAACACGCATATATTTTCTTATGCATTGCTCGAAGGTGGATAAATGCTAGCATTAGTTTGAATGTTAGTCTTAGCATTTTCTACCTGCTAAATTTATCCTAAGTTTCATTAATTATAAATATTTTCATGTTTGTTGTACTATTGTTATTATTACTATTTTTTTTAATTATTATTATTAAGTACTTAACGTACGTAAACATGCCTTCCACACACATTCTTTCTTAAATCTTTACACAACGTGAGGGCCTTTGACTGTTCTGATAGCCTTAAATGTTTACCTAACAGGCCTCACAGCCTTAAATGTTTATATAATAGGGATGTTACAATACATTTTCCTCCAGTTTTTGGATACAATCTTTTTTTAAAATAAGAGATTTAACATCCTTTAATAATTTTATGTAATTAAATTGTACACTATTAATATTTAATATTAATAATTTAATATTTGGAAATAATGTTTTTAGATAATGTTAAATAGTTGATAGGGATCACCATCCGTAAACAATCATAATCTTTGGCCTCCCAACCCAGCAGTCCACCTGTCAATTTGTATATCGCGGAACTACAGTTGTTATTTGGAGGACACAGAATAATAAAAGTGCAATGTTGAGAACCCGCGATCCAAAAAGTGGCTAAGTATGGAATGAAGAAGAGGTACATACTTTATAAAATCCCATGTCCATAATTTAGAAAAATACATATTTAATGTGTATAATTATTTATTTCAATATTTTAGATCTAAATTTTAGTAATATCTAACTTACTTATCC
>JZKD02S2140528.1:11232-21771 GCA_000966675.3 Picea glauca
TTTGGAAGTCATTACTTCCCTTGAACAATAACTATTGATTATTTCTCATATATTGTGTATGGTGTATTGTGGTGTATTGGTGTAACTCTTATACTATTGTTCATTGCTCATTGTATATAGTTGAATGGTTTAAATATAAGTTGAAAAAGGTTTTAAATTGTACTTGATATTGATTCACCCCCCTCTCAGTATCAACATGTAGGATAGGACATGGTTGGCATGCTGGCCTTCACTGTTTTAAACTTGTTTAAAATTTCGAAATCTATAGCCAAATACTCTACCAGACTTGGGCCTTTCAGAATTTATTCCATATCCTTGAACTTAGAGTGGTCCATTCTACATTGCATGAGGAGAGAGTGATAATGTTCTTGATTGTATAACAAGCCTTACCATCCCAGAATGACGGAAGGCCTTTGGTGAACAATTTTTCAAAATCATCTCTAAACTCCTATATGTTGTATTCCATTTTCATAGCTTTGTTTCAGACCGATCCGAGTAAGTTGTTCTTAGCAATGATCCTCCTGGATGAAATGATCAACGCGGTCCTATCTTTCACATGAATGGTTTGAATTTCAACAATTGGTACAACATTAATTAAATCAATAGAATTTTGGGCCCACTCCAAGGGCCTCTTTGCTAATATTTCATTTACAACAATGGATTTGTTCTGAGCTATGGAAGCCATATTATCTTTGCTGTTGATAAAATTTAGATAAACTCTGAATTTAGTAATCTCTGCAACAATAATGTCCCATATTACAAGTTTGGATCCCTGCAATAACGTCTTTCCCTTTAACCTGGTTTTTATCTTTCTCACTCTCTCCTGTAAATATTGATTTTCTCTATGGATTTGAGCCATCTTTTCATCCTTTATTTTCATCTCTTTCTTCAAATTTTCCATGTTCTCTTTGAGACTCTAGATTTCAACTGTTTTTAAGCTCGCCTGGGACATAGCTTGGACCAACCCATCAGTGCTTGATCCAACCTCTGTATTAGCAGGTATAATGACTTCCATGTCTGATGTCTCTACCTGCGCTAGTGACCAATGCTCCTTCTCTTTCTTCAATTGCAACAGTTTATCCTTGTAATCGAGTGCCTCTTGTATGAACATTTCTTTCTCGTATTCCAATGTAGTCAATTCTTCTATCCGTGGATGATCTATAGGTGACATATTCATCCTTTTCTTTAAAATTTGGATCATCTTGTCCTTTTCATCCAAAGAAGCTTTCAACCCCTGGGGATCTTCAGACTCTAGCATTTTGACCCGTGTCATCTAGGCTTTGCTGGACATTTTTTCAGGTTTCAGTTGTCGATCTAGTTTTGATGCATATGTTGTTAATCTTGAAACTTTTAGAGCCAAGCTCGGAGAATCAGAATATAACATGTCACTGACATTCCTATGAAATTTCACTTTGTCAGGGGCAACAATGTTTTCATAGTGCATTTTGATCTCGGATACCTTGTCATCATCAACCACTACAATGTTAAATGTCTTTTTCTCTACATATTTGACTGAGAGTAAGGAAGCCTTATGCTAAGAAGTCCTTTCCACTTTAGGTAAAAGGTCTCTTATTTCACTATTTTCCATGCTTCCCTTCACATCATATTGATTTATTAAATCTTCCTTGGACTAATACACTACTTCATGTGTCTAGCTAAATATGTATTTCCTACTGTTGAAAACCTTTGTGTTGCTTTCGTTTTGTGGCCTACTTTCTGTATTAGTTTGGTTGTTCTTAGTTGTAGCCTATATCATATCCATGCATGATTTTCCTTTGGGTTCTTTTTCTTCCAAGTCAACTACTTGGGATGATGATGTGATTTTCACTCTCTTGAGACCGTCCTGCTGGCTACTGGCACCTAACGCTTCTAAAATGCTCCTCTTATTGTAGACTCTCATTTTAGGAGTTTTGATAACCAACCTATGGGAAGGTTTCTGTGTTGAGGTCTGCTGAGAAGCGGGTTCTGTTGGTTTTGTTTGATCATGTTGCATGGTGACCTCCATCTCTGCATAGGTCTCTAGATTTGCCAACTCATCGAATCCTTCAACATGTTCATGTTCATAGGGACCCTATCTACTGGCCAATCTTCTCTTTGATATGATCTGATGCGGATCATATATTCTCCATTGAAGCTATGTGAAACCAAATTCACTGATATTGGATTGAATTTGGGGCAAACATGATTTATTCTTCACCACAAAGGGACCTACCGTGAAAGGATATTTTAGATTAGAAGCCTTGTGTGCTTTTAGAAAATGTCCAATCTTTGAGATAATTCTTTGTCTTATGAACTCCAAAGCAAAGATCCCGGGTGTCAGAAAAAATGGTAAAAGATAAGGTCCTTCTTGGTATCCATATACCCAAATCACAGTAGATTGTGTGAACAACACCCAGTCTCCCACCATGCTCTTTGGATTTGGTTGTAATGAGATTTTCATTTCTTCCAAAATTCTCGACAAATCTGAACCAAAAATGAGACTGTATACCATGGACATAATCTTGTGGATGAAGATGAGCATGGTGATCCTTTTACACTCGGTCGAAATAAAAGCAGTCTCAGGAAGTTCGATTTGGTTGGATTCCAAAAACATTTTCAGCAAGTGAGTGTAGTATCTGAAATGTCTCAATGAGCTGAAGTTAACCAGTTGTTGATGTATATTATCTGTAATAAATTCGTCAAAACTAACATGGACTAACTGACCAGACAGAAAACAAACCAACAGGAAACCTAACATGACTTCTACCACAAACTTGTCATTATCTAACCCTAAAATTTGACTTAGGAGAGAACAAGCCCACTGGACTTCGACAATCATGACACTTACACTGGTGGGTAATGACAGACTCTCTGAATGGTGTTCAGGCTTGACTATGGTCTGCAGAAATAAGGTCTTAACTTCGGGCGGAAACTCTCTATAAATTGTGATCATTATCTGTTCCTCAAAGGTATCTGACACTATGAGGGAGGTGTCTGGTATGTTGAGAGCATGTCAAAGTGATGGATTGTCTACTTTACATAGAACTTTTGACCCTAATTTGTTTAAAATGACTCTTTCTCCCTGAGAATATTGCTCTGCACACCAGCTTACAAATTCAGGAAATGGAAAGACTGTTTCTATGACATAAGGGATGACGAAGGCTTGATCTGCTTCAAGGAAAGGTATACGCATTCCAACATTGTCCAACAAATTCAATCTAGACACGGAAATAGGTGAGACCGTTATCTCTGTGTCGAAAATGTCAAAATATTTGTTAATTAGGGCTTCCTCCCCCGAGGAGATCTCTTGTTCATTCATGGATAAAACAACAGGATTGGTGGCCATGGTGATGAATAATCGTCAAGTGGCAAAACAAACGACTCTGGATTGGTTCTAAGCTTTGAAATTCGACTGGAATCTTTGCGCCAAATTTTCAAACGTTTGAAGGCTTCAAATTATCATAGAATAATGTTGGGGGTTCCTCCTTTTATAGGTATCTATTGGCATCAGGGGTTGGAGAAAACGGTTTCAGGTGGACCTCTTTTCGCCCCGATGTGCTTCTGAGGGTGCCATGCGTCCACGATTTAAACCATGGTAGTTTTCCCCAGCCCGCCCTCTATCGATTAATCCTCATGTTGTTTCAATCATTGATATAAGATTCAGTCATTGATCTGGGCTGCTTCAGGATCTATGGTCCACATTTTCTCGATGGCTTTAGCGTCGGGGGTTGGAGGAAGTGGTTTTAGTCAGACTAATTTTTTAACCCGATGTACCTCTATGGGCACCACGCATCCCATAATGAAATCATGATGGTTTTCCCCGACCTGCCCTTGATTGCTTAATCTTCACGTTAGTTAAATCTCTGATATGCGCTTCAGCCATTGATCCAGGCTGCTTTCAGGATCGATGGTTTTTCTGAGTCTTGCTCTTTGCATCTCCACTATATTGTCCATATGTCGCCGGATATAGCCAAGCCCTCTAATTTATCATATCTCCATGGAGATATAACCCTTCACTAAAATTTTCAAGTTCGGATACCATCTAGAAATTATTATGGTGATAACACTAGCAATGAAAGAATCTAAAAATGAATAAGCAAGAGCCAATCTTCTTGTCCAAAAAGAATCTTCCAAACCAATTCAGAAAAAACTAATTTTAGTTGCAAATTCGTAGCATTCACTTATGCTGACTTTTTGGGATAGAAAATCTCCAATTTTTCTTGAATTAATGATGCCACATTGTTCTCCATGGAAATATCTTTCCAACAAGTGCTCATTTTCCTCATTTCAATGAGTAAAACTCAAGATATCACTTGTCAAAGTTGAGTCATCAAAATTAATTTAATTTTGTTTTGTTTATCAAACGTTTTGGGCAGTTTTATTAATTAAATCAAATTTAACCTTATTAACTAATAAATAATTAATAAAAATTAAAGAAAATGAAAACTTGTTTACATATAACATTAATTGTATTTAGAACTTATAAGAAACACAAAATATATATATATTGTATGCCCTAGACTGTGAAAATTGACCAAACTTTTAACTAAGGATTTCTTTCAAATCGTAAGTCAGAATAAGGAGAGACTTTAAACATTGGAATCCTGCCAACAAAACAAAAGCAAGGAAGATGTCAAAACTAAAATCAAATCAAAATGAAAATATCTCAAAAGAAACCAAACCAAAACATTCTATAAAGCGATATTAACAAAATTTATATGGAGTGAACCATAATAATTTCAAAATTATGGGGGGTTGTTGTGGCCACACCAATTAGTGACATGTTGGGAGAACCAATTATCTCTAAATTTATCTAAAGTGAAAAATATAAGTTTCGCAATATTACCATCAATTATTCCACTTTCCATGGGTTCCACATGAGATGGATCAAGCAGTATAGACTCTGAAGTAGTACTCAAAATCATCCTAATCCATGAATCCAACTAAAGGAAATGTAATGTTTTAATATCCCTTCTATTATTGAATAGAAATGATAGACCTAGGCAGTTCCACTATACATCTATTAAAGTTTCCTCTCTTTATATACATTTCTTCATTGCCAACAAGCATGTTCAATACCCTGACATGTTGGCATACACTTCCCACACCTTTTGGTGCTTTCAACCCTCTTGTTCCCACCCTTTTGATATATTTAACTTTGAATTGCGTTTCCGTAATTGGGTGAAGAAAGTGGGGTGGTACATCAAGTGTTTTAATTAATAAAACATATGTGATACTTGATAAATATAACCCTACAAGATTTTATCGCATCTACCAATATAGAAGATTTTTATTATAATGTTGAGGGGATAGGGAGGGAATCAAGGAATTGACTGAAATCATCTCTTTTCCTTTAAAACATTAAGCCATATTAGTTGGAACAAATCTCAATGTTCCTCCAAACTCTTTGGGCCAATGTATAGGAAAGGAAACTTCATAAGAATAGATATTTAGATAAATGAAAACCCATTTGAATAAGACAATATATCTCTCCTATAATTACCATTCGATGTGGCATAGAAATGATCCCCAAATAGATTTTGGGGATATCACAAAATCAAATCCAAACTAAAAATAAATAAAAACCAATCAAATCCAAGAAAATCAAAATCTTAACCAAAACGTGAAATCAAACTTCTAATCAAAATGTGCAAACTTCATAAAAGGGAACTACAAACTTAAAATAAAATACAATCTAATAAGTCATGAATACATGAAAACAAAGAAGACAAAAATGAGAATAAATGCCTCAACATAAGAAAAATGGATATGTGTTTGAGATTTAAATGAGTTATGCCTTGAATGCTTTAGAATGAATTAGTCTTTTAATGTAAAAAACAATTCTAACAAAAGAGTAGTTATGATTAAAAAATTTACTCATAAATATTATACCAAAGTATTGTCCCTCTTTGTCCTGTTATCAAATCTTACGTCTTGGAAAAAATGAATACGTTTTAATGATGAATTTTAAGAGTAAAGATTAAAATAAAAATTTAATGAAAAACATGAAAAGTAAGAGGAAAATAAAGGATATTACCTTGGTAATAGCTCAATATAGTCCATAATCTTCACAACTACTTTATTCAATGAGAAACAATAAATTGTACTAAACCTAATTAAAAAGAGAACAAGCTAAAACTTCTCTTATTCTATCCTACTCTAATCTACTCTACAATAACAACTAGGGCTAAGTAAAGTAAAATTTCCAGTGAAGTCATTCATGTTTCTTTAAACCTGCAAACATATTGATTAAGGGATTTTATCTTCTGTGATCTTAGGTCAGGATCACAATAGAGAAAGACTTAATGAGAGAGATACATATCTCCCCTCAAAGACAAATATACAAAAATCAAAGAGAATAACTACTTTATTTAGGATAAGGTAGGGATAGAGAAGAGAGAAGGAGAGAACCTTATTCTCCCATTTTATGTCGATCCCAAGCTTCAATATGTTGACAATCTTCTAGTCTTATGATGGAACCATCCTGCAAGAAAGACATAAAATAAGTGTTTCTACGAAGGTAGTTATCTCATTGAAAGAATGTGCATATTAGAGATAATATTCAAAGTAAGTACATATATAAACATACAATGAAGACCATGAATGAGGGAAAACAAACTCTTTTATTATCAGCAAGTGGAAAATGTAAGTTACAACCTTGTCCATCCTTTAAGCACCGTCTTGAAGCCAACTATTTGGATTCCTCCAGAAATCCTCAAGAATGAACTCAATCAAAGAAAACTTCCTTCAATGACTTAGATAGAGATAAGGAGACACGCTATAGTCATATAAACTAAGAAAGAAGTGTT
Organism: Picea glauca; assembly: GCA_000966675.3. Classification (NCBI taxonomy): domain Eukaryota; kingdom Viridiplantae; phylum Streptophyta; class Pinopsida; order Pinales; family Pinaceae; genus Picea; species Picea glauca. The sequence goes on from JZKD02S2140528.1 coordinate 18,021, forward strand.
GGAAAAGGAATTTCCAGACTAGAGGGGATGTTGCTTAGAGGATTATAGGGAAGGGAGGCTTGCTAGATACTAGAAGTATAACTTTTCATGAAAGGACTTGACCTCTCCTTAGCTATCAATGATTGTTTCATATCATCCCAAAGAGGTTTGGGGAGTTGGATTCTGTTGAGTATAGGAAAGGGTCATTGGGAAATGAGTCCATGCAAAAAACCCACCTGAAAACATGTGATTATTTTATTTTTCACAAAATTTGAGGGAATATGTGGGTTGCATTGTGGTAAAGTGTTGATTTACACATGTTTCACTAGGGAAGCCCAAAGATATGCTCATAGGGAATGTTTTTAAAGTAATTTTTAGAGGTCCTTTGGGGGGGAAATCTAACAAGAAGTAGGAAAGGTTTAGGCCATGGAAAAAAAACATAAGAGTGGTATTTTGTGATATAACACATATGTACAATACTAATTAGACACACAAAATAAAAGAGTAATATGATATAAGAAGAAAAATTTTAAATTTCAAAACATGTATCAAACATGTGCAAGGAGAGAATGCTAATATTTACATGAAATATTTCACAAAAATATTTCTCTAACCAAGATTCTATTCTATAATGATATATATAATGAATGAAATGAAAAGGTTGGAAAGAATCTATAGATGAGTGTGAACCATGTGTTAAATAACGATGAAGAATATCGTATGAAAAAGTCTTGATATGATTTGTTTCATAGAATGGTTCAAGAAAACTAGAACCAGACATAACCATAAGTTGCAATTGAAGTGTCTCATGTTATCAATGGTTTCCTTTGAACTTATGTTTAAAATAATCAATTTGTGATATATCAATAAGATCAAATGATGTGTATAAATGATCACCCTTCATTGTATAATCCAAACAATTGATATTAGGATCAACATTTGATTGATTAAGATTTTTAAACTCACCCAGTTGATTACTTAAATAACAAGATTCTTCATTGATCACAAGTGTATATGAGTCAATAGAATTTTTTTTCTAAAATCTGTTTGTTGTAGAATTTCCCTCCTCCCATGCAAAAGATGGATAAGGCATAATATCAAAATATTCATGCGAAGGAGTCGTATTCTTTTCATCTCCTAAATATATATTATTTCCATCTTGTACCTTATTAAATTTTAGTCATGCAGAATTAGATTCCAAATAACTTGAAATAATTATCTGTGAAGAAAAACCATCGAATACATCAAGGTACAAAGAATAATAAGAGGAATATGAAATGAAATAAAAGGTATCTCTTAAAGAAAGTGTCTTTTCAAAGGGAAAATTTGCTTCTAATAAGATATCTTTATTTAGTTTTAATTTTGAACATTGTGTATTAGTCTCTTATTATAGCATAACTTGATTAATGTTCATGATATTCTCTAGTGAACACAAAGAATCATTAAAAATAAAATGAATTTCATTATTAAAAGGTAAATATGATAGAATATTAAAAGATTTATCAAAATGAGAAGACTCAAAAAGTTATTTTGATGGAGAATCAGTAGAGTGATCAATAGTAGAATATCCCATAAATTCATCTTGATTATCATCAGTCAAACTATGAGAAAATGGTTTCATATTAATAACGCAACTTTCATATTGAATCTCTTTCTTCGTTAATATAGTCATAGTATTCTCTAAGTCATGACAACTTTGTTCATAATTATTAAAAATTAAATAAGATGACGATGGAGAAGAAAAATAAAACGTTTGTGAAATATCATGTTCCTCCCAATCAACATCTATCAAAGTGAAAAAAGTTGAATAAAATTGATGCTCATCTACAACTTATAAATCTTCTATATCAATCTGTGAATGAGTATCAATGCAATATTTAGATTGATCATGTTCCAAGGAAAGAGAAACCAAATGTTGAAACCATTCATTAATAGAAGGAAAACCATTGAAAGGAAATCTACAATAGAGATGAATAAACCTTGTAGAAAATTATTCTATTGATTCATCCAATTTCATCCTAAGATCATTAACTTCACTACATAACCTATCATAGTCATAGATTTCAAAAGAAAATAAAACCTCATCTATAAATTGTTCCAAATAATGAATAGATGTTGATGATAATGTTTCACACCACTTATTAATGCGGCCTTCGAAAGTCAGGTTGGAAATCCTGCACATAACACATTTGTGAGTTATATCATGAGAAATACAATTTGAATAAATTGATCAATATGTTCATATGCAGTAATTTCACTCTCACCATCAAACTTATTTTTTGACAAGATTTTAACTATCTTTAATGGAGTAGCGCATGATACTCATCCTGAAATAAATCTTCAAATAGAGTTTGGGAAGAATCCATTGAAAATAAAAAGAATTAAAAACAAATGATTCCATGGACCAGCTTGTCATCATGGCCCTCCTTCTAGCACCAAAAATGTTGATGGACAAAATTGACCATGTTCAACATTATAAGGACATCACCCAGTTAGGTTCCCAATTAAACCCTTATCTATTTGGAAGGTGATCCAAAGTGGGTTTATGGGTCCAATTATCCTTCTCCTAAGACTAGTCTAAGGTTAATTTAGTGTAAGCTATCTTATATGTATAGTTGTCTATGTACAAGGCCTTCAACATGTTAGTGTACGATAGTAGATTATTATTATTAAAAAAATGAAGGTAAAGGAATCACCTGCATGTTATTACTTTGAAAAATATGATCCCTTTAAGATGATTGAAATCAAGGCTCAATCTAGCCACAATGAGGCTTACTCCTAGGAAAGGAAATTTAAAGAATGAAAATCATTTATCCTAAATGCAAATGCATATTAATCCTAAGATGAAAGTGAAAAAAAAGAAAACCTATCTTGATTAATAAAAGGATAGCCTTACTCCTAATCAAGATAAAAGTATTTAATAAGAAGGGAAAATGACTATGATTGAACCTAGGGTTAAGTTTTACTTGTAAACTCTCAAAACAGTCTGACAACTTACAAGTTGTTGAAACAGATATACAATGAAACAATCTTAATAAATAGTTATTAAAACAATTTATTGCATATACCCAAATTCAATCATGTGAATGAATCCAATAAATAGTTCATTCAACTCAACATAAACTAATGCAAGACAAGGTTGTGATTAATCAATAAATAGTTATCAATGATCAAGTCTCCATGAATTCATTATCAATTTTGGTCTGAATCCTATTCATTTTTGCAAAAGATAGATTTAAATAGAACATACACTACCATAAAACAAGTGTGGTTAAGAGTAGTGCTAATAACATGTATAAGTATACTAATGGGAACCAAATTTAAACCAAAATAAAAACAATCATCAAAAAAATAATAATAAGTTTGCAAATCGAACACAACAGTGCAAAGAAATGAAAATTTATTATAATTATCTACAAATGTTGTTATACAGTATTTTGAGTCCTAAACTCCTTCACGAAGAAACTTTACAATAGTGCAAATTTGTAACGATCCTCCTCATTACAACGACAAACCTATTAAAACAGGTGCAAAATGTTTTTTGTGTGTGTGCGTGTGTCCAAGGGTAACAAGACATTATACTCTGCACCGCCACATGACGACGAATCAAGACGCATGTAACTATGATATCAATATAAAGGACTCAAGACACACTTCAATTATCAGGATGCAATGAACAACAATCAACCGACAAATAATAAGACTGACTACCCATCCGTCCTACCCTGCAATGCTTAGGACCTCCAAGACACATAAGAAACGCTCAAGCCCA
>JZKD02S2140528.1:33245-44857 GCA_000966675.3 Picea glauca
TATTTGTTACCTTTATATTGATAAAAATAATCCCACAATATTTAAGTAAACTCAATGAAAATTAACCACCAAGTAAACACGGGTATTCATTACATTTTAAAGTTTTGGGTGTTGAAGGGGTCTTTAATATCTCCGGACACAGGAAGGTTGATCCCACTCAGGTAATTCGTGGTTGAATTTTCAGGCAGTGATTAGTTGGCAGTTGTCGGTAAGTCAAAAATCAGGATGCAAGAATCAATTTGCAGCTAACAATGAGGCGAAAATTTAGGAAACCGGAATCAACTCGGGGGTACCTCGCAACCTCTCTAAATTACAAAAAAGTAGAGTCTAAATGTGGCAAGATGAAATAAATTCACTGTCCTAGCAGTGCATGAACCAGTGTCGACTCTACCGATCATGCAGACGTAGAGTTAGGTGGTCAAATCGTGTGGGTATCCTCCACCCAATCGCAGAGAACCATAAACAAAGTTCAGAGATATGTAACACCAAATCACAGAGATTATGTGGTTGAAAATCGTGTGGGGATCCGCCCCCAAATGCAGAGAAACACCAATGCAAACGCAGAGAAAAGTAACACCAAAACGCAACGATTATATGGTCGAAAATCGCGTGGGTAACCACTCCCAAATCGCAGAGGACCACCAACACAAATGCAAGGATGTAACACCAAAAAATCAACGATTATGTGGTCGAAAACTACGTGGTTATCCTCCGCCAAATAAAATAGGACCACCAACACAAATGCAAAGAATGTAACACCAAAACTCAGCGATTATGTGGTCGAAAACCGTGTGGGTATCCTCCCCCAAATCGTAGAGAACCACCAACACAAATGCAAAGAAAAGTGGGCAATATCTGTGTGGGTATCCTTCCCCAAATCGCACAGAAAACACAAACACAAATACACAGAGATTAAGTGGTCAAAATGTGTGGTTACCCTCCACCAGATCGCAGAGAATTACAACCAAAAAACACAGAGATGTGGTTGAAATTCGTGGGGTTTCCTCCACTAAAAGGCATGGAAATGAAAACATAAAAACGCAGAGAAAGGTGTTGAATTGAGTGGGTTTCCTCCACTGAAAGGCATGGAAATGAAATCATAAAAAACACAGAGAAAGGTGTTAAATCGAGTGGGTTTCCTCCACTGAAAGGCATGGAAATGCAAACATAAAAAATGCAGAGAAAGGTGTTGAATCAAGTGGGTTTCCTCCACTGAAATGAATGGAAATGCTAACAGAAATATGTAGACCAAAAAATCGTAAGGCACAGTTGTAGTTCACACAGAACCAAGGAAGGTCGGTAACGTCGAGGTCATAAAATCTCTTTTATCCAATACCGACATGCAACAACAGAGTAAGAAGAAATATTTTTATAACCGTAACATAATTACAATCGCCGAAGAACAGAAAGGAAAACCAATCAATCCGACAAGAACCCATGCAGAGTTAAGCCAAGTAGTTTTCATCTCACAAGCTAAGATAAAAATGTTGATAACAATATGATAGGGCCAAGTTCCTAATACCTTCTATCATGCAAAATGAAAAACATACTATTTCCTGATCGCCTGCTCCGGTTGACGTCCGCGCGCTCCGTGCAAATCCTGCTCACCGACCATTAAGACTACACTGGTACCTCCCAGCCAACGCTAGGGGTACTATGCCTCCCCCATTAGCCCCCCGAGCCGCAAAGGGGCCACACAATATCCAGATGGTATGTCTAGCTCCCAGCTCGCCTCGCAAGGCCGAGCTACCACTCCTATCCGAGATGGGAAATCCCAACTCCCCACAAGTAATCAGTCAAGTCACAAATCTGACAGCGTAACATTACGCTAACAGTCGATTTCCCTTCTTTATTCTCCTCTCTCTCTTTTATAGACTTTTAGAACTTCCAAACTTTCCCTAAATCTCATTTAGTTTAAGTTTTAATAAAAAAATTCTAATAATTCTCTTTCGTACACGTGTCATCCATCCCCCACTTTTCTCCAATAATTAGTTTCTTTAAATTAATAATTGTCTCATTTCCCTCACCCACCTAGAGTTACTCCTAAATTTACTCCTAGGTGTCCCTAGATTCCCTCACAAGTTTTAAATACTTTCCATAAAATGAAAATGCTAAGTCAGTTCAAAATTAGAAGGTTCTTGAATGCAAATTCTTTAATAAGTTGACCTCTTGCTTTTTACCATAAGTTCCCTCCTTCCCTTTTTTATGTCACCTCCAATCCCTACTTTCCTAATTTTTTTATTATTGCCTTCTTTCCCCTTTTTATTAGAGCCAAAAATGGCAGTTGCGCAAATTAACCTCTTTTCCTTTTTATTAATAATTTAATATCTTTTACACTTTCACAAGTTAAATAATTAAATTATTCATTACAATTTAAATCCACTGATTTTAATTAAATTCTTCCTCTCTTCATTTTACCCCAAAATTTTTATGAAGACTAAACTATTACTTAAGTGGTTTTTAGTTTAATTTTTTATTTTTTATTTTTATAGGGTATTTTTCATAAGGTTAGACAAAATTTTACCCCTAGAGAAGTTTTAGACTTAGAACTTAGATTCAGAACTGGGCAACATTTAATTAGGGAAAATGTTTTTTAAAAACTCTTAACGTGTTAATTGTCTTAGGGTCGTCTAGGTTTGTTCCTTTATCACCATCATCACGACGCGCCCTTCAGGACGCACTATGTGCTTCAAGGGTGCCACTCACCTCTAGTGTTTCTTTTGCGCGACGTGCCCTTCAGGATGCACCACATGCTCCAAGGGTGTCACTCACCTCTTGTGTTTCTTTTGCACGACGTTCCCTTCAGGATGCACCACGTGCTTCAAGGGTGCCACTTGCCTCTTCAMTGATTGGTAGACATCAATAACCCCTGGAGTCAACACTCCGCCAGGTGAACTTGTGGGAGACTAAGGTCTTCTAAGGAATAATGCCCCTWCCTTATTGTGCACCCCTTAGAATCATCGCGAGCGACTGTCGCAGTCTGCCCTCRTGGCATCGTGGGTCCTCTCAAACTAGGTAATCGTTAACCTACAGTTCGAGCCACRGCGGGAGTGCTAGTAGGCTGTGGYAGGGYTGTTTTCMACACCTCTCCCTCAACCTCTCCGGTAGTCRTGTGTKGCCCCTTTACTCCATATGTGAKTCTKGTCKGCAAACTATCGTCAACCTGCATCATCAACAAKCATGTCAGAACATGTACACATCATATCATCTAATCAAATGTACTAAAATCACAGTAAAAMAATCAAACCCCAATAGCACACTCCCTRACTCAATYCGAGTCCAAGGGGTTACGTCGATGCCTCTGCATCCTCAAGGTCCAAAACCCTGCACACACATCAAAACCGAGTCAATAGCACCTATCTATGTCAGTGCAGTAAAACATCATGTCATCTACCATAACACATCATAATCAAGGACAAATGTTTTAATATTAGAATAGTTGGGATCACTTGCGAGCAAGTGTCCTCAAAAGAATAATTTTTCTCAGTGCTCCAGAGCGGGATGTTACAAAATTCCTCTCCTCTCAGAGATCAAAACTATACCTATTCTACTTAAAATATCTCTTTCTTACAATAGTGCCATTGAAAGTATATTCCTGTAGAATTTACCCTCTCAATTTGTATATCTGGAAGCTCCTCAACTTATTTTCATAGATCTTTATATAATTACATTTCCTCTCCACCTTCAGGTCGAATCCACTATGAGATACAAAATTTCAAAATGAAAAAATATCAAATTGTGGAAAAATCCCCGTGAAAAACTCTCGATACATTCCAAAATATTATTGTTTTTGAAAAACACTTTGGACACTAGCTAAATCATTTTCATTTGAAGATGTGTTTACAACTGTTTGGATATATTCATCATCGTTTGGGCGGAAATGAATCTTCCAAATTACCTCCTAACAACTGGCAGAAAAAACAATTCTGAAAAGTTCCATTTGAATCTGATAGGATTTCTCCCAAAATTTTGATTTTTTGAGTTAAAGGCCCTCGTGAGAGGTAAAAAAACACATTTTGGAATCATATTTTTTTTGGATTACTTAGAAAGAATCATCAAAATACTTTATCCTCCCATGAATTTTATCCTTGTTTACTTCACCTTCTCTTCGAAATTCTCGTTAGATATCCTTTTGCTACCTCATTCACTTGTAGATATTCAATATGATCAATGGATACAAATGGGAGACCCTTGCTCTCTTATTTATACTCTCCAGGTAACTTCCTCTAGAACTATCCACTTAATCACTTTGTCCACTTAGCCACTTTGTCCACTTAACCAATTTTTTCCACTTAGCCACTTTGTCAACTTAACCATTTTGTCCACTTAGCCACTTTGTCCACTTAACCAACTTTGTCCACTTAGCCACTTTTTCCACTTAACCACTTTGACTACTTTATTATTTAAATAATTTCTCTTTACTCAAAAATTCTTGTTGCAACTACATTTTATAAAATTATTCAATTCATAGCTTTTTTTTCTCTTAACTAACTTCTTGTTGCAACCACTTTATTATTTAATTTATTTCCTGGTCAAACACTTTGACTATTCAATATTCTCATCACAACTACTTTACCATAATTACCAAACTCACAACTTCTTGTTGCAACTAATTTATTTTTAATTATTTTCTTAATGCAACAACTATACCCATGATTAACTCCTAGTTTCACGCACTTTGACTAGTCAACTTATTCTAGTATTTTCTAGAGTAATTTGACTTCTTTGACCTTCTAGGGGCTTCTAGATAACTCATGAAGTTTCTCCAACTTCAAAAGGCCATAAATCCAAACATCACAACAACCATAAAACAAATTCTTCAAGTGTTGGGTATGTGTTATATTCTTTGCATGACTAGCTCTAGTGTCTACTATGTTACGCAGGGTGCGTGGGGGGTTTGAGGGGGGGGCACTAGGCCCCCCCTTTTGGGGTTGTAGGGAAATTTCCCCTGAGAATTGTTTTTCCTCGAGAAACATGTCGCATTTCTTCCTCATTTTTCATGTCTCCTTGATTTTTGTGTCCATTGTTGGGTGGTTTTTTCGGCACATGGTTTTGGTTGATGGTTTTCTATTTTTGGTTAAGGAATTAGGGTTTTTGACTAATCCAAGTCATTGGGTTAGGGTTTTTGATGTATTTGTCTCATATATGTATATTTTATTGCAAACAATGTATCACAATGTATGAATATAAAATATGTTGGTTTTCCCAGTTTGGGTTTCCAAGGGAAAAATCTTCGTGTAATGTTTGTATTTTCCATTGTATATTTTTTGTTCTTTTACTGAAAATTTGTTTGCAGTAAATAATTGTACAAGGTTAAAATATACATTTGGTATCAAAGATTTGTTGGCTTAAGGGGACTCCTTTGTGGTCAAGGGCTTGTATTAGGACTTCGATAAGCCTTGTTACAGTGGGAGATATGTAGTATTGATTTTTTAGTTGAAAAGTAATGGTGAGCAGTTCGAAAAAGAATATCAATAAGTTTAATGGGAAATGTTTTGAGATGTGGAAGATCAAGATGGAATATATGTTGGTGTATATAGATCAGTGGATCCCGGTGGATCTATGTACTACACCTATAGGAACTTTAACAGATGACTAGAAAAATTTGGACCGGAAAGAGAAGAGAACAACCCGACAATGTATCTTCGATTTGGTATTATTGAATGTTTCAGAGGAAGATACAATCAACGATTTTTGGCATAAGTTGGGGAAGTTGTATCATTCTAAGTCCCTAGTAAATAAACTATTCTTGAGAAATAATTTGTATAACATGAGGATGAGAGATGGAGACTCGGTGGCAGAGAATTTGAATGCCTTCAATACTATGGCAAGTCAGTTAGTATCTGTTGATATTAAAATTTTAGATGAAGATAAGTGTATGAGTTTATTTTTCTCTTTACTAGACTCGTGGGATAGTATGGTTGTGGCCATAGGTAGTAATACAACTTCATTGAAGTTTGGGGAAGTGGTATCATCCTTGTTGTCATAGGAGATGAGACAAAAGAACATGGAAGAACATAACATAGGTTCATTATTTGCAATAGGACTCTCCCAAGAAATAAATATTTTTAAGTCCTCAAGTGGGAGATATAAGTCTAAGGGTAGATCTAAATCCCAAAAATTTTGTAAAGGTATGTTGGAGATATGGAAAATAAGGGAAATACAATAAGAAATGTAGATCCAAAGTTGAGAAAATGAAGGGATCTGAAGAAGCTCCTTCTACAGAAGAAAATAACTCCAAGGAAGAAGGAGGGGATGTGTACATGGATTATTCAAGGAAAGATGAAGATCATGAGGCATGGTTGGTTGAATTAGGTGCATCATTTCATATGACTACCAACAAGGAGTGGTTCTGTGAATATGAAAGGTATGATGGAGGTAATGTTTTCCTAGGTGATGGCTCGACAACCAAAATCATAGGTCGAGAAAAATTCAAGTTGAGGCTCATAGATGGAAGGATTACAACACTACCTGGTGTTCTTCACATCCCAGGATTGGCCAAAATTTTTATTTATGTAAGAAAAATGGACGATGCAGGGGTAAAAACAATATTTGAAAAGGAAACCTGCAGGATGGTTCGAGGAGAAATGGTGTTGTTGAAGGGAGTTCGGTTTAGAACTATGTATAACATGCAAGGAAGAACTATTATTGATGAATGCAATAGTTCCATTGTTCCTTATATTGGAGTTGAAGAAGAAATAACTCCTACAGTATTTGGAGAAAAGGTTATGCTGTGGCATTAAATACCGAGGCATATCGGAGAGAAGGGTCTTTGACTACTACATGGTAAAGTCTGGTTGAAGGTTTGTCTAACTATTCTCTGGATTTTGATTTCTGTGAACATTGTGTATATGGGAAGAAAAATATGGTAAGAATCCCCTCTGGTGCAACGAGACTAGAAGGAATTTTACAACTAGTTGGCAGTGATGTGTTTGGACGTGTCTTGGTTCCATATTTGGCAAAATAAGTGTACTATGTTTCATTTATAGATGAATTCTTACAGAATAATTGGATATATTTCCTTAGGAATAAATATGAAGTCTTTGAAAATTTTGAATAGTTTAACGCTCTTGTTGAGAATCAAACAGAGAAAATAATTAAGGTGCCAAGGATATATAATGGCGGAGAGTTCTGCATTAATGAATTTGAATAATTATGTAAGAAGTGTGGTATAGAAAGGCATCATACTAATACATATACACCTCAACAAAATGTAGTTGTAGAAAGGATGAATAGAACATTGATGGAAAAAGGAAGGTGCATGATCAGTGGTGTCGGGTTAGGGAAAGAATTATGGGCAGAGATAGTGGGTATTGCATGTTACCTGGTCAACAAATCACCGTCATTAGTGTTGAATGAGAAGACTCCAGAAGAGGTATGCAATGGTAAGAAACCTTATCTCACACATCTCAAGGTATTTGGCTGTGAAGCCTATGTTCATGTTCCAAAGGAAAACAAGAGTAAGCAAGATAAGAAGGCTGGAAATTGTATCTTTATTGGGTATAAATATGGTCTTAAAGGTTATAAGATTTGGAACCCAGAAACTAAGAAGGTTGTGTATAGCCGAGATGTGGTATTTAGATAAATGAAGGATGTTTTTAAACGGGAATTCCTACCATGTAAGGAAGAACTAGAGAAAATAGAGTTTGATTTAAAGGATTATGAATCAGACTCTACAGAAGAACATGAATTAGAATAAGAAGATCCTCATACTCCAGTATTGAGGAGATCCGTTCAAGAAAGAAGGATACCAAAAAGGTATACTCCATCTGATTTTTGTTCAAATTTTTCTTTATCTATTACTGATGATCATCCTAGAACTATCAGGGAGGCAGTGGATTCAGAGGATGGAAAACTATGGGAAAAGGCCATGAATGAAGAAATGGTAGCCCTGGATAAGAATGAGGCTTGAGATATAGTGGATTTGTCTATTGGAAGAAATCCAATTGCAAGAAAATGGGTATTTAAAAAGAATCTGAATGAAAAAGGAAAAGTGGAGACACACAAAGCTCATTTAGTAGCAAAGGGTTATTCCCAGGTTGAGGGAATTGATTTTGGTGATATTTTTTCTCTTGTTTCCAAGTTAACTTCTATAATATTTATGTTATTTGTTGCTAATGCATTGGATTTTGAAGTAGAACATATGGATGTGAAGACAACATTCCTGCATGGGGATTTGAAAGAAAAAATCTGTATGAAGCATCCATAAGGTTTTGTTGTGAATGGAAAGAGGGAGATGGTATGCAAGCTAAAAAAGTCCATGTATGGTTTAAAACAATCACCAAGGATGTGGTACAAAAAAATCGATACTTATATGATGGAGCTTGGCTTCACAAGAAGAAAAGAGGATCATTGTGTGTATTTTACATTAATTGGTGATCATTTGGTCTTGTATGTGGATGACATGTTGTTGATAGGAAACAACAAGGAGATTATCCAGGACATGAAAACTTAGTTTTCCTCTAAATTTTACATGAAGGATATCAGTGCTGCAAATTTCATTTTGGGAATGGAAATTAAAAGAGATCGAAAAAGGAGGAAACTATGGTTAAATAAGAGCAAATGTGTCGAGACAATATTGCAGAGGTTTAATATGCAAGAATGTAAATCAGTCAAGGTCCCTATCCCTATTGGTGTAAAGTTATCTACGGATCAGTTTCCCAAGTAACATGAAGATGAGGAGGACATGTCTCGTGTTCCATATGTGAGTGCATCTAGTAGTTTAATGTATGCAATGGTATGTACTAGAGCGGACATTGGACATGTAGTGGGTGTTTTGATCAGGTATATGTCAAAACTAGGGAAGGAGCATTAGAATTTAACAAAAAGGGTTTTCAGGTATTTACGTGGAATTCCTAGCTATGGATTGCACTACCAAGGAAGACTAGGATTGGACAGAGTATTGGACATACGGGGCTTTGTGGATGAAGAATGGTCTAGAAATATGGATCGTAGGAGATCTACAAGTGGGTATGTGTTTAACATGTTTGGAGGAGCAATCAATTGGATGAGAAAAAGACAGCTTGTAGTGGCAATTTCAAATACAAATTTTTAATACATGGCAACCACTCATGCAAGTAAGGAATCAATATGGTTACAAATATTGTGTTCATATATTGGGTTGGTACAACAAGTTCTAAGGATATATCATGACAGTCAGAGTGTAATTTTTCTGGTGAAGAACCTGGCTTATCATTCAAAGAAAAAACATATTGATATTCAATATTACTTTGTGAGAGACATGGTTGAAGAAAATAAAGTGTTGTTGATGAAAGTGGAAAATTTGAAGAATGTTGCAGACTCATTAACAAAATATGTGAGCATTGATAAGTTATCTTAGTGTATAGGATCCATGGGAATTGTTGTTGTAACACACCCACTACCTACAATCAAACTTTTTCATTGATTTCTCAACAATGAGAATCCCCGAAGCTCGCAGCAGCGAAAGGTCAATCCCGATCTATAGGTATTTATTTCCCTGTCACGGCCTCTTCTTCACACGCCTGTGACATTTCCTTGATAATAGCTTCGGGTTTCGGAGTTTCATGATTCCTGACGACAAAAGTTCCTATCCTCTCGGAATCCGATTCCCTTCAGATCTCTGACATGCGTCTCAAGTGAATGGATGGTTCAGACCACTCCTCGCAATTTCGAGATTTCTGATGTCCCGACTTTCACGACCTCAGGAACTCCAATTTCCCGAATGTCGATATTCCGATATCTAGTGCCTGAATCTCTGGAATGGATGATCACGTGACACACGTCGTCTCTCAAATGGACGGTCCAGATCGTTTTCGGGTAATTTCCCATGGAGAATTCCCGATCTCATGTCATCGAGACTTCCTATTTCCCGATACGTGAAACTCCGATGAGCCAACCCTCCTTTCTGGATTTTTCCTTCTATTCATGAGCTTAACCCTCACGCAACTTCTGTCAGATCTAACGGCTAACGGGTATCTTCTCAAGATCTGACGGCTCAGATCTATCCCACCTCGCGCATTCTTCCACTACTTCGTGGATGTGGAAAGATCAACAGTCCAAATGTTCTCATGGACCTTTGGGGGAGGGTCTACGATCCTGATTTCATCGTTATTCATGAAGATAGAGAGAAAAAGGGGAAAGGTATATAATGCCCTTGTTACTTTCGTCAATCTGATGGTCGTGAATGACCATGGGTCTTCCGACAGGATCTCATCCATCGATTCGTTACTTATCCTTACGCTTCTACTTCGAAATCTTAAGAGGGTCATTCCTCCTCGTACAGGGTTATTAAGACTTGAACCTTCAAGTCCTTTCTCGAGGTTCTTGGTAAACCTTTCCAAGGATGGAATCTTTGTGAAGAGATCTATACCGAGGCAATCCCGGAGACAGATAAGGGTAAACAGTTTCCCGAGAGCGGGATGGAAGCCTAACTTAGTTCGACCTAGGCATAATTAGATTCATTTATTAATGTAATTCATGCATGGTTTCCTCTGTTATAATCATATATCTATTAATTCTTATCAAAGAACTGCACATACATTCTTACACTGAAATTATTCACAATTTCATAGTTCTATGAGCATATATATATCAGTATATGAATTTCAAGATGCAATATGTAAAACACTTATCAAAATAACACCATAAGTGGGTGCAACTACTGAGAGGGGTGCTCGTTTCCACCCAACAGTAGGCGTAGCAAATCCCAGCGGATTTACCACTAGCCACCCTCGAGATGAGACCACGATGCTCTGAGACTGTGTCTCTCTGTCTACCAGCGACCAAGAGCGAAGGTTGCAATCCTTCCTCTCTGCTATCACTCACTCTGTGTAATGCCAAAGTTCCCCTCACTTCTGCCCCTCAAATCGCTTCTTCCCCACCCCTTATCCTCTTGCGAGGTTGCGTGTGGCGTGATTACCCTCGCACTGATCAGGCCTGATGGCACTACGGATGGGCGGTTTCCCATCCCATCCCTCACTAAGCCATCCGCCTACCAGCCTGCGATACATTAAATTCGGGGCCAGCGAGCTGGTTTTGGTTCTCCGAGCCAGTGGAGTCCAAATACAGTGTTAATTCTCGGTGGAAGTTAACGCCACCTTTCCAGGTGCCCTCCACCGCCATCGTGGTCTCTTTTTCTGCACATCCCCCCCTCAGCAGTCCTGCAATAATTCAAAATGTTATTCGCATTCATTGACCTTTCCCTCAAGGTCCATTTACATCACATATTCACATTTATGAGTTTGCCATAGTTCTTTGCCAGTCCAATTATATTTACAAGCTGGGGGAAACAGGGTGTTACAATTCCCTCCCCCTTAAAAGGAACATCGTCCTCAATGTTCTTATCTACTAACATGAATGGTATGTACAAAAGTAAACAAAATCGGATATGCCTATCTCATGGCATCCTCCATTTCCCATGTAGCCTCATTTGGGCCAAAATGCTTCCACTGCACCTTGACTTGTGCAATGGTTAATTTTTGGAGTGGGGTTTCCTTTCTATCCAATATGCATTGGAGTTCTGGTAGAAATTCTCCCTCCGGTTCCACCTGGATCACAGACCATTCAATTATATGATTAACATCATGTACATATTTCTTCAATAATGAAACATGGAAAACATTATGTGCTTT
>JZKD02S2140550.1:97512-136799 GCA_000966675.3 Picea glauca
CTTCTAGGGTTATTATCCAATTCATTAGGGTTTCTCTTGCTTCCCAGAGTCTTCTATTCTCGTCAGGTTCACATGTAGAGGTAAATACCTCCCGCAACTACCATAATATTAACAACCTACAGATGCCAGACAACTTGTAATTTGGAAGAGTAAAGATAAAAAGGCACATGCTTTAATTTCTGCCTCAGTCACTGAAGAGGTAAGCAAACATATTCTTTCCAACACCACAAGATTTAAAGCATTAGAGAAATTAAAAGATCTTTATGACTCCCATTCAGAGCTGGAAATTATACAATTGTCGATGAAGTTGTTTAATCTGGAACTGAAAGATAATAATCCCATGAAGTTAGCTTCCGAAATTAAAGCTCTTTTTCATGATATTGACTCAACTGGTGTCAAAGTTGATTTACAACTCACAACATTTATTAAAGCCCTATATCCTACCTATTCGCACTACTTAAGAGTCTCTTCAAGCTAGTGGATAGATGAAAGCCATGAGTTTTGATAAACTTGTAGACAAAATTGCTGAAAGAGAGAAAGCTTTTGGGAAGAAGGAATCTTTTTCCACTTCCACAGTTGAGACTTTGTGTCTTGCACAAAAAGAGCAGAAACCTAGAGGAGAGTCTACTAGATTTGATAATAATAACAGAGGTTGTGGTAGGAGACCATTTAGAGGTGGGGGGGGTCATTATCATCAAGGAGACAAACAACAAGATGATAGACAACAAAAACATTTTTAGAATGATAAACAATCTCTTAAGTGCTATAGATGTGGTAAACTGGGGCATACCTCTTCTCATTGTCGCACTCCTTGGGATAGGATTAGTGAGAAGAAAGAGAAACAACCTCTAGACAAAGGAAAACCACCTGGATCTGCCAACTATATTGTTGCACATTGTAATCTTAGTATAAATGAGGTTTTTAGCACTTCTTTTGCTTCTTCGAAAGACACTTGGATTTTAGATACTGGAGCCACTTGCCATATGACCTTCAGAAGAGATTTTTTTGAGACATTCAGTAATCACATTGATGGAATAGTTTATTTTGCTGATAAGTCCCAGTTAAATCCTTCAGGGATTGGATCTATTCGACTTCGCCTACCAGGACTTGCTGATTATATTTTGCATGATGTTCTTTATATTCCTCAATTAAAAAGAAATCTGATGTCTCTCATACATATTAGGCAGCAAGTTTTAGAATATAGAAGATGGTGTGCTCGTTTTACGATTGACGATACCCTCGTCACCTAACCATAGGCTGAAGCCACCCTTCGAGCACCTTAACTTTGACTGAGAATTATTCCGGAAGCAAACCCTAGGCTAGATAGCCAAACAAGGTGTAGCGCATCTTCCTCCAAGGATAGCGCATCGACAATAGCTGATCAGATAGTCCAAACCCTAGCCAAGAGATAGTCCAAGCCAACACTGAAACTGCTAGCTGCAGCAACTGCACCTGCAGCTCTCCTCCACACGTGCGCACCAAACTGGGAACTGCAGTGCGCACCAAACTGAGAACTGCAATTCTAAGATGTGTCAAAATGAGAACTGACGCCTTGTATTTATACTGGTTCTGCTAGATTCGCTGGGGCCGACTTCTCCTTCTAGATATGTGTCTGTTTAGTATATTATTATTATTTCTGGCCGACTTCTTCTCTTTCCACTTTCCGAATAGGAAAGCATTTGTCCAAGAAAGCCGAAGTCTCAATCCACTTTCCGAACAGGAAAGCATTTGTCCAAGATGAACTATTTTTCAATTTTAAAGATGAATGTCTTCAATAATGTTTTCAGTGCTCCCTTCTAACTTGGAGAGTCATTTCTTCCTTTTTCAATAAGAAGGAAGTTGTTTCCACGAGCTCTAGCTTGAATGCGCAAACTCTTTAATCTTGGATATAAGTTTTACCAAAATGTCTGCTTATCTGCTCATCTATGGAGATATGTATTGGAGAATCATTTTCTCCTTTCTGGACTTCATGGATAATGTAATGCTTGATTTCAAATGTACTTTAGTCTGGAACACTGTGAAGGCTTCATGTAGATCTGAACAGTAGAGTATATCATAGTTGGAAAGTTGGAACATATCCATGTGGCACTTCTTCTACCATCATGAGATCTGATCTACTGAGTAGTCATCTTTATAGGAAATCTTCACCACGCTTCTGCTGTGCACTGGAGGTTCTCCACCAAGTTATCTTCTTCTATCTGCGTACAAGAGTCTCTTTCTAGTATGCCTCAAGGTCTTGAGATTGCTCTTCATACGCTCTTTATTCAATTTCTCTGGAGAACATTCTTTGCATTCATTTGATGTAGAATTCCGACTCATGGATGTCTCAGATGATATAATGACTTATGTAGAGATAAGTCTGGTTTACTGGAACAAGTAGTTATCATAATCTTCTCCCTCCATCTGGGAGAACCTCTAGTTTTTGGATCTTGTAATGCTTTCATTCATAAGTCTTCTATACACTGTTCTTCATCACGACTTCCAATTCTTCTGCTTGATTGCTTTTATTGAGTTCATATCAGGCTGGTAATTTTTGATTCTTAATATTATGATTGGTTGTTCTGGCTTTTCTTTCTTTCTTGGAATCTTCATGTTTTTCTTTAGCCCTTGGGTCCATGGAGTTTCTTATAGATTCCATGCCCTAGAGATTCCACTTTTTCCTTTCATCATAGGATCACGGATCTGGATGGACAACTAGGAATATTTTAAGGCTTCTCTTCGAAGAAGTCTTCTTCTGCGGTTGAACTGAACACATACTGTCTTTTATGGCTGCTACCATGGATATATATTTCATCATCTTCAATGGATCATGGGATTAGCTCCCTCCTAATCCTTGCTTCATGTATAAGTGCATATAATCTGCTCCCTCCGTCTGACAGAGTCCATGCTTCCATCTACATCCTTATTGTCTTCTGCAATATATAATAGAGTCCACGCTTCCATTTGCATCCTTATTGTTTTCTGCAATATATAATTTGCTTTAGAGTCCATGCTTCCATCTGCATCCTTATTGTCTTCTATAATATATAAATGGCTCTCTTGTTTAACAGAGTCCATGCTTCTGTCTTGTTGTTTTTCTACAAAAGCATCATAAGTCTTTTTCCAGTTTCCTCTCGATTGCTGACTTCTTTTTGTCTTTGCTTCTTCCAAGTCTCTTCATGATTGATTTGGCTTATCTTGCAATAGCTCATGATTTGTATTTCATTCTTTCATGTGTATTATCTAATGATATCTCTTTTTCATCTTTCCACAGGTATAGTTCTTCTTGGAACGCATTATTTTCCAAGAGATAGATATACAAGATATGTACAGAAACGATGCAAACAAGGTATGTACAGAGACGATGCAAACAAGAAATAAGAAGAGTGTTGTTACCTTTTAGAAGAAGAAGTCTCTTCCATCCTGCTTAGTCTTCTTTGTAGGTTCCTTTTCTTTGGCAATCGATGCTTCGTATATCTCTTTCATTTTCTTTAGCTCGAGACACTGATTCTTGTAGTGACCGTACTTTTGACAGTTGAAGCATTGTACTTTTGAAATGTCTTTCTCTTGATTTGGCTTCCTCGAACCAAACTTCCTTTTGTTCCTGAAGTTCTTGAATCTTGCTGTGAAAGCTTGATTGTCGTACTTCTTTTGGGGTTTCTCTTTTGTATTGATCCTTGATTCTTCTTGAGCACAGCAATTCCAAAGTTCTTCAAATGTCGGATACTCCTTCCTTATGTTCATGCTTGCGGCAAATGCATCCCATGTCTTGGGAAGACCATTGAGTACTATGTTCATCAATTCCTTTTTTGAAGTGATCTCTTCAATAGCTTGTAGTTGGTCTCTTAACTGGAAGATCCTTACAAAGTATGATGTTATGCTGCCATTCTCATTCATCTTCATGTCACGGAGCTCATTCTTCAGACTCATAACTTGTCCGATGTTTTTGACTGAGAAGAGATTTGTTAGGGCATCGTACATCTTCTTCGATGAGTCAAGATGGGAGATGTAGGGTATCAAGTGGTCTTTTATAAAATCCACTATGATACTCATGGCATTGATGTCAACATCCTTGAACTTCTCCATAGCTGCAACGTTCTGTGGTTCCTTCTCTTCTCCTTCCTCAAATTTTGGCTTCATGATCTTTCCTTTCACGATATCCAACACTTTATTCTTGGCAAGGATGAGGTCAATCCTTGTCTTCCACGCTCTGAAGTTAGAGGCTCCATCTAACTTGTTCTCAGACTTCATAGAGTTCATCATGGCTTGCTTGACTTGGTCAAACCCTATATTTGACCAGAAATTCAAACTTCACGTCTTGGCTTGCTGAGAGTATTAGGAGATGCGCTAGGCTAGAGCGCACTGATCTATCCGGAGATTAGGTCAATCCATTCACTTAAGGTGACTCAACAAGAGGTTTAGGGTTTCTGCAACTGCTCCTGCTAGTAACCCTAGCGATAATGTCTTGGGAGTTGCTTCTGCTAGTAACCCTAGCGACAGTTCCTCAACGAGCTCAATATCCTAGCGGCTATGTTTCCTTCTAGCATTTAGACTGAATGAATGAAGTGTGGGCCCATAACCTGTTAGAATATAGAAGATGGTGTGCTCGTTTTACCGTTGACAATACCCTCGTCACCCAACCATAGGCCGAAGCCACCCTCCGAGCACCTTAACCTTGACTGAGAATTATTCCGGAAGCAAACCCTAGGCTAGATAGCCAAACAAGGTGTAGTGCATCTTCCTCCAAGGATAGCGCACCAACAATAACTGATCAGATAGTCCAAACCCTAGCCAAGAGATAGTCCAAGCCAACACTGAAACTGCTAGCTGCAGCAGCTGCACCTGCAGCTCTCCTCCACACGTGCGCACCAAACTGGGAATTGCAATTCTGAGATGTATCAAAATGAGAATTGGCGCCCTGTATTTATATTGGTTCTGCTAGATTTGCTGGGGCCGACTTCTCCTTTTGGATATGTGTCTGTTCAGTATATTATTATTATTTCTGGCCGACTTCTTCTCTTGGAGGCTAATAACCTAATATAAATTATCTTCTTGAGCCGACAAGACTTCTAGGGTTATTAGCCAACTCATTAGGGTTTTCTCTTGCTTTCCAGAGTCTTCTATTCTCGTTAGGTTCACACGTGGAGGTAAATACTTCCCGCAGCTACTATAATATTAACAAGGACATTCTATACATATGTTTGATGGTATAATTGAAATAAGAAAAACATTTGATCAGGTGATTGTTATAACTGGTGTTGAAGAAGACAAACTTTTAAAACTTAAAGGGACATCCTCTTTTCAATCTAATTCAGCTCTTTTGGCTCAGCATAGTGATACTTTGTCTTCCAGCTTATTGTGGCATGCTCGTTTTGGTCATATTAATTATGATAGTATCCGGATTATGAAATAACAAGGTATTCAAGGGCTTCGTACTATTCCAAGAAAGCTTTCTCCATGTAATGTTTGTATTTTAGGCAAGAATTGTAAACAACCTTTTTATGGATCTACTTCCCGAGCTTCCAGGAAGTTAGGTCTCATACATTCTGATTTATGTGGGCCCATGCCTGTTCAATCTGCAAATAGTAATAAATATCTGTTGACTTTTATTGATGACTACACCAGGATGTGTTGGGTTTATTTGTTGAAAGAGAAATCTCAAGTTTTTGCAACTTTTAAGAATTTTCATTGGTGGATTACAAATGAAACTCAACTTAATATTGACACTCTACGATCAGATAATGGTGGTGAATACACCTCTAATGAATTTGAAAAGTGCTTACAAGATAATGGTATTAAACATCAGACCACCGTTCCTTATACTCCACAACATAATGGTGTAGCAGAGCGCATGAACAAAACTTTGCTTAATATAGTAAGGTCAATGATGTTTTTTCAGAATGTTAGGTTGATATTTTGGGGAGAAGCAATACTTTGTGTCATTTATATTCACAATCGTTGTCCTTCTACTGACATCATTAATAAGTCCCATTATGAATTGTGGTATAATCGTCTTCCTGTTATTCAACATTTCAGAGTTTTTGGTTCTCCATGTTATGCTTTAATTCCTAAACAACAACGCGACAAATTGGGTGCAAGAAGTCGCAGATGTCTTTTCTTGGGGTATTCTAATACCTCCAGAGCTTATTGATTGTATGATGAGGAAAACAAGAAATTTGTTGTTTCAAGAGATGTTTTTCTCGAATTTGCTAAAGATGCTTATACTATTGATAGGCAACTTTGGATAGATTCTCTTCCAAGAAGTTTTATTATGAATGGGATAATGATCTCCCACATCCTAATGGGGGGATTCATATTCTAGACTAGTTTGTGGATTTTTCTTCAACAACACCAGAGAATGAGACCACATCAAAGAATGAAGAAAAATTAGTTGATAGCAATATTTTTGCTGATAATAATGTTTCTGTAGAAGAACAATTGGTTGATAATAATGTTCCTACTGAGGAAAAATTAGAGGATAATAATGGTCCTGAAGAACCTATTTCAAAGACTCTTGAAACTGAGCAAACATGGCAGTGATTAGTACACAGATCAACGCGTACCAAGACAATGCCAAAAAGGTATGATGAATTTGAGTTAAACTTTTATGTTGTTAATGAACCTACAACTTTTGAAGAAGCCACTAGTTGTAATGAATGGAAAGATGCAATGCAAAAAGAGTATGATGCTCTTATTAAAAATGACACTTGGAGGTTGGTGGATCCTCCTATTGGCATCAAACCAATTGGTAGTAAGTGGGTTTATAAAACTAAATATAAAGCTGATGGTTCTCTTGATAAGCACAAAGCAAGACTTGTAGGAAAGGGGTATGCACAAAAAGAAGGCATTGATTATATAGAAACATTTGCTCATACAACGAAATGGGGCGCTATTAGAACTTTATTTTCTCTTTCAGCTCAAAAAGGATGGAAAATACATCACATGGATGTAATAACTGCCTTCTTAAATGGAGATTTAAAAGAAGATGTCTATATGTTGCAGCTAGAGCGTTTTTCTATGAAAGGAAAAGAGCATAAAGTATGCAAATTGATAAAATCATTGTATGGTTTAAAACAAACACCTCGTGCTTGGTATGAAGAGTTAACTGAACATTTTCTTAAGTTGAATTATAAGCATTGCAATCTAGATGATGCAACTTTATTTGTTAAGAAAATTAGAAGATCAGTTGTATATCTAGTTGTCTATGTAGATGATTCGCTTATCACAGGAAATAATGATGATTATATTGCATCTATTAAAAAGGAGTTGCAAAAGGTTTTTGATATGACAGATTTGGGATTACTACATTATTATCTAGGGATCGAAGTAGATAAAAAACCGAAGCACATTTTTATTTCTCAGAAGAAATATATTGGAGAACTATTGATCAAATTTGAGATGAAGGATTGTAATCCTGTTTCTACTCCAATGGAGCAGAATCTAACGCTTATTTCAAATGAAGGTAGTGCATTTGAAGATCCAACAAAGTACAGACAGCTTGTTGGAAGTTTAATTTATCTTACTACTACTCGTCCTGACATAACTTTTGCTGTAGGAATACTTCCCAGGTTTATGCATCAACCTTGTGAAGGTCATTGGACAACAGCAAAACGAGTGCTCAAATATTTGAAAGGCACTCAATCATATGGCATCAAATATTCTAAAGTTTTAGACTTCCATCTCATTGGTTATTCAGATTCTGACTTTGACGGAGATAAAGAGCATGGGGTGTCTACTTTAGGTTATTTGATGAATCTTGGATCAACAACCATCACCTGGAGATCACGAAAGCAATCTGTTCTTGCTGACTCTACAATTGAAGCTGAATACGTTGCAGCAGCTCAAGCCACAAAAGAAATCATTTGGCTTCGGAAAATTCTTGAAGACTTGCAGGAGAAACAAATGACTTCGACGCTTTTCTTTGTTGACAATACTTTTGCAATACACTTGGCCAAAAATCCTAAATTTCATGATCGAACCAAACATATCAACACCAAATATCATTTGATTCGACATCATGTTGAGGCCAAAACCATTCATCTCAATCATTGTTCCACTTCAGAGAAAGTTGCAGACATCTTTACTAAAGCTTTGGGTCGAGAGAAATTTGAAAAATTTCGAATGATGCTTGGGATGACAAATGTCCCTTCGGATTAAGGGGGGAATGTTAACTAATCCGACGGTTATTTCGTTCAACTCCCTAACTATCCGCGTCACTGTAACAATCTGCAACTGTCCTGCAACTGTCTACAACTGTCCGCCTATACTATATGTATTCTCTTTTCATTAATAAAAATATATCTCTGTGCTTGGTGTTAACTGTGGAGTTTTTTATCTGGCCTATGTACATGTATGTATATCTCTGTAGATTTTTACCAGTCAAATGGTTGGGCGGAGGGGTCCCTTGTCCCACAAACAAGAGGGTCTCATACACCAATTTGATGTCTAGCTTGGTAGTGACTTTAAAATTAAATTATTATTATTATTATTCTAACAAATGATTTTTTTTTGCAATTTATAATAAATAACCAAGATAAAAAGATTGCTAATAAAAGGTACTCTTTATCGTATAGGCATGTGATGGTTTGATCTTTCTGTAGTTATGTGGATTTTTGCTTGGTTTCATTGGCATTTCCTAGAATTCTTTGGTGATCTTCATTGTGCTTTATATATGCTTTTTATCTTCCTTGTAGAATCCCGTTGTCAAACTGATCTATAGAGATTTATCCCTGCATCATAAGCTTAGTTATTCTGTGCTATAGGTTTATCTTAACTGAACAGAGTAATAATGTTACCGAGCAAAGTAATACACTTGTGAAACAGACTAATAATGTTACAGAGCAGAGTAAATCATCTTTAGATTCGACTTAAATAAGAGAGTGTTTAAATTTGACTGTAATATTGAGCAAATAACTGAAGTAACAATGAAAATCTAAAATTTAGGACATTCATCAAAATCTAGAGCAATCTCGTTGAGTTTAACCAGAGTGCAATTTGCAACATGGGAAGGATTTTTCTTTAAACGGTATTAACATATCAACATTAAAAGGATTTTTTTTCATAAGGTATTAACATATCATAAGTAAATTTAATCGTATGGGTTAAGTACTCTAAGTGTGTATCAACAACAGAACCCAATACGAGAATGTCGTTATATTAATTTACTAGGACATCTTCAACGTTATTTATATGTTGTGTAAACTAAATTATCTTCTTTTAATGTTTAAATAAGAACATGAAAAACAAGCCACTTTCATCAAAATAATTATGCTTGGTAAGTGTTTTAGATAACAACAATATTTATTCAAAATAAATTTACAAGAATTAGTTTTATTTTAATGTTTTATTAGTTGAACTATGAATTGCAAGCTGAATCTTGTTCAGGTTATTGTTATTAATCATCTCAAATTCACTATTTGACCACCATACCAATTTCAATGGGTACTCTTCTTCTTCAAAGACTCTTGAGTTGCAATGGGGTTTTATGAAATGTATCACTTTAGCAATTTGTTTGAAGAATAAAGTTTCTAAGGTTGAGAAAGATTCCCACTTCACAACAATTTTCAATAGACCAAAGTCTTCATAATCACCAATGAAAAGTTTTTTTAACATTACTACCACTATCCAACATTATAGTGCAAAAAGTGTTTTTATGTTAGATTATGTTTTTTTTAATATGTTATGTGGCTTATGCTACTTGCTATGCAAATATGTAATTTATTTAATTGCTAATTATTTATTATTCACCCACCCATGTGTCATTCATATGTACAAATGCACAAGTAACTATTTATTTAAAATTATAAAATATAAAATTATCCTTACTCAACTTCCACATTTATTATTTTCACTCCCAGTTGTACCCTTAATCTTCTAATCAATTTCTTATTTTAGTGGTTACACAGAATTATTACTTGGATTATTTATTAGTTTTCTATTTCCACACCTATTAAAATTTGAATCACTGTTCTTATTTGTTCTTGATTTATGGATGCACTAATAATTAGTTTTAATTAGTTTTAATCAACTAATAATTAGTTTATTTTCATTTCACACACACTTCTAGTGTGTAATTATTTTTCTTAATAACCTTTAATTAACTAGACCACCTCTATATATTTACTTGTGCTACTTTCAATTAGTTAACTTTTTCTCTATGTAAAATGTATAACTATTTGATTATTTTTCCCTTTAAATAAAACATGCATACCATAGTAATTCTCTTTTATATTTTTCAATTAATCTTCTTTCATTATATAATTGACAATTCATAAATGATCCAAGGGTGCCATGTTTCTCATGTCTTTCAAGAATTTTTTACCTTTTGGTATGTTTCAAGAGTGTCATGTTTTGCATGTCCTTTACATATCCAACTTTCTTGGTGGGGAAAATGACACAACTATTGAGACCCTGTTAACTCAAATTTTTGTTGCCTTTGTTGAGAGATTAATGGTCATTGATAAATAATGATTTCACCTTATTGTGTGCCCCTCAACCAAACTTCGTGAGTGATTGAATCTGTGGCCTATCCTCATGGCAACGTGCAACTTTTGAGTAAAAACGTTGCTTGTTTTTAATTCAGGCCACGAAAAATGAGTGTTAGTAGGTGGAATCATGAATGTTGTTCCTCTTCTCCTGGTGATACTATGTACATTTTCATACAATCCCATTATCCATATGTGGATCGATCAACAATCATGTACCTTGTGTTTACACACAATATGATCAACACATCAAATAATTTCATAATCCAAAATCCAAATATAACATAATCATGTAACATTTAATGGTTCCTTAACACAATTCAAAGTTCAATATAATCTTGATGCAATTCCATGTCAATATGCTCTTATGGTTTCTTTTCAGACTAGACAAACCGCCAATAGCATTTGCAAGTTAATGTATTCAATATTTTCATTTTAATGTATCCAAATCATGTGAATCATTAACATCAATAACGTCCTATCAATGTACATATAAATAATTTATGTTATCATATGAACTTTTAAATGAACTCATACATAAATCATCGTTTAAAGCTAATTAGATAATTAAAAGTTCAAGTTTCATCATCATAATATGAGCCAATAAACAAAGTCATTTGTAAATAAATGCTCACAAATAATAATATTTAATTGTCTAAGTAGTCAAAGAAAATGGGGCACAACATGGTTGATAGATTTCCCACTCTCCTTCCCACTCCATGTGAAATTCTCTCAAGAAATCCTCTTTGTAGTAGAGGTTTCGTTTGGATCTACTCCATGCATAGTCTTATTTTGGACATTTTTTTTTTAAATTTATCCTTTGATTGTGTGTTTCTTGCGAGTTGTATTACAAAATTTATGTGCAGATGAATAATCTTTGGGCTTAGTCAAGTCTCTAGTCAACAATTCTTCTTGACAATATTCCATGCATGGAAGAGGATATGGGTGGCTAGGTCCAAATTGACTGCTCACTTATTTTATTGTATTTTATTGGAGACTTGGTTAAACTTGATCTCTCTCCCACAATTTTGTACTCCCTATATATAGATAATCCAAATGAGTGTACATTATATGCATATAGTTTCAAAAGGAAGATTGTGGTGAGACTCTCACCATCATTGTCATTCCCTTCTCCCCTTTTGTTGACCCTCTGTTCTCCCTCATCACCCCCTTCTCTCCAACCTTCTCCTTGGTGACTCATTTCTCTGCACTGCCCCTCTTAACCCTTCTTTCTCTAGCATCTCAACCATTCACACAATCCTCCCCTCCTCCTAGTACATGCCACCTCTACACACTCCACTAAGCCTTACGCCCCTAGATCATATTCTACCCTCCTTATTCTTAACAATAGGCAACAATCAAGCTCCCCATCACACAAGCACAAGGGAAATGGCTTCCAACCATTGCCAACAATGCTTTGAAACATCAAGTGATAGTCTACAATAACTCAAAAGAGGGGATACAAAGGACAATGCCTTTTTAGTAGGATGGGAAGAGCAGGATAAGATTTGAGTAGTTTTAGACCATTCATACAAAATTTGATCATGTGAATTGACCATTTGCAGGATGAAGTTTTTAGCCTCATTAATTAGGTTTTAGAAGTGGAGTCTAAGAACTCTATTCTTAGACAAGTTTTGGATTCCAAAACACAAGATTCTCTCCAACCATCTAGTGATTCCTTGCATGCAGAAATTCCGGGTCTCAAATAGGGAAGCAGGACTCAAATCAAGTATTGGTCACATGGAGATAGAGGGAGTGAAAAAACCCCCATAATTACCACAATGGAGGAGGTTGTGCAAGCTAAACTTAATGAATAACACACAAGGAGAGCTAGATAAATGAATTTGAAAGCGAGGGGGTTCCTTCATCCTCAACACTACATCCAAACCCAATGCAAATTGAGACTCATTCAAGAGGCATTAAGCCTCCTTGATATTAGCCTAGAGAGAGCTTGGTTTGTGTCAATTTGTTGACTCACAAACTTGCCACTAGTAATATAGCTTGAAAATAGTTGCAAGGCATACTAAAAAAAATCTTATTATAAATATAATTAGTAGGTTGGACCCCCTATAAGAAAAATGAAGAGATATTTTCAATTATTCCTAAAAGTATTAGCATATACATGTTTATCCTTCAAAGGGCATGATGAATTACACCTGTGATTTTCATGACAACGAGAATATTTTCACCCAAGTTTGATTATAAGGTCTACTTCATCACTTGGTTGCATATGAAAAGTTAAGGCTATGCTCAAAAATTTTAAAGATCTTGTGGCATTGCACACATCCACACAAAGAAGGGTCTCTTTACAATTTTGATGGGTCACTTTGGTCATTATAACCACAAATGATATTGTTTAGAAAAGTTTGTGTATATAGGATATGTTTAACGTTGGTTTTGAACTTTATATTACAAATGCTATGTCATATGATATGTGTAAAGGATGGAGGATCGAGCTTCATATAACATATGGTAACTTTGGTTTCAATGATATTATTATTGATGATTGCAGCTATGTGAGACATTCTCTAGCGTACAAACCTGTGAGATGTGGATCATTGCAACTATGTGAGTCTTTCTCCAGCTTACAAACTTGAGAGAAAGTCCCTAAAGAAGGGTACATGGTTCCTACTTGAGACAGAGCTGGAATGTAGAGATGACCTCCTCCATTCAAAGAGTTGAGAAGAACTCCAGATGATTATCCAGTGGGAAAGGCGATCTGTTGAGTTTGACGTGCCTGTGGCTGAGCACACGATGAAAGTGTGAAATCCCAAAGTGCTGGGTGCATCGTCATGTGAAGATAAATGAAGATGATGTATTAGCCTCCTCTGTTTAACATAGTTGACGAGGAACTCCAGATGATTCTCTTGTGTGATGCAGTGGGAAAGAAGATCTGTAGAATGGACGTGCCTATGGACGCTATGTGAACGTGTGAAGATCTGGTTCTTCTGTGTAATGTAGTGAGGTAGAGATATGGACATACCTATGGATGTGCCCCTAGTGGATGAGCACTAGTGGGTGTAAAAGATCCATTGCTATATTTTTCAAGAGTCAGACCTTCTTGTAACCCTAATTGTAATGTAAAGGGTGCAAGTTGGCCCTTAATGTGACTGGTAATTAATGTAAAAGAAAATTAATCTGGTTAATATTACTTATGTTATAAGCTAGTGAGGCCGGCCCTGTTGTGACAATAGACACTTCTGTTGACAGGCTTAGGTTAGTATAAGTAAAGGTAATTTCTCCATTGAGGAAACATATATTTCTTGTGTGTTTTGGAAATTTCAACAAGTACACTTCATTGGGAAAAGTGCGCACCTCTCTTGGGCGCTAGTCTTCTAGGGTTTGAGCATCCTCTTGTGTGCTAAGGTTTATCTTGGTGCTGAAGGTATTTCTCTTGAGGAATATAACAAATGATTTGGTTGGGTTTTCTTCCCTTGTTAAGAAGGGTTTCCCAGGATACTTCTTGTGTTCTTGTGCATGGTGCTTCTTCTTGTGATCTTGATTGCTGCAACATTTATGGTTATGGTTAAATGATAAAAATGGAATGAACTTCATGCTTAACCTAGCCTATTTAAAACTCAACATGGTATCAGAGCATGGGTCTTGAAAGAACCCATTGTACTAGCATCCACCAAGTCTCAGCTCACCTTTTGCAGAACCATATGACCCTTCTAGGGTTTCTAGAAAATTCCGTACGACCTTACTTTCAGTGAAGTTATATTCCTTAATACTTGGATGATGGGGATACTTTTGGCATAGAAGAGTACAACCTCCTCTAGTGCATCTCCATAATCTTTTAAAGTGTAATTCCGAGAAATTTTTATTTTTGGCCCTATGGTTTCTAGGGTGTCGAAATTTCTTGTAGAAGATTAATCTTGGATTTCTCAAGAAACCGTTTTCTTGAATAAACAAGCATCTTTGTGACACTATCAAGTTGATTGTTGGCAGTCATAATTCCAATCATAATCCAAGGCTACTAATTCAACCTAATCATTAGGTTTTCAAAATCCAGTTGGCGAGAGTTTGAAGAAAACAATCAAATGAAGAACAAAGCCTTAGTAGAAGATAGGCTTGATGGAGAAAGCAATTTCAGCTCCTGGAAATCAAGGCTTCAAGTCACCCTTGATGAAGATGAGCTCTTGGACGTGGTTACTAAAACCCTACCAAACACAACTACAGATGTGGAGAAGAAGATAAGAAAGGAAGACGATGCCAAAGCGATAAAAATAATCATCGACTCGGTAAGAGATCATCTCTTACCTCGTATTGCAAACTTGAAGATAGCCTATGACATGTATGGAGCCTTAAAATAAATGTTTGAAAGTGACCACCCTCAGAGCTCTTACCTTAAAGAGCCAACTTCAAAGTACCAAGATGACAAAGGGTGACAGTGTTGCCATCTTCTTTATGAAGTTATCAAAGATTAAAGAACATCTAGAGACCATCGGGGAAATCATGTCTGATAGAGAACTTGTCTTAACCACTCTCCAAAATATTCCAAAATCATGGGAGCCCTTCCTTCAGAGTATCAGTGGAAGGGAAGCTCTACCAACCTTTGATCGACTATGGACAGATTGTACTCAAGAAGAAATTAGACTCAAAAATAGAGGAGTGGAGGATTCCTCATAAGAAAATCATGCTCTTGCACTTCACACAAAGAAAGGAGGAAAATTCAAAATAAACTTTAAGCAAACATTTAAAGGTGAAAATTCTTCATCAAACTCAGGTTATCAAAGAAGAGATGTTTCAAAAATTCAGTGTTTCAGATGTGACAATTATGGACACTATGCAAGAAATTGTCCAACCAGGAAGAAGGGAAGACAATATGCTTCCACTGCTGACATTGATCCAAACCCATCTCAAAAGAATGAATATAAGAGAGAGGAGAAGTACTTCCTCTAAACTAAAGCATGACTACAAGTCAGGTAAATCATTTGATTGCAATTTTTATAGTTGAGTGCATTTTTGAATAAATCTCTAGTATGGGAGCCCTCAAAGACTTGGACCATTATCCCTGGTATGGGTGTCCAAACCATATTTAATTGACTATTATGCGAGAACAAGTATAAACTTTGTCCTTAAAAGAAGAGATACTCATCCAACAAACCTAGGGAATCTCAGATGGATATTGACAGTAAGATGATACCTTCTTCCCCTCAACAGTTCAGAGGGAGATAAACATTATTCAAGATTGATCTAATTAATCCAGTTGATATGTTCATAGATATTGCAGTAAGGCATAAAAGGCCTACCTAGACTCACTCTGCAAGAGGCAGAGAAACATAAAAGCCTCTCAACGCACATCCCGAGAAAGTAAAAGAGATCTTCAAAGCTATCCTTTAGTCATGAGCCACCTTATTGATGCTGAGCCTCCTTGTCTTAGAGAAGCAACAAGAGAACAAGTATGGAAAAATGCCATAACAGAATAAAACCAATATGTCTTAAAGAATGATGCATAAGATATTATTCAGGAATCAGAAGAGAAGTTTGTAATAACTTCCAAGTGGATCTATAAAGATCAAACATGCAGCTAGTGAAAGTGTTTAGAAATACAAAACGAGATATATAGCTAGAAGTATCTCACAAACAAAGGGATTTCTCTATGCTGAGACACTTGATCCAGTAAACCCAATACTCTTCCATCCGTACTACCATTCATGAGTTATATCAGATATAATTCAACAAGAGTGTTGCTGATCCAAACCTATATCATTACAATGTTGATGACGAGAGCCTGATTTTGATGAAATATTCAGAAAGACTTGTTATTGGAGACAAGTAATCCTTGACTTCTAAATTAGAGATGAATAATCTGAAGATGATACACTACTTCTTGAGACAAGGAGTATAACAGAGGACCAATGAGATTTTCCCCGAGTTAAGGAAAATACACAGTAAAAATATTAAAGAAGTTCAAGTTTGACAGAATGAAAAATCCATCGTGATGGATTGATGATGATTCAGACGAGATTGATCCACAACTGATTGGATCAATGATGTGTTAAACTCCAGACTTGATTCATGCCATGCAGTGAATGTGCTTAGTCATTTCATGAGTCAACTGAGATAGACTCACTAGACAACAACAAAACATGAAGCACAGTTGGATATGGCCTGAGACATGTCTCCAAAGTGAATCAGAGTTTGCAGGATATGTCGATTTATATTAAGCAGAAAGTACAGTGGACCAGAAGAGCACATCCGGTTAATGTTCTACCATGAAGTTTGCCATGGTTTCCTGATACAACAGAAAACAAAACTCTGTGGCCTTGAGTATACCAAAGACAAAGTATATGTAGCAATGAGCGTGCGAAGCAATGTGGCTTCATAAGCTTCCGACAAATTTACTTGACCATGAGATGGATCCTATAATGATAACCAAGAGTCGTGTATAAAGCTCATTGAGAACCCAGTGTTTCCTGATGAATCATGACACGATGATATGAAATATCCTTATATCAGAGATACGATGCAGATGAAAAATAATACACATACAATACCTTCCTACACTTGAGCAGATTGCAGACATCTTAACCAAACTAACTTGGTGAAGAATGCCTTCCTATTTGAGAGGGAGTATTGATGACTCCAGTGAAGACAAAAATCAAAATACATCTGTGTGAGACTTGGCATGATGAAGAATGCCTCCCTAGATGAGAGGGAGTGTTGATGATTGCAACTATGTGAGACATTGTCCAACTTACAAACCTGTGAGATGTGGATCATTGAAACTATGTGAATCTTTCTCTAGCTTACAAACTTGAGAGAAAGCCCCTAAAGAAGGGTACGTGGTTCCTACCTGAGACAGAGCTGGAACGTAGAGATGACCTCCTCCATTCAGAGAGTTGAGAAGAAATCCAGATGATTATCCAATGGGAAAGGCGATCTGTTGAGTTAGACGTGCCTATGGTTGAGCACAAGGTGAACGTGTGAAATCCCAAAGTGTTGGGTGCATTGTCATGTGAACAGAAATGAAGATGATATATTAGCCTCCTACGTGTAGTAGAGTTGATGAGAAACTCCAGATGATTCTCCTGTGTGAGACAGTGGGAAAGAAGATCTGTAGAGTGGACGTGCCTGTGGATGAGCACAGGTGAACGTGTGAAGATCTGGTTCTTCTGTGTAATGGATTGAGCCAGAGATATGGACATCCCTATGGATGTGCCCCTAGTGGATGAGCACTAGTGGGTGTACAATATCCCTTGCTATATTGTTCAAGAGTTAGACCTGCCTATAACCCTAATTGTAATGTAAAGGTTACAGGTTGGCCCTTCCTTAATGTGACTGGTAATTAATGTAAAACATTATTAATCTGGTTAATATTAATTATATTATAAGCTAGTGAGGTTGACCTTGTTGTGCCAATAGACACTTCTGTTGACAAGCTTAGGTTAGTATAAGTAAAGGTAATTTTCCCATTGAGGAAACATATCTTTCTTGGGTGTTTTGGAAATTTCAGCAAGTACACTTCATTGGGAAAAGTGCACACCTCTCTTGGGCGCTAGTCTTCTATGGTTTGAGCACCCTCTTGTGTGCTAGGGTTTATCTTGGTGGTGAAGGTCTTTCTCTTGAGCAATATATCAAATGATTTGGCTGGGTTTTCTTCCCTTGTTGAGAAGGGTTTCCCAGGATACTTCTTGTGTTCTTGTGCATGGTGCTTCTTCTTGTGATCTTGATTGTTGCAACATTTATGGTTATGGTTAAATGATAAAAATGGAATGAACTTCATGCTTAACCTAGCCTATTGAAAACTCAACAATTATATATTGTTTTGGGCTTCCATTCGAGCTTTGGCACATGTTGGGTACTCAAATTGACATATATTAATAGATTGCATATGTGATATATTATAAATGCGGGTTTAAATGGTGAACTTGACATGACTAAACCCTAATCACCGATTCGAGCCACCATTTGGTTATAATGAATTAAAACTTGTGATATGGTGGGTTCCCCTGCATACATGACACTCATTCTAGTCAGTGATTGACTGACATTTCACTTATTTTGAAGTATAAATTTGACCCCTTAGACTATTTGTTGCATATGGTAATAGACATGATGTGATATCCGCCAATGAATTCAATTGACATGAACGTGAGCATTGAAGCCCACATTTCGTGTATACCACCCTCGATATTGAGTTTTGGCCAATTTCATTTTTCATTTCGGTCATTGGAGAAGTGTTGTAGTAGCAGCTAGTAAACAAGCTCGACTCTGGTGGTTCCATAACTGTTACACTAGTTTTTTCCAAGTATTTATAGCGTCTGGACAAATGTATGCACACTAGCTCGTTTATTCATCAAATATAGATGTTGTTGCAATTATAATTTAAAGTTTTGGCTCTGTGTGGACTAGTTTCAATCATGTATCTCCCTTCCATTTATATGTCATCCAGGGTGTTGAATGGTTTTGATTGTTTTCCTCCATGCTACATGCATTCACGCATTCACTTTATATTCTTTCAAAAATAAATTATTGTTATTGTTTTGAATTAACAAATTTAAGTTTGCTTAAATGGAGACTAGGGTTTGAGTTTTGGCTTAGCTTGTTTCTGTCGTCCATGACATAATGGAGTTTGATATGAATATTCCTACCTCTCTCAACTCGAGTTATTTGGAATATATTGCCCGTGTGTTGAGAAAGTTTGTCTTGGGTCCCCTTGTATGCATTTACTTTATCCTAGGGTTAAGACCCATATACATTTGTTAAGCCCAATGGTTTATCAATCTTGGTTTTGTTGAAATTTTTAACCCTGGACTGCTAGATTTTGGTAGCTCAGAGGTACTTTTGCATTGCCAGTGCTCAACATGTAGAAGATATTGAGCATATTTCTCTCTTAAGTGAGTTTATAAAGTCAAGTTGAGCCTTTTATTATTTAATGGGTAAAAGTGACTTTATGACTTTTGGGTCACTTAAGTGATTTAAGTGAACTCAACAAACGATGAAGTCGTGACTGTTGATCTCAAGAGGGAAATAACTAATATTGACCATTCATATATTTGGAAGACCAAGGGTTAGGGGAGTTACTCATTAATGAGTAATAAAAGGAGCTTGGGAGAGAAGAGGGGGCACACCTTTTGAGGAGAGCTTGAAGAGGAATGTGAAGAGTCACTCATGTTTTGAGAGAGACCAAGAGAGTTTGAGCTAGAGGAAAGAGTAGCAACAAAGTGTGATTGGCATGAATTCCAAGGAGTGAAGGAGGAACTCATCCCAAGATATATTCAAAATTAAAGGACAATCCATATAGTACGAATTGAGGAGGCTGTACAATTGCTTTAGACATAGAAATCGAGGCAGCCATTTTAGCACAGTTTTGGCACGATTTTCTAGGCACCTAGCTGATGAAGAATCTGTACAGAAAGGTTTAGCAACAATGCAAAAATTTCGAGGAGGTTTTCTATCAAGGAGGTCGTACTGTTCAGACTGTACAACGGAAATCTGAGTTGAGATTTGTGGTCTTTGACATGTTTTTTGAGGTGATATTGCTGTTGTAATTAATGTTGAATTTATCGCTGTTGTAAACTCAGAATTTTCCTAAAAGCTCAATAAGAAGAATATCTCCTAGACTAGTTTTCCTCTTGTGGGTTTTTCGAGGGGCATTGCCCAAAAATTCATTTTGTCAAATGTGATGATTTTGTCTACTGTTCATTTATATTTCGGCTGCTATATTTTCAGATTTCTTAGTCACTTGTATTTATTCTCATAGTTCTAGTAAATGCATGTGGTTCCATTGCTTTATTGGTGAATAACTATAGAATGTTGAAATCTATTATTGACCAAGTGTTTGAGATCAATTTTTAACATGGTATCAAAATAGGAGCTTTGAGGTTCAACAAACAAGATATTTGACACTTGATTTGCAGTGAGTGTAGAGGGGTTTTGCTTGGAAGAAGGAAGGCGAAGAGTTGAGTTTCAATTGAAAAGGTCATGGCTAATAGCTTGAGGTTCGAAGATAGGTTGGATGGGGCAACAAACTTTAGTCCTTGGAAGGAGATGATAGTTTTTTTGCTAGATGAAGCTGAGTTATGGGACATTGTGAACAAAACACAATCGAATCTCGTCACTGTTCCTACAAATGCAACCCTTTTGCCAGCCTTCCATAAGAAGAACGTGAAGGCCAAGAGGATGATTCTTGATGCAATCAAGGACCATGTTACTCCCCATGTTGCAGGGAAAACAAATGCCTACGAGATGTGGGCATATTTGACCAAGCTATACCAAAGTTCCAATGAGAATTAGAAAATGGTATTGAGAGAGAAGCTGAGAAACATAAATATGATCGAGACTGAAAATGTGTCCTCATATCTCACTAGAATCACTCAAGTTTGTGATGAAATTGGTGCAATTGGAGAGGTTATACCAGATGGAGAAATGGTTAGGATTTCTTTGAATGGTTTTTTAGAGAAGTGGAACGCCTTTGTTAAGGGTGTTGTCTCCAGGGAGAATCGTCCCAACTGGGAGAGATTGTGGGATGACTTCATATAGGAAGAGACTTGTGGGGAGGCTCTTTGTAGCAAATAGTCAAAGGGTGAGGAGAATGGGGAGAATGTTTCCCTCGTAGCAACAAAGAAGAAGGACAAGAAGTCTTCTCATGGTGAGAAGAAGGACATGAGTAAGGTGAGATGCTATGCATGTCATGAGTTGGGACATTATGCAGGTCAATGTACGAACAAAAAGAAGAAGAGGCAGGAGCCAGAGGTATCACCATTATCTAAGGTTGTTGAGTTCACGAAAAAGTTCGAGAAGGATTTGTCCTTGATGGCATGTCTTGCAGGCATTGGGTGCCTAGAGTGTACATGCACACTTGCATGGTTCTTGGATAGTGGGGCCTCTTGACACATGACATGGATGAGGTTTGTATTCCTCGGTTTTTCAGCGATTGGTTCAGGAAGCTATGTGGGGTGTAGGGTTAGCACCATACATTTTTTAGCTGTGGAGGGAATTGGAAGAATTAGATTCCAACTGGAGTCAGGAGGATATCTAGAGTTGGCCAAGGTATTATATGTTCCTGAAATACCGATGAACTTTCTCTTTGTGTCATCTTTTGAGATAGATGGATCTGGGATTGTGTTCTCTCAAGGACCGACGTACCTATAAAATCTCTTTTGACCCCAAAGTGTGTTGCTTGGTGTCCGGTTGGAGAGATTGTACAGAGTGCATGGTCAACCCCTAGTTGGATCTAGTGGGTGGCTGGAGCCTAAGTTTGACAGTGTTGAGGCTTCAGGAAGAGGACCTTGGATGAGTAGGTCTCTTGATCAGAGTTCAGTGTAGGTACTTGGAAATGCTTAGAGTTTAGAGAGATCAAAGGCTTCCAATGTAGTGGGAGCAACTACAACAACATAAGACATGATGGGGTTAGAGACAGATCCACGTGGAGGCTCCATAAGTACCTCCCTCGCTAAGAAGGAGTGTTATATTTTTGTAGCTCGAAGGTACTTCTGCATTGCCGACTCTCAACATGTAGAAGAGATCGAGCACATTTCTCTCTTAAGTGACTTTATAAAGTGATTTTAAAAAGTCAAGTTGAGATTTTTATTATTTAATGGGTAAAAGTATGACTTTTCAGTCACTTAAGTGATTTAAGTGAACTCAACGGACCATTAAGTCGTAACTGTTGATCTCAAGAGGGCAAGATCTAATCTTCACTGTTCATTTCTTTGGAAGACTAAGGGTTAGGGAAGTTACTCATTAATGAGTAATAAGAGGAGCTTGAGAGAGAAGAGGGGGCACACCTTTTGAGGAGAGCTTGGAGAGGGATGTGAAGAGTCACTCATATTTCGAGAGAGACTAAGAGAGTTTGAGCTAAAGGAAAGAGTAACAACAAAGTGGCATTGGCATGAATTCCTAAGGAGTGGAGGAGGCACGCATTCCAAGATATCTTCAGCATTAAAGGAAAATTCGTAGAATATGGATTGAGGAGGTTGTACAACTTCTCTAGGCACAAAAATCGAGGCAGCCATTTCAAAATTTTGGCATGATTTTCCAGGCACCTAGCTGAGGAAGAGTTTGTACAAAAAGGTGCAACAACAGTGCACAAATTTTGAGGAGTTTTTTTCTGTCAAGGAGGTCGTATTGTTCAAGCCATACAACTGAAATCTGATCATAGATTTCGTGGTCTGATTTTTGTGGTCTTTGGCATGTTTTTCAAGGTGGTATTGCTACTGTAAACTAAAAATTTCCCTAAGAGATCAATAAGAAGAATATCTCCTAGACTGGTTTTCCCCTTGTTGGTTTTTTCCAAGGGCATTGCCCATAAATTCATTGTGTCAAATGTGGTGATTGTTTCTACTGTTTATTTATATTTTCGCTGCTATATTTTCTAGATTGCTTAGTTGCTTGTATTTCTACTCATAGTTCTAGTAAATGCACGTGATTCCATTGCTCTATTGGTGAATAACTATAGCAGGTTGAAATCTATTATTGACTAAGTGTTTGAAATCCATTTTTAACATTGACTCTGTTAGTTATATGCATACCTATATCAACAACCAACTTTGGAGTTGTATGGGTTCATGGTTTTGTGCTTTATTTGCCAAGTCTGAAATCGTCATTTTAGAAAGAATATTAATGAACTATGGTTTTGTTAGAGTTTTAAGTTCTGGGCATTATAAAAAATGTTTGATAAGCTCGACTTGATGGGTCTCGAACTCTCGTCTTGATGATAAACATATATACATAGATATTTTAGTTCATGGGTTTTGACTCTAAAAGACAATATTGTATGTCGGGTTGAAAGTTCGTTTCCTTTGTACATAATTTTGAATTCAAGGGGACTTGTTTATCTTATGCGCAATTTTTTAGAAAAATATTGGTTATTTTGTTGTTGGGTCCAAAATGCTTGTCACAATGCATGTTTCATGGTAAATTTGGATGATTGGTTTTGAGAAGGTCATTGCTTCAAGAATGATTTCGATCTTAGTTTCGATGGTTGAATCCATTTATGCACAGAATTATATTATATGCCCATTCGATTTGGATCCAAAATGGATAAGTGCTTAATCCTTGTTGTCAAGTCTTTAAAAGTTATCCCTCTTATTGCATAATAAAGACATTGTGGATCAAATAATGTGAATGTATGGACTACAAATGATTGATGAGATGATGCTTTGCCTATTCAAAATATTGACGATGAAATTTTAATGTATATTGGATAAGAGTTTATTATTACATGGAATTTGGTTTTAAGAATAAACTCTGTTTTTGAAAAAAAAAAGATTATCTATGCTCAACATTCATATAAGCTAACATGATATGAAGACCTATGTTTTGACTATATGGGTTGCAGGTTGAAACATTTGATTGTGGTCAAAGATATAAAAATTAAAATAACTTTTATTTGTTTTCTTTTATACATGCAATACCAAACCCCCTCATTGTTTCACTTTCCATGAATTATTCCACAAAATCCTAAAATCATACTTCATTTAATTTCATATTATTCTCGTTTTGTTATATAAATCGAAAATGATTTTAAAGGAAATTTTTTGGAAGCATGACATATATGGCTTGATTATTTATTGGTATTGGGCACGTGTATAAAGATAATGGACATCATGTTAACAGATTGATAGAGAATCATATTTGGAATATGAACATGTATCATACATTCTTGTCATCTATTTTTGTTTTACATACATTACAAATCCTGTCATTTCTCCCAATTTCATCATGTTTCCTATGTTCTAAAGTAAATAATGAATACCAATTGAGGAGAGATAATCAATACACAATATGGAGTAATGAATGAAGACATAATAGGATTGTTTATTCTTTGACTTTCCTTTTCCTCATATTCCCTTGGATGTTTGCATGTTTGATTGCTTGATGACTCATAACCACTTTAAAATTATATTTTATGGAAAGATTGTAATTGATGATTTACTTCTTGTTAGTTGTATATGCTAATATGGTCTTCATGAATATCTAAATAAGTTTCTTTAGTGAAGGTAGTTATAATAGAAGAAACAAATATAACATGGGAAATAGAGAAAATTGGAACAAAGGAACAAAAGTTGGTTGGAAAAGGGGTAAAAAAAAGGGGATAAGGTTTTATATCCACTTTGATGTTGATTCTGAGGAGTTCAACCAACTTCTACAAACTGGTTATCAGAACTTATGATGCAGGAGCATCACCAGTGAAGCATAAGCGAAGGACAACTAGGCACACTAGTGCACATTTTGAAAAAAATTAAATTTTGAAGAAAGCGTATCACACAAATATTTTGAAAATGAAGTGCAATTAAAGAATATCTTAAATGCTGTAGAGATGGATGATTTCATGAGGACATCAGAGAATGTATTTTCTTTTAATGAAGTTGAGTGCAATACATATTCGGTGTATTTGATCTGATTTGTCTGTGACAAATATTTATTACAATAAATTCTAAGTAGTTGATAGCTTTTAATTTGATAAGATAACTTTAGAGTCGTTGGAGGGAAGAGCTCGAAGAGCCCTCTTGTATAAATCTTTGTATTGTTTCCCAGAGAAGGCTGATGGAAGTTGTTGTTGATGGGATGCTGAATCTATTGTATAAGTTTCCATTGTAGAGAAGTTGTTAGCACTCAAATTACTGAGAGTTGAGAGCTACCGAGAAGCAGTGCATGAACATATGCATATTTCAGTAAAAGAATATAACAGAGGAGCATTGTCCCAAATGTATGGTGTTGATGCGTCTATCTGAATGGATGAATGGTATATTTTCTGTTTATTTGGAATTCTCTGTTATTTCTTGTTCACGTGTTTATGTATGCATTTACATGGCTAAATGTATGAATTTATGAAGATTTAGATAAGTTTCAATTGTTTCTTTTCTACGAGCAAGTGCAAGTGTGCATAGCGTCTGCAAGGAGTGCATTGACATAGTCTGTTTCGACTCATAAGCTCAGAAGAGATAACGTGAATCTTATAGGTGCAAGGAGTGCATAGTGTCCGCAAGGCGCGCCTGACAAAATCTATTTTGACTCATAAAGTTCTCGAGACGTAGCTTCCAGGAAGTTCGTCCGCAAGGAGTGCGCGACTGAGTCTTTTGACTCAGAAGCTCAGGAGGAATAGTGAGGATTGTCCACAGAGAGGTGGAATTGTAGAAGAGAACCTGTTGCAAGACGCACATAGGCCGAAATTCGTCTAAGTGTTGAAAGGAGTGTTCCAAGGAGACCAGAGTTTGAGGAAGAACAAGATCAAGAGGAAGAACAACGAGAAATATTCTAAGGAAGGAGTCCTTTGAGGTTTCTCCGATTCAACAAAGAGACATCTGTCCAGGAGGGATAGGAGTCAGTCCAGATCGTTAGATCTGGGAGAGATTGCACGAAGGCAAGTCATGAGGTGTTTCGACATTCCATAATTTAGAGTATTCAAAGTGTTGAAAGGGTAGGATTGCCGAAGTCACGAACTCACGAGGTGAATCTTAACCGTTGGCTACAAGGAGACACACGAAAACATATTAGAGAATCCGAGAGTTAGAGGTTCGAAGAAAGTAAGTGTGGAGTGAGTGAAGTTTCACAAAGTCACGAGACCTGAACACAACTGGACCGTCAGATCCAGGGAGACATGTGGCAAAGAACCGTGAATTCAGAGGAAGCCATTTTAGAAGGAAACAAAAGAGGAGGTTGCAATATCGCTGGAGCCTAAAGTGGAAAAGTGTTGGCCCAAGGTTATAGCTCATGGTCACATTTAAGGGGAAGGAGTCTAGTGTGAGACTAGTACTCACTATTCGGTTTTGCTAAGTGCCGGAGAGCGAAGTTTTAATTAGTTATAAATTACACGTGACATCAAGGGGACCTGTGTGAGCGTATAGATTGCTTAGGGTCTGTTGAAGGCCCGAAGAACCGGTTCAGTTTAGAGAGTTTGAAGATCCAAGACTGGGAGGTCGCAAAATCCCCAGGAGAGAAGGGGGTTTTGTACATTAGAGTGGTATCAAAGCAGATACAAAATTGACTTCTATAGGTAAAGGAGACAGAGAAGTAGGTTGATATCATCGAGTGGTATCAGATACATCAACACAATGCCGCCTAGGAGACATGCAAAGTCACCCATAGAAAATAGAGCTATGGAAAGGGAGATGAGAGAGATTAGAGCAAGGCTAGATGCCATGGAAACAACACAAAGGAGAGCACATGATGCTAGAGACGTCAACGATGGATAAAATGATGAAGTGGAAGTTGAAGAAGTTCTAGCAGAGGATGCTGCAGAAGAACGCTTGCTAAAAACAATTGTTAAGTTGGGAGCTAGAGCAAAGATAGACATCCCAATTTATGAAGTTAATTTAGATGTCGAAGAATTTCTTGATTGGATATGAGCAATGGACAAGTATTTTGAATATGAAGATGTTGATGAGGAGAAAAAGGTAAAACATTCCGTCACTAGGTTGAAAGGGCATGCAACATTGTGGTGGGATGAACTGCAGGCTGATAGGCGAAGCAAAGACAAACAAATGATTAAGAGATGGGATCAAATGGTAGCCAAGCTAAAGGTGAAATTCATACCCAAGGACTACCGGATAAATATGTTCATGAGACTGCAAAACCCGAGACATAAAGGAATGACTGTGAAGGAGTACACTGAGGAGTTCTACAGACTGAACATTAGGGCTGGACAAAAATAGAGAGACGAGGTAAAAGTTTCTAGGTACATCAACGGACCGAGATATGAAATCCAGAATGTAATCAACATGATGAAAGTAAGGACAATAGAGGATGCGTACCAGATTGCGCTGAAAGCAAAGGAGAAGTTGGCCAGGAAGCAGAGTAAAAAAAACAGAGGTAGAAGTATGAACATAGGAAAAGGAGTTGTCCATGAAAAGGCATAGAATCCCAAAGGTGAGGCGAAGAAACCACATAGTCACTCTGAGAGAGGAGGAAGTTCCTGAGGAAGGCAGAGTGGTGGTAGAAACTCTTTCCCTAGAGGAAGGGGAAGAGACAGAGGAGGCGAGATAAAGTGTTATGCCTATGGAAAGGTAGGACACATGTCTTGGTAATGTCTCGAGAGGAAGAAATAAGGAGGTGAAGCTCACATTTCAGAAGCACAGAAGAGAGATGTTGAGACAGAAGGCGCAGAAGATGGGAGATCTTTGATGATGAAGAAAGTTCTCTTAAATCCAGAGCCAGAGGTTGAAAAGCGGGTGCAGAGGAACAGTTTTTTCAGGACAACTTGCAAGACTAAAGACATAGTATGCAAGGTGATAATTGACAATGGAAGAACTGATAACTTAGTATCCACAAAGATGGTGGATAATTTAGAGCTAGAGACGATTGTACATCCAATGTCGTATAAAGTCTCATGGTTGCAGAATGGTCATCATGTAACAATCACTAAACAATGCCTGATTGAATTTAAGATAGGAGGATATAGATATGAAATTATGTGTGATGTGATTCCCATGGATGTATGTCATGTTTTGTTGGGAAGACCATGGAAGTATGACATGAATGTCATTCACGATGGGAGAATAAATACTTATACCTTGGAAAATAATGGTAGGACACATATGTTGCTGCCAATTGAAGAGAAGAAAGTGAAGGAAGAAGCCAACATGAGCATACTTTTCATGAGTGGGAAGGA
This sequence comes from Picea glauca, assembly GCA_000966675.3. Lineage (NCBI taxonomy): Eukaryota > Viridiplantae > Streptophyta > Pinopsida > Pinales > Pinaceae > Picea > Picea glauca. Next base: position 125,536 of record JZKD02S2140550.1, read on the forward strand.
ACTCCTAAGTGAAGTTAAGAAAGAATAGGAGATGCAGTTCGTTGTAGTGAGGAAGCCAAAAGTTATCCTTACAAGTACTTCTATGGGGGATTTTCCTAAGGAAATTCAGGAGCTGTTAGATAATTTTGCTGACATAGTAGTGGACGAATTTCCAAGCTCATTGCCACCTCTCATAAGTATCAGCCATCACATTGACTTGAAACTAGGATCAAGCCTGCTGAACAAAGCAACGTACAGAATGACACCTCAAGAAAATGAGGAGGTGAAAAGACAGGTTCAGGATCTGTTAGACAAAGGTTTGGTCAGAGAAAGATTGAGTCCATGCACAATACCGACTGTGTTGAGTCCGAAGAAGGATGGAGGATGGAGAATGTGTACAGGCTCAAGGGCCATAAATAAGATCACCATTAGGTACATATTTCCATTTCCGAGAATGGATGACTTAATGGATTGTTTGAGTGGAGCGAGCTGTTTTTCAAAGATAGATTTGAAAAGTGGATATCACCAGATAATGATGAGAGAAAGTGATGAGTGGAAAACAACCTTTAATACAAATGAGGGATTGTATGAATGGCTTGTTATTCCGTTTGGATTAAAAAATGCCCAGAGTACTTTTATGCGGTTGATGAACAGAGTGTTGAAATATTTTATTGGAAAGTTTGTGATTGTATATCTGGATGATATACTGGTCTTTAGTAAAACCGAAGAAGAGCATTTGAGGCACTTAATATTAGCGATGAAGACGTTGCAGTGGGAGAAGATGTTGATAAATTTAAAGAAGTCCTCTTTCATGAAGACATATCTCATTTATTTGGGTTTTGTGATCTCTTCGAATGAATTGAAGATGGAACCCGAGAAGGTGAAAGAAATTAGAGAATGGCCATCACCAAGGAGTATATTTGAGGTAAGAAGATTCCATGGATTAACAAGTTTTTACCGAAAGTTCATCAGAAATTTTAGTGAGATTGGTGCACAAATGATGGATACAGTGAAGAAGAGACATAAGTCCTTCAAATGGACAGAGGAGGCTGAGAAAAGATTCAAAATATTGAAGGACAAGATAACAGAACAACCAATTCTGGTATTACCGGATTTCGGGAAGACATTTTAGGCGAGATGTGATGTGAGTGGGGTTGCAATTGGAGTGGTATTAAGCCAATATAATAGACCTGTTGCATATTTCAGTGAGAAGCTCAACGATGCTAAGAGAAAATACTCCACATATGATAAAGAGTTCTATGCCATAATTCAAGCGTTGAATAAGTGAAGGCACTATCTCATTCTGAAAGAGTTTTTTTTGTATAGTGATAATCAGGCTTTACAATTCATAACCAGACAAGAGAAGTTAAACCAAAGACATGCCAAGTGGATAGAGTTTATGAAAAATTTCACTTTTTTCATTAACAATATTTCTGGTAATGCTAACAAGGTTGCTGATGCATTGAGCAGGAGATGTCTAATTCTGCAGGAATTTCAAGTGAAGACCTTAGGGTTTGACCACCTTAAGGAAATATATCATGATGATCCAGATTTCAAGGAGGCATATCAAGCATGTGCGAATCCTATGCTCAGAGACAAAAGCCAATGGGCCGAATATCTGATTCAAGATGGGTTTCCGTTTTAAGGATGCCAATTGTGCATACAAAAGTGTTCGATGATGGAGAATTTGTTGAAGGAAAAGCATAGTGGAGGTCCTGCCGGACATTTCGGCCATGAAAAAATGTTTGCACAGTTGAATGGTTCATATTATTGGCCAGGTATGAGAGCAGAGGTGAATAGTTTTGTGACAAAATGTAAGATTTTCCATTATGCAAAAGGAAAGAAGAAGAATACTGGGTTGTATCAACCATTGCATATTCCAGAGAGGCCTTGGGATGAAATAAGCATGGATTTTGTGTTAGGATTGCCAATGACACAAAGAGGAAGTGATTCCATATTTTTGGTAGTTGATAGATTTTCAAAGATGACACACTTTATTCCATGCCAGAAAACCAGTGATGCTAGAAAACCAGTGATTTCCCAGGAGTATTGTTTCAAACATGGATACCAAATTTGTTGGTCATTTTTGGAGAACATTGTGGAATAAGGTGGGAATAGAACTATCTTTTAGTTCTGCATATCACCCTCAAACAGATGGGAAAACTGAAGTGGTGAATTAAAGTTTAGGAGATTTTCTGAGGAGTTTGGTCACCGAACATCATAGCCAGTGGGATCAGATTCTATCACAAGCAAAGTTTGCGTATAATGACTCAGTGAACAAAAGTACCGGAAAGAGTCCATTTCAAATAATGTATGGAATGAATCCGAGGGGAGTGTCAGAGTTAAGATATCTAGAGAATAGTGAATCTAGGAGCACTGAAGCCGAAGACTTCGCTGCATCAATGCAGGAACTTCATAATCAGATCAAGGAGCAGTTGAAGAAGAGCATCAATGAATACAAATGTAGAGCTGATCAACATACGAGGAAACTTCAATTTGAAGTTGGAGATCAAGTTCTAGCACATATTAGGAAGGAGAGGTTCCCAAGAGGAACATATAATAAACTAAAGTTGAAAAAGATAGGACCATGCAAAATCCTAAGAAAATTTGGTGAGAATGCTTATGAGATAGAGCTTCCAGAATATGTGGGTATATCACCCATATTCAACATCAAAAACCTGTATCCTTATAGGGAAGATGGAACCGGAGGACCTGAAGATCAGAAGGAGATCCAGTGGAAAAATCAGATTCCTGTAGCAGAGAAGCCATAGATCATAGATTGACGAATTGGTAAGAAGACCAGAAGGAAAACATATTTTGAGTATTTTGTAAAATGGAAGGGATGACCAATAGAAGATTTCAGTTGGGTAAATGAAGTGGATATCCAAAAGCATGGAAGGTCAGTGCAAGATCTCATGGACAAGAGTCCATGAATTTTTCAGCCAAAGGAGTATGATGTAGGAGCATCGCCAGCGAAGCATAAGTGAAGGACTGCTAGGTGCACTAGTGCACATTTTGAAGAAATCGTATCACACAAATATTTTGAAAAGGAAGTGTAATTAAATAATATCTTAAATGTTGTAGAACTGGATGATTTCATGAGGACATCAGAGAATGTATTTTATTTTAATGAAGCTGAGTGCAGTACAGATTTAGTGTATTCGATCTGATATGTCTGTCACAAATGTTTATTGTAATAAATTCTAAGTAGTTGATATCTTTTAATTCAATATGATAGCTTTAGAGTCATTGGAGGGAAGAGATCGAAGAGCCATATTGTCTAAAGCTTTGTATTGTTTCCCAGACAAGGCTGTTGGAAGTTGTTGTTGATGGGCTGTTGAATCTATTGTATAGGTTTCCATTGTAGAGAAGTTGTTGGCACTCAAATTACTGAGAGTTGAGAGATACCGAGAAGCAGTGCATGAACATATGTATATTTCGGTGAAAGAATATAACAGAGGATCATTTTCCCAAATGTATGGTGTTGATGCATCTATCTGAATGAATGAATGGTATATTTTCTGTTTATTTGGAATTCTCTGTCATTTCTTGTTCTTGTGTTTATGTATGCATTTACATGGCTAAATGTATGAGTTTATGAAGATTTAGATAAGTTTCAATTGTTTCTCTTCTATGAGAAAGTGAAAGTGTGCATAGCGTCCGCAAGGAGTGCGTTGAAAGAGTCTGTTTCGACTCATAAGCTCATAAGAGATAACGTGAATCTTATAGGTGCAAGGAGTGCATAGTGTCCGCAAGGCACGCGTGACATAATTTATTTTGACTTAGAAATTTCTGGAGAGGTAGCTTCTAGGAAGTTCATCCGCAAGGAGTGTGCGCCAGAGTCTTTTGACTTAAAAGCTCAGGAGGAATAGAGAGGATTGTCCATGAAGAGTTGGCATTGTAGAAGTGAACCTGTTGCAAGGCGCACATAGGTTGGAATTCGACTAAGTGTCGAAAGGAGTGTTCCAAGGAGACAAGAGTTTGAGGAAGAATAAGCTTAGGAGGAAGAACGACAAGAAATATTCTAAGGAAGGAGTCCTTTGAGGTTTCTCCGATTCATCAAAGTGAGATTTGTCCAGGAGGGATAGGAGTCAGTCTAGACCATCAGATCTGGGAGAGATTGCATGGAGGCAAGTCACGAGGTGTTTCGACATTCCAGAATTCGACATATTTGAAGTGTTGAAAGGGTAAGATCGCTGAAGTTGCTAACTCGCAAGGTGGATCTTAACCATTGGCTGCAAGGAGACACACGACAACAGATTAGAGAATCCAAGAGTTAGAGGTACGGAGGAAGTAAGTGTGGAGCGAGTGAAGTTTCACGAAGTTGCGAAACCTGAACACAACTGGACCGTCAGATCTTGGGAGACACGTGGAAGAGACTCGTGAATTCGGAGGAAGCTGTTTCAGAAGGAAACATAAGAGGAGGCTGCAATATCGTCGGAGCCTGAAGTGGCAAAGTGTTGGCCCAATTTTATAACCCATGGTCACATTTAAGGGGAAGGAGTCTAGCGTGAGACTAGTACTCACTAATTGGTGTTGCTAAGCGCCAGAGAGTGGAGTTGTAAGTAGTATGAACTTACACGTGACATCAAGGGGAAATGTGTGAGCGTATAGATTTCTCAGGGTCCGTTGAAGACCCAAAGAACCAATTCGGTTTAGAGAGTTTGAAGATCCAAGACCGTGAGGTCACAAAATCCCCAGGAGAGAAGGGGGTTGTGTACATCAACTTAGCTGGCCAAGGACATTTCCAACCTCCTCTACCACCTATCAAAACTCCTTTACAGTCCCAATCCAACATTTCAAGCATTCCCGTACAACCTCATGTTTCTATGCAGCCTAAACCTCAATCCAATTATGGTTGGAATAACGTGGTTCACAGCTCTCCACCTTGTTTCAATAGAGGTCCCACTTTTTCATTACCATTACCCCCACCACTTCTTTCTAAGCAACCAATGCAATAAATTGTTTGAGTGGCCTCACAATCTCACTCTACTCATATACCCAAAAAGTTTAAGGTCTTAACTCTAGAGACTGAACCAAACAAAATAAAACAACCTACAATCTCCATTAGTTCAGATTCCTCAAATTCCTCCTCCTATACAATTAAGTACCTTCTCCTCAAACTTGTTTATGAAGTAAGAAAAATCACCTTTGGTGATATGCATCCTGAAGTGTCTACTAATGAAGTGTCAGATTACTTCTTCGATTTTTTCTTTGAATGCAGTGTCAGATTGCGCATCTTTTGTTTCACCAACAACTTGCGATGTGTTTCTCTTCATTGCTAACTTCAATGTTAATGGAAATATTCTCTTGCTTGTCATTTGAATTTTTGCAATAAGATGGTTGCTTGGATATCTATCCAAAATCACACAGTGATTATCTTCAATGTAGATTCTATACCCTTTATGTAACAACTGTCCAATACTCATCAAATTATGTTTTAGGCCAGAAACATAATATACATCAGGCATAACTTTTTGATCTCCTTGTTTAGTTAGAATGTTAATACTACCTTTAATCAAGACAATGACTTGGATATCTGTTCCAAGTGTAACTTTAGTTTGAATTGTCTTATCCAAACTAGAAAGAAACCTCTAAATTTCCTGTCATGTGATTACTACAGCCTGAATCTAGATACCATGTGTCACATGGAATTTCTTGAACTACATTGCATTCAACTGGTGAGACTATAGGAATTTCTTCAACGCGTGCCATAAACATAAGATTGGAGGGAGTATTTTCACTGTTTGACTAATCTTGACCTTGCTTGTACTGATTATACTGTCTCTTTCTTCATTCATATGCATAATGCCCATACTTTTTATAGTAATGGCATTGAATCTTTGATTTATCAAATTTCTAATTACTTGGATGACTGATATTTGATTTTTTACCTCTTCCACCAGTATTTCCAGGACTGCTACTGCATCCATCTCTAGCATAGATTCTTCCTCTTCCTCTAGAGTTAGCTCTCCCCTTTCCTCTTCCACGACTTATAGATGACTGTGCAAAAAAATCATTTTCTAATGACATACTTGACCTATTCAATTTGTGCTCATGATTAATAAGGGAGGATTGCATCTCATCTAGACTAAACTGACTCAGGTCTTTGTTCTCTTCCAAAGTTACAACAAGGGTATCAAATTTAGGAGGAATACTCCTAAGTACCTTCTCAACAACCTTTCTATCATCTATGGTTTCTCCATGAGACTTAATCTTATTTATCATACCAATAACATGGGTAAAAAAGGAATTCACTGAATCTGTATCTTTCATTGACATAGTTTCAAAATCTCTTCTAAGAATTTGTAATTTTGAAGTCTTTACTTTGTCCATACCTTGATAAGAAGTTTGTAATATGTCCCATGCTTCCTTGGATTTCTTTGTTGATGCAACTCTTGGGAGTATGCTCTCATGCATGGCTTGATGTATGTAAAACATCATCTTTCCGTCCTTCTTCCTTTGATCTTTTAAAGCATCCTTCTTAGCTTGTGTGAGTGCATTGTACGTTGCCTGATCTACTGGTTCCACATAGCCATTTTCAACTATCTCCCATACATCTTGTCCCCGAAATAATCCCTTCATGGTCAAATACTGTAACTCAAATTTTTTGCCTGTGAAAGTGGGAGGTTGCATATTTGAAGTAGAGGCCATAATTTCACTTTACAACAAAGTTGCTGCTCTTGAAACTTACTTTGATAAAACTTGCTCTGATTAACCTACTATAACACCAGATCTTGGATCTACAACGCACAGACAAACTTTGTGCAACACAGTGAATAAGACTGCACAGTTAAATTCTTCGTCGCTGAACTCTCAGGACTTACTGTGCAGTTCAGAGACTGCACAAAATACTGCGTGCTGTGACGATAACACTAAACAAAATAGTTTTGTCAAGAAATCAACACTATGCTATTCGTTAACACATAAGTTCACAAAAAGAACTCATAAATACACATGAATATGTCATCACATAAAATACTTCATATATATTAAGAACTTAGGTTTTGCGCATGTAAAACTATGTCGAGCTTCAGATCCAACGACTTCTCCAAACTTTACAAAATCAGAGCTTGTGCTCTCAGAATTCTTGAATTGCTATACAACTCCTGCTGCTCTAAATTTTGTTCTCTATGTTTTTTGCATAGACTACTTACAGACTTAGAAATATATAGATAAAACTAAGACTTGTAGAAGCGAACTGACTCAACCAATGAATGACTCTTATTTACATAACAAAGCTCGAGAAAGATAAATATTGGCTCATTAAATAAGCTCCCGCTAACACTTCTCCTTGACTAAGCTCCCGCTAACACTTCTCCTTGACGTTTCTGACAGACTAAACATCTCTGCTTTCTGTGACAGACTCGTAATTAATATCTCATGACTTGCAATTAATATCTCCAACAATAGTCTCGATTTCCTTTTAACATCAATCGGTGAACTCTAGTGCTCATATATATATCGAATATATACCACTTGTATTCGGTTCCCTTTCTTACATTTTGATGCATAATTTACGTTCTGACATGCATTTGAGAAAACTCATCTTCCTTCTGAAATTCACGATATTATTATTCACTATATTTATAATCTCTTTGATGCGAGGGACTCTAAGGAGTGACACTCATGCTTTCCATTCTGAAAAATCATTTAATGTCATTGTATGCCATATTTTCCCATACTTTGAGCCCCAATGGCTCTAACTGTAACACCGACTTCCGTTCTTTGGAATGATAACGTTCAAATGCAAATTTCGATTAAAACCTGAAATTGTCGAGGAGTTTAACCATGAATATTTGCTGCAATCCATTCCAAATTGAAGAGCCTAGTTCACCATTGGCATCATGGGTAACACCAATCTCTTCAAAGGCTCCAAGAGCATCACTGCTCTTTTACTATAATGATGATAACATTTGTATATCAACAACTCTTACAATAGGGGGTCACAACCTTGTCCACTGCGATTCATGTATATCACTAATGAACCTGTCACAATAATAACCTCATCGACATAAGGCTAAAACTCCTTCATGATCAGATAAACCATTTTGCTCGATCCAATGTTTTTAAAGTAATGAAACTTCTGTAGCTTCAACCTCTGCGAAGGTCTCTCTTGATTCATGGATCTTTAGGAGGTAATGTCTTCAAGTTTATATTCAGTCAAAGACTTCAAATATAGTTGAAACACAATCAAAGTTTTGGTTGTGCCCATAATAGGGCGATGAACATGAATATGGATTGCATGTAGTATTGTTGTTGTTCGAGATTCCACAGGCACCTTCATTACTGTTCTTAGTACTGCAAAGTTTAGATATATCATATATCCTAACTTGGTGTTATCAGACTAATCAGTAGGTGCAGACACAAACAAATCTCCCTAGATCCACCTGGATCTAGAACAAAACATGATAGGACATGACTCTTTCTCTAAGTTGTGATCATTGAATCTGTTAATAGGGAGGAATAAGTAACATACCTTTGTATCGCTTCCTTAGGTCTCTGTTGCTCCTGCTTCACTCCAGTGATCTCGTGAGGTCAAGTCCAAGACAACACAAACCAACCAAAGTGAAGATAGCAAAAAGTATTCAACGTCAACTTATGCATATGATCAAGGAATTACACAATAAAGTAAGAGTGACTTTATGGGAAAGAGACATGCCGCTGTATCATATAAATTGAAAGTAGAAGATACAACCTGATTGACTTGATGTCACAAGATTCCTTTCAGTAGCCCTTGGTTCCAACACATACACTTGCTCTGTACTTACATGAAGAAGATCCAATTCCTCTTGATAGACCAACTAGAGTCTTCAAGCCTCTGTCTAAGAAGGGTTTTTCACACAATTCTTTCACTAATTCTGCATTCAATCTTGCTTAACCTTTTCGATGAAAAACCTTTAAATATATAGGAGAAGGAGAGATGGTTACATGGATGAGGATGATCCCATCAAATCTGAGAAGCCAGTAAAATGACAACCATACGAATGCCAACTCGTTTTCTAGAACATTCCCATCTAGAATCCTCGATACCTCTTCTCTTTTCCAAGCTTGAAAACAAGTTTTCACCCTATGTATGGAGAAAACTGCGAGAATTTCACACCCTAGGTGTAGGTGGCCTGCGAGAATGAGGGATTCTCGCACCCTAGGTCATATGCAGCCTGCGAACTCACTTTGAAAATATGTTTTTTGGAAGGAGACAAGATCCACTTTTCTTAGGCAAAAATTCCTTGTTGGGAGCCTGAATACACCATTGTTAATACATCACCAAGATGACCAAAATCATGTGTAACAAAATGCCCCCCAAAGTATGAGGCTAGAATCAGTGACAGCCGAAATACTTTGTAAACTGCGTGTGTGTGTCGGAAACCAGGAGTGCACCTAATCAAAAACCTGCAAACAACCAAGCATCTGCAAAATATAGTACTAGTTCTGAGGTAGACATTCCCATACTCAGATCACAAACGGATGACATCATGAATGTGGGTCATGGCCACCAATCATACACCATGGATCCATGCCGTCCAATATACTGCATAGCCACTAGGAATACACTGTGGATCTATGCGAGAAGACTCAAATTAGGATGACATAGCCATGAGACATACAAAGTGGATCTATGTGTCGATGAAAATCATACATACTCCATCGCAGCCTGGATCAAAAAGATGAAACCCAGGGTCTTCAATCCCATCACCTGAAAGTACGAATCTAGCCATGTGATTACATGTGCTAAAGTCGAACATGGTAGAAACCACTTGATTACCGGTCATTGATGCAACCATTAACAAGTGCGAGGGAAATCACCATTAATGTCAATGACTCCCAAGGTACACTAGTACAATCCAATGAATGTGAATAAATGAGATGAGGTCGAACATTCAACGAAATCTCTCGATCAGGGGTCAATAATGAAAACCCACTGTCGAAAGCGAGAGAACCTGCCATTGAGGCATGCAAGTTCCAAGGTACCAAATAATTTCTAAGTCTTGTTTCCGGATAATGGGTTGGATTCAACGGAACAAGACTTGTCACAAGAGGGCCTTGATGTATCCCCCATAAATGACACCGAATAAGTAACATAGTTTGAAGGTGAAACAAAGTATGAATATAGGTTGAAACAGACACAGGGAAGGTCGACATGGTAAGAATGGACAACTGCAGATGGCTGACTCAATAGAGGTTTTGGATAAACTTTCTCTTGAACATATGAACGACATGACCAATGATTTGGTAGCACTGACTCAGAGATGACTCAAGATATGACCTTGTGGCAAGTCGAATGAGAGACAAACAAATTTCCCAAACTGAATTCAAATAATGAATAGGGGGTGTCACGTTCAAGAGTGACACTTACTGCCAATAATATGAATACGAAAACACATCCCTTTCCCAAATTTTCCCCCACCATTTCTGGTGAGTACCTCTTTATTTTTACGCAAGCTTGAGGAGGATAACATATGCTTGTTGATGTAAGCTCATTCTTTGGACGAGTCCCTCGGAGTATGTTTAATGAACCCTAGGAAGGAGTGGTTCGGTCCCATTATGGGTCTTTCGATGTTTGTTTAACGAGTCCAAAGATAGTAAACTCGAAGGTTTTTCATGATTATAGAGTCTGGAAAAACACTCAAAAGAGAACTCTCTCAGTTCCTTTTTCATAAAGTAGTCTAATGAGACCAAAAAAGAGATAAATTATCGTCCAACATAAATTTTCTTCAAATACTTTAACGAGCGTTGAAAGAACAAGGTCACTCAACAATGTTTTCATGTTTAGAGAGTCTGAAAATAGCTTAAAGAGAACTCCAGGGGGTTCCTTTTTTGTATAACCTTTATGAGCCCCAAAAAGTGATAAACGTGTGCTCAATTATGTTCTCATGTATTTTTGAGTGTGAGAACGAACAAAGACCAAGCTCAAGGTTTTGTCTAAAAACCATAAAAAACAATTAAGCATGCGATGAAAAAGAGAAAATATCCATACTCCTTCGTGTGGACTTCAAAGTCGTTATATCTACAAAAAGTCACACTCATAGGGCTATTAGGCATTAGGTTTGATGAATAAAAGAATTATAAAAATCAACAAAAATGGTAAAAGGTAAATATAAATGGGTAAAAGGGCTTTTACCATAGTCATTGTGACTTTGCCAAGAATTTATCTCAAAACCCTTCTTTTTGTTAATGTTTATGCTATTATTATAGTTCTTTGCATTTCATAAGATAAGAGCATAATAAGAACAAGATCACTGAGAAATACACATCCACAAGAGACACACCATTTATCCTGGGAA
>JZKD02S2140550.1:142673-154171 GCA_000966675.3 Picea glauca
CTGCACATTGTAATTGTCCGATGACCAATCCGCAAAAGGGGATTTGGTCCTTATACAATTACCGACATGATTAATCCTCAATGGGGATTAATCCAATAACAACAATAATAATAATCACATGATTAATCCACTATGGGGATTTAATCCAATAACAAAATAATAAGAATTCTCTTCCCAGTTACATTATTTCAACACTTTTTCCCTTGAATTTTAGTGCTTGATTGCGGAAGGTACAAGCAACCATTTGGTGAACCCTCTCTGTCAGCGAGGTAAGCTCTTTATCTTCTACCTTTTCATGGTTCAATTTTTTGTTTTCATTGGAAAATTTCAAGGTTTGAAGCTTGTTTTGGGGCCAAAAATTGTGCCCTAGCATTCTCACAGGCCAGCCATACGAGACCTGCGAGAATGCATGATTATCGCAGGTGGCCCCAAACGCATCTGCGAGAACCTCGCACTATGCTAAAGGGGCACCTGCAAGGGCTGCAAAATGAAAATTTATTTTGATTTTTGCTGAATGAAAAATATGCCAAGGCTTGAAATGAGTCGCTAACTCTCTTCTTATGGTTCTTGTGCAAGCATTTGACCATCACGATGCTGGAGTGGCGCGAAAGAGAGCATGAAGAGGATGATGCTATTGCCGGGAATGACCCGGGCACCATTTCCGCTCTCCGAGACTGTGGTCTCTTGAAATTCTCTTGGATCCTGGGCATGAGGGACCAAGTCAGGTTGTTGGAGTACCTCGTTCATATGTGGGACATGGACCAACAAGTATTCCACGTGGGGGTCCACACATTGTCTTTGGATATCGAGGATGTTTAGTTCCTAATAGGACTGTCACAGCGTGGGTACCACGCTAGCTTAACCGGTAGCCGAGGTGGTGGGATGCCTATGAGTGAGTATTGCCATCAGTACTGTGTTCCAGAGGTGAAAATAAGCAAATGAAAGGTGGCCATTTGGGGGGTCCAGGATTTGACCCTTCGCACCATCTTGTTCACCATCGCTCGTATGGCTGGGAGAACTGCTCCACACATGGCTCTCCAGAGCTATTTTCAGTATGCCATAGAGTGTATTGAGCCTCGGGTCTTTAACTGGTTGGACACAGTCCTTCGTAGCATAAAGAGGCAGTTGACAAAATGCAGGAAAGGTGACCTGAAGCAATTCGGGTACAGATCATTTTTGGTGTCCTTCTTTCTTGAGAGGGTTCCCTTGCTGAGATTACAGGTTGAGTGGGGTTTACTGGCCCCACAGGATCCGAGGATGTTGAGGTGGTGCAACCTCATGGCCCGACACGTAGCTGGGCCTATCATCAAATACAATGATTCCTTCTTTGATTGGTTGCGGCCACAGATGTTGATGGTTGATGACTACACCTACGCTAGATTGGATTTTCAAGGGGATTTGGATTTAGCCCTACCTGAGGATGCTCAGTGGGGTGAACTAGGTAAGAATTACACATTTTGTTCTTTTAAATGTTTTTGTAATTTTTATCATATGTAAATGTTTTTACATTTTCCCAAGAACTGATAAAAAATATCTTTTGAATGACACAGATGTGGGGCCATGCCTACCTCCAGGTACGTCTCCTATTCATCGACGAGGAGAGGTGGATCCAGTTCCACGATGGGATGTTGAAGACTATGAGGTAGTGGAGAAAAACTTGGAGGGGTTGACTGCTGACATTCCGGACATGACTATCGGAGAAGTCCCTTGGAGTTATCAACACCATACTGTTGGTGTGTTAGAGTCTATTGGCCGACTGCTTCGTAACGTTTCCCGGGTAGTTGTGTGTTATCACGAGCATCACCCATGACGTTACTTTGTAGAAGCTATGAGCTTCAGATTTTGAAATTTTGGTCCTTGAACAGAACTTTTTTGTAACAAACTTTTGATCGTTATATACATATATATGGCTTCTATCGGCTTATCTTGTGTTGTTTGATACATGTGATGTGATTGGTTTATAAATGGCCCAAATGTGTATCTAATACATAGTTATTCAATGCATCAGTTAATGTATTTATACATCTAGGAATATGCTGATACTCAATATAATCAAAATAATGTTCCAAGAGGCGAATTCGTAAATATACCTGTAATAAAGAAGGACTCTGAATAACATAGAGATTACTTAACTGTAGTACTACTAGTTGCGAATTGAGTCGTACAACCAAGTGACGGATACCGAGCGAGATAACATCAATCAACAATTCGATAACGGTGCTATACTCTGCAATATTGTTGGTCGCACGGCCGAGACACAGACCTCGTAGAGTGATAAGTTCATTTGTAGGGGCGTAAATTGCCCAATTAGTAGAAGTAAGGTTCTGATTACTACGGCTAGCGCCATCAGCGAAGCCAACATGGTGTGGTGAAGACTCCGACATCTGGAAACCAAACACAATGTAACATAAGGGTGGAGACCAGATAACGAAAAAGCATACTACAGTAACACAAGAAGTATGATACAATAAAATACAAGTACTCATGCACAGGTGATATTAGGCATAGTACTTCGTTAAGTACAACCCATTTCTGGGTTCACTCAAAGGGATACCATCGTAAGCTCCTTTCTCCAGAACTTGTCTAACGATGTAAGGACCTTGCCACATGGCTCTGAATTTTTCAGCTCCTAGCATATCCCGATCTTGTTCGTAAAGGAGAACCAGATCTCCTTTGGAGAAAATGTGAGGCTTGACATGTTTGTCGTATTGGGCCTTAACACATTTCTTCCAGGCTTCAATGACTAGGGTAGCGCTGCGTTGAGTTTCGTCTAATCGCATAAGATACAACATATGTTCTTCTTCGGCATAAGTGTTTGGTAGGAGTTCGAAAACTAGTTTTAGGGAGGGTATCTCACATTTAATCGGCAAGATGGCTTCTAGACCATAGACTAACCAGAATGGTGTAAACCCGGTAGCAGACTTAATGGACGTCCGGTAAGCCCACAATGCTGAAAACAACATCGTGTGCCAACTTTTTTTGTGAATCCCTATCATTCGTCGAAGCATGGTTATGAGGACTTTGTTAATTGCTTCGACTTGGCCATTGGCTTGTGGGTAATAGGGCGTTGAGTTTTCATGGAGAAGACCCAACTTTTCAGTGAGTTCGAACATCATGAAGTTTCTAAAGTGGCTACCGTGATTGGTCACGATAGCTTGAGGAACACCAAAATGAGCTATGATGTGATTGAATATGAATAATGCTACAGTATTCCCGGTATTGTCAAATGTCGACATCGCCTCGACCCATTTCGTAAAATAGTCTATGACTACAATAATGTATCCATGCCCCTCGGCCGAGTGAGGGTGACATGTCATGAAATCGATACCCCATTTCACAAAAGGACCGATGGAGACCATAGGGTGAAGAGGAGCAGGATGTGATCGTATTTTATGGTTGTAGGTCTGGCAAGTGTGGCACTTTTGGATGACAATTATACAATCGTTAAATAAAGAGGGCCAAAAATACCCATCTCACAAGATCTTCTGGGTAGTGGCATACCCAGACATGTGACCACTACAGGCTCCAAAATGGCAGTCATTTAAGGCTTTCTCGGCTTCATCAAATGTGAGGCAGCGTCGAAAAACTGAGTCAATCCCACGACGATAAAGAGTATCACTGAGGATAATATACTAACGGGATTGGTAGCGTATTCGACGACGATCAGTACTAGACAAATTGGGATGGAAAGTCTAGGTTTGGAGATATATGATGATATCTCCATACCAAAGATCATCGGAACTAATTAGGAAAAGGGATTCATCAGGTAATGAATCGGTTGCTACCTTTTCCGTCTCAGAGTAGGGAAAGTCGCATATCAACTCGGAAAACACTAAGGATTTCTTGGACTTAGCATGTTCGAATTCCAAGTCAAACTCCTGGAGTATCACGATCCATTTGGAGTATTTTCCCCCTAGCAGTTGACGTGTGATAATGTGTTGCATAGGGTTGCAGTTAGAAATCACCGTAGTCTTGCAAGAGAGGATATAGTGCCGAAAACGTTGAACTGCTTGGACGGCTGCCAAGGCCAGTTTTTCGACATGTAAATACTTGGTTTTAGTAGGTGCTAGAATTCGAATCAAGTAATAGATGACATGTTCGTCATGAGAATCATCCTCCTGGACGAGAACCATAGCGATGGTGTAATCCGATGCTGCGAGGTAGAGGAAATAATCACGACTGTAATCAGGGGGGAATAGAAGCGGAGCACGTGTTAGGGACAGTTTCAGAGATTTGAAATCTTTGTTTGCGATGGTATCCCATACGAACTCAGACCCCTTTTTCAGTAGTCGCGTAAATCCAAGAGTTATCTTGGCATAATTCGGGATGAAGTGACGAAGAAAGTTTGCTTTCCCTTGCAAAATTTGTAACTAGCGGAGCGAAGAAGGAGGAGGGAGATTGAGAATCGCCTCAACCTTCAAAGGATCTACCCAGATCCCTTGATGTGAAACAATAAATCCTAGAAGTCGGCCAGATTCTACGCAGAAAACACATTTGTGAGGATTCAAGCGTATATGGTAAAACTGACATCGGAGGAAAATGGCTCGGAGGTGTATTGGATGATCGACCCGATGCATGGAATGAGCGAGTAAGTCATCAAGATATGGCTGCACGATGTGCTTGATATCATGGAAGGCATAAGACGTAGCGCGCTGAAAGCTTGTGCCAGCATTTTTTAGATTGAAAGGAAGTTTTCGATAGGCAAAAGTGCCCCAAGGACAAATAAAAATGGTTTTGTGTTGGTCCTTGGGAACAATATTGATTTGATTATATATGGAGAAACCATCCATCAGAGAGAAGATTTCACTTCTGACACAATCGTTGAAAATCTGGTCGATGAAGGGGGTAGGAAAGTTTTCTTTAGGACATTCTTTGTTAATATCCCTATAATCAATGCACACACGGATTATGCCTTGTTTATTGTCAATTGGGACAAGATTGGAAACCCAGTCAGTGAGAGCCATCGGATAAATAAAGCCGACTTTGAGAAGTTTCTCGACTTCAAGCTTGATAGCGGCTGCTTTGCGTGGATGGACCGGACGAAGGCATTGCCGGATGGGTTTAACATCTGGGTATGTCTTGATCTCATGAATCACAATGTATGGTGAATACCTGACATTTCTTCATAGCTCAAGGTGAAGACGTCACAAAATTATTTGAAAAGTGACTTGTAGGTGACAATTTCGTCAGGGGAACACGAAACTCCGATATGCACATTTTCGACAATTCTAGGTTTTATGGATATGTCGAGGGGAATGGTGGGTGAGATATTGCTTAAGTTCCCTTCGGAAAACACATCGTGTGTAGATTCGAGAACGATAGAAATGATGACAATGGTCGACGGGGTCGAGATCCGTTGGTAGCTCTCGATGGTGTGTTGTTCCAGAAAGAGGATGGAACGATGATGTCCATCGTCCTAGGGGGTGTCTTTCACAACAAACATAATCATTTCATCCATGGGAAAAATGATGCAGAACGAATCTGGAGATGAATCACCGAGAGAGGGGGTGGAAGGAGTTGCCGATTGAATGGCCTGATAGGCAGATTCGACCGGGCTCAAAGGTATTTCGTTGCCGTAACGAAGATGATCTCCGGGGTTGGGTACCATCCATGGGTTGTGAGACGCAGGGGTTCCTTGAATAGAGGTGGATATCATGTTGATCGAAGCGACAGAAGGATGTGAGACATCGGGTGGTGGGATGGGGAAGGTACCCATTAACGAGGAGTCTTTAAGAAGACCTACACCGACGTTCTCATATCTAGGGGGGGGGGGTTTGGCAATGAACAATACATTGCTAGTATGTGCATCCAAGTTAAATAAGGCTAATTGGTTGACGGTAATTAAATTTCCTTGATGTGGGAAATATACAACACGAAATAGAGTCGACACAACTGCACGCATGGAGTCAATCCAGCTACGACCAAGTAGAAGGTTGTAATCGAGAGGAGTGTCAAAGACTTCCACTTCAACTTGGACCGTTTTGCCTTCTAACATGATTGGCAATGAAGGGAGGACATCATAAGGATTAAAACTTGAGCCATTAAAGGCTTTGATTGTGTTATGGGATTCAGTCAAAGGGGGAGAGTCGATGGCTTTCCAACAGGTAATAGACATGACACACGTCGAGACACCCTCATCGATAACAGTTCTACAAATGTTTTTGTTGGAGACAATAACTTGTATTTGGAATGCGAGTTAAAGGGGTAACCTTGGAATGTGATCTTCCAAGTCAAAAATTATTAAATTCATATTTGTAGGGTTGATTCCACCGATAGCTTTCAACAGTGCCTTTTGTTGTATAGGACAACTTTGAAGGACTTCGAGGGCTGACATCGCGGATGGTGCTTGGGATAGATCTTGAACAATACTGTAGTTCTGGACAACACGAGCATGAGCATTGAAAGCCAATTTTTGAACGACGCCCTTTGGAGGAGGGAAAAGAACTATGTCGAGGCTCGGTTGTTCGAGATGAAGAGGACCATTGGTAGGTGGGGTCGTGGGAGATGGTTGGACCAATGAAGGAGGTATAGCATCAACCTTCTCTTTAGAGGAGGAATAATCTTTGGCTTGAGTGGTAAGGGCGATGTCGTTTTTCTTTGAATCTCCTGTACACATTAAGATATAGGATGTATTGGAGGGGGAGGGTTGGTCGTGAATGACCAATTGGGCCTGTTGTTGAGAAGGGAAGGGTTGTGACCAAATGGCCGGAGTGGGTAGTTTCGGGGTCCCTTGAAGGAACTTAGTAACCTCAGCTTGTCGTGGACAATCCTTAGTGTAGTGATCATCACCGTAGATAAGACAAGGGTATTGGGGTTTGCGATTATCCCTATCGTCAACAGGTGGTGTTTTAGTTCTTTCTTCTTGCAAATTATTTTTGTCCTCCTTATTCTTACCCTTTCCCTTTCTAGATTTGTTTTTACCGGCAGGGGTAGATTGAATGACATTTACCTTAGAAGTCTTGCCGGTGGGAGGGGTAGGAGACGAAGCATTTTGAACATTAGAAGAAATGGGTTTGGGGTTGTTGTTGGAGGTTTGGACGGAATGCGGTTGGGCATGGAAAGTGCCAATCACACTGTCAGCCGCATGAGAAGCAACAAAAGTAGTTGAAGTGGCAGAAGTAGAAGGACGAGGTGCATCAGGGAGTAAGTCGTAAAGAGTACCCATTTGTGAGTAAACGAGGTCAAGGTATTGAGCATGACTAATGGCCTATTCTTCTGTGACAACTCCACCCATGGTGATGTCACGACCGATGTCATTCACAAATGATTTCGTGAACCATTCTGCCAGCAACTAATCGGGAAGTTCGAGTTTGATGAGATGTCGTCTTCGTCGCCATTCATGAATGTGATCGGAGATATTAGTGGCTCTGGTTTGTTTAAAGGAGCTCAAAACCTTGGTCCTTGTTTCATAGCGGATCGATAACTGGTAGTGGGTGAGGAATTCCATAGCGAGGGTGTTGAAGTCGATGAAGAAACCTCGTGGTAATTCTATATACCACTTTGCGGCAGAACCCGTGAGAGTTCATTGAAAAAGGCATAAATGAATAGAGTCATCCATCAAGGAGTTGGATGAGCACCAAAGGTGAAAAGTCATTAAGTGATTGTTCGGGTCCTCTCCTGCTTTGCCATCAAATTTAGGAATGTCGGATGGTAGTTTGGCTAATATGGTGGGCCATTGGGGAGAGTGATGGATTGGATCATTTAAAATCCTTGACAGATCCAGGAGGTCCAGGGTGGCTAAGAAAGGTAACTGTCTGTTCACATGCGGGTACTGGTGACTTTGGGGAGGGAGTCTCGTCAGCAAACCAGTGGGACCATAAGCAGTTTGCATATAATGTGAGGATCCAGGCAAATTCAGTGGTTGTTGTGGAGGAAAGTAACTCATAGGGTTGTACCCTTGAATGGGGGCATTGGGTTGAGAAGTTGAGCCCCAAATAAGATTCGACGTACCTGGATATGGCTGGCCTATGCTAGGGGGTATAACGGACGTAGCTGGAGGCTGTTTCCCCCCAGTCGATTGAGGATTATGTTGTATCAGATAGTTCTAATACTGGGCCAAGGATGGAGGTATGTTTTGTCCATAAGGTGGGGTTGGTGGGGGTTGTGCTCCTATCGGAGGTTGTGTTCCAATCGAGGGTTGTGTTCTAATTGAGATTTTCCCTACAAGGGGGGGTTGAGTTGGGCCTCCTTGGTGAAATTGTCCACCAACAGGAATATGGTAATTTGGTGTGAACGACAGAATGGTGCCACTAGGATCAGCGACTTCGATATAGGATGGAAAAGGTCCTCTGAAAGGGGGTGGGGGAAGTGTCGGAATGAAACTGGGAGGAGAGTGCCCAGAAGAAGAGGGACCACCAGGAGTTTCATATGTGATGTGTGTAGGAACGAGAATAGAGGCATTCAATGCATGGTATCCAGGTGGAAGTGTCGGTGTGACTTTGGGTGAAAGCGGTGTACCAATAGGGTCTTGGCTAGCCGCGGTAATCCTGGTGTGAGGAGTCATAGTATCTGTGTGATGAAACATTTGTAAAGGGGGAGTCAATATGTGGTCAGCTCACGGAGCTTCTGTACCAGGAAAATAATAAGCAGTAGTAAAAGGTACTATGTCTGGGTCATAGATTTTGGGGAACGTAGGTGAGACGGTGATATCAACGCCTTCTCCTGAGCCAAAGAGATCCCGTCTAAAAACACCAGTAGTCCAAAAAGGATCTTGACCCTTAGGTCCTGGAAAAGGTCCAGTCGATGATCCAGAAGACAAAACAACCAAGTCTCTAGAAGAATTTACTCACATAATACGTCTCTCAGAGTTGGGATGAAGTTGAAAGTCCTCTCAAGAATTGGTAATTCGGAACCGTTCTAGAGAGTCATTTCTTTCCACTTGTGGGGTCGTGACGTCTTGAACTTCACTCTATTGAGGAGAGCCCTCCGATGAGCTGGTAGGCAAGGGTTGAGAACTTTATATATTTTCTGGGGGTAAGCCTTGCATTCTACGCGAACGACGTGGAGGGTCAATTGTGAACGAGTTAAAAACTTACGAAGAAAATTCTATGGTCAACTTGGATAAACAAACAACATGCACTAGTAAAAAAATATAGGAAACAACACCAAGAAAACAAGACCTTCTAATTTTGAAGTCACTAGTTGGTGATGAAATCCAATGTCGCAACAACGAGACGAGAAGGAGCTGGGCTAGTGTGGAAAAGTTACATTGACAACCTTCTTAATGGACTTACACCCTGTTGCAAGCTCCCACACATAATCGTGGGTATACTCTCCAAGGAGTCCGAGTGAGTTTGGTCAACGTCGATTCCAGGTATCGTGAAGACTTGCCCCTTCATAGTCACCTTATGTAAGACCCTAAGAAGAGGCCACTAAGGTTACCACCAATAAAAATAAATCCTGGGGGGACAGTCAACAGTCTGATCCACATGCAAGGGCAGGGTATCTAGCTCGAAATCAACTTGAGAGGCTTTCACTCATCATTGTGGGTATACCTTCAAGTGACCCGCGTAATACGTGCAATCTCTACACCGATATTAACAAAGCAGGGTGAGTAACTCTGTCAATATTAATGAGACCTCAGGTTTGACTCTTGTGTGATAAGGGCTTCCCAGGACAAAATGTTGCAAATGGAATTTGATACTCCTTAACACAAGATGCTATTGTGTGTTTTGTGTTTTTGGAGAATGTATCTCTCTGCCTTATTCCAAATCTCTAGCCTAGCTAATGTTGGTGTAATAGAGTCCTAGAAAAGAGTTACTAGTTAAATTTTAAAATTCATGCGATATTATTTAAGGCTGTTGTTACTTAAAGGAGACGGAAATGAAACCGATGTTGTGTGAGACTCTGACCCAATAATGCATTTATAGGAATGAAAAATATCAATTCTTGTTCGATGAACCCTATTTACGGGAGGGAAAGAGGATTTTTCTAGAACAATCTTGAACTACGATATATAATCTTCTTTGAAAATACAATATCAACAAATCACGACCAATGCCAATTCTCTATTCGTTCTATTTCAACAATTGAATGCCAATATTTTCAAAATAAAAAATTGCTTTTAAAAAGATTTTTTTTTTTTTTTAATTTTCAATAGAAACCACACAACAATGGTGAAACTAAGAAAAACCAACAACTAATGAAAAGAAATATACAACAAATCCCAAACCAATCTTTCAATGAAGACAAACATAACAAGCAGACACGACTGGTCTTTTCAAATGCACGAGGGCAACAATTTTCCAAGTAATGAGCAATCGAGAAAGACAATTAATCCGAACTTTTAAACCGATCACCGTCTCCCAACCAAACAAGCACTCAGATTTCAGGACCAAAGATTATATCCTTGTTAAGAAAAGGTCAATAGATAATAGTTGAGAAAAATGAACTAGAAGAGCTTTCGATTTTCGAAGACTAATCATTCACAAAATATGAAGTCAAGAAACAATCAATTAGTGGCCCAAGAAGTTCTCTTCAGACACACATACAAATCTGGGTATCTGGGCATACAAAAGACCCTAATCTCAAAATTTTTCAAAATGGTTTCGC
This sequence comes from Picea glauca, assembly GCA_000966675.3. Classification (NCBI taxonomy): domain Eukaryota; kingdom Viridiplantae; phylum Streptophyta; class Pinopsida; order Pinales; family Pinaceae; genus Picea; species Picea glauca. The sequence goes on from JZKD02S2140550.1 coordinate 153,225, forward strand.
AGGCAAGCAGTAGTGTACAGTGTGAGAATGGAGCATTCTCGTAGGTTGGTCACAAGAAGAGTGTGAGATGTTTTCACTGGACTGCACAGTAGGGTGCAAACTCCAGTAGTTCTCGCAGGAAATAAAAGGGTTCAGTGCAAGAATGACTGAAACTAAGAAAAATTTGGAAAAAAGACAAAAGTTTTGAAGGAACCTCTGGACCCAGAGAGTCTGTCAGGGTCTCCTCAAGACTCAGAGATTGATAGAAATGAAAATTGGTAAGGTAAGAGCAAATGGCCAAGGAAAAACACTAAAAATCACCAAAAAATGGGTTGCATCCCCAGCATAGTCACCAATTTTGTTATCAGACTAATCGGTAGGTGTGGACACTAACAGATCTCTCTAGATCCACCTGGATCTAGAACAAAATAGGATAGGACATGACTCTTTCCCTAAGTTGTGATCATTGAATCTGTTAATAGGGAGGAATAAGTAACATACCTTTGTATCACTTCCTTAGGTCTTTGTTGCTCCCACTTCGCTCCAGTGCTCTTGTGAAGTCAAGTCCAAGACAACACAAACCAACCAAAGTGAATATAGCAAAAATTATTCAACGTCAACTTATGCATATGATCAAGGAATTACACAATAAAGTAAGAGTGACTTTATGGGAAAGGGACATGCCCCTGTATCATATTAATTGAAAGTAGAAGATACAACCTGATCGCCTTGATGTCGCAAGATTCCTTTCAGTAACCCTTGGTTCCAACACACACACTTGCTTTGTACTTGCATGAAGATGATCCAATTCCTCTTGATAGACCAACTAGAGTCTTCAAGTCTCTGTCCAAGCAGGGTTCTTCACACAATTCTTTCACCAATTCTTCATTCAATCTTGCTTAACCCTTTCCATGAGAAACCTTTCAATATATAGGAGAAGGAGAGATGGTTACATGGATGAGGATGAT
>JZKD02S2140550.1:157247-187454 GCA_000966675.3 Picea glauca
CAATTTTATGCCTATAAAATTATTATTAATCTTCTCCAAGTGATCATCAAGATTATGCAAGTGATGAACAACATAAATAGTAAACATCAATCACACATATGATATACACAGAGACAAATATTCATGAGGAAACCCATACAGGGAGAAAACCTCTTCTCTTCGAATGATAGGCAGTATTTTATGTTCTGTACATCATCAATCTTTGAGCACCAACTCAAAATGAGGTTACAACCTCTATTTTACAAGCTGCAACTTACTGAGAGCACCAACTCTCTGGTTTCTCTATCACCCACTAGAAGGAAGCACCAACTTTCTGAGTATTCTAACACCAACAGGATGGAAGCACCAACTTCCAGTCACACAGGCACCAACCTATATAACATAGAACAATGGTTATCCCTTTCACCAACCTGTTTTTTCTGGCTGCAACCAGATGGAAGCTACAACTCCCTGTGTTCAAGCACCCACTTGAAACTTTGAGGACAATAGTCCTCCCTAGCACCACCCTACCACCCTGAAATATAAATATTTGCTTTCTGAAATTTATTACAGTGATACAGTTTTTTATCAATGTCTTACCAGTCTCATCATTGTTCTACTACACTGCTATGCTACGCCTGCATCAGTGTCTTGTTGCTCACATCTTCTCGCGCTTAAGTTCTCGTACAGTTCGCTGTCTTCACCATTTCTTCTCTGTCCATCTTATGTTCTTTATCTCCGCATTTTCTCCTTCAATTCATGCTGTTATCTTCAATGCATACAATTCAACTTATTTTTTACAGAGAAACAACAACCTCTCTCAGTCACGACATATTTCTTTTATTCCTGCTCTGATCATCCGTTACTCCCCGAATCTCTAACACCTAGGTTGGGAATAAAAAATTCTCAAGAACCATGATTCCAATGCCCCAGAACAATGACTCAACCGCTCAGGAACAATGATTCAGTTAGTGTAACTGAATCATAACTGATCAAGAAATCACGAGATGAAACAACAACACTTTGATCATATTCGGTTTGATCAGTGCCGTTGGATTATACTCCAAGGTGGAGCTTGGCAACGCTATCTCCTTCCCCTATCTTCTGTTGATGTGACCATGAGCAATGATATCATGTGACCATGTGATTGTGGGAATGGGCAAAGGTGGTTTGAGGGAAACCCTCTTTTCACCCCGCAATTTAGTACGAGCCTCCATGCGTCCCTTCTCCAAAACCATGGTTTCGATTGCGACCCGCCTTCAAATTTTTAGATTTCGCGCACCTTCAATCCCCACAATGTGACAGGACCATCGATCTCACGATATTGATGGTTCTCTTGAATGGACGTATCAGATCTAACCTTCTTAAATCAACGACTGTGATTTATTTCGTGATCCGGGCTTCGAGAGTTTCAACTCTCAAACTCTGCTTTCCTCTGTATGCCAATCTTTTTGAATTGATGATCAATCGACACGTTGTCTTCTTGAATCAATGGTCGCAATCCCTTTGGGTATTCAGGGTTCAGAAATTTCAACTTTCCAACCTTTCCTCCTTCCTTTGATTTTTCCCAGAGTGTTTTTCCCCGAACTGCACAGATTTTTGCCACGTCTCTTCTGGATCAGACGACCCAAATCCACTTCGGACGATCCGACGCTTGAGATTTACTCCAGATGACCTGATGACTGCGATCTATTTTGGATGATCGGATGATCAAGATTTACTTTGTCTCTCTGGCTCTCCAGGATTCAAGAATTTCAATTCTCAACTGGAAATTCTTGAAGTGAGATTTATCTGGCATCTTAGATCAACTGACATGTACTCCCCCTAATGATCAATGGTCAGGATTTGTCTTCAGATATTTTCACCTTCTCCCCATCCAAAAACTTTTGAAGTTGTCGATCTCGTGCTACCTGTCCTCCTCAACGATGGACGACCCCAAATCACTTCAGGACTTCGAGACTTTGGATAAGTGCTGGTGGTAAAACTCCCGAAGTAAAATTCCTAGAGTGACGTAACTAACTTGCGTCACTTGATGACATGTCATGAGCTGAGTAGCTGCCACGTGTCACTCAGATTCATGATTTTCACATACCTGAAATGCCGATTCAACTTGACACTTGTCATTGTTTGATTGCGCCATGTGTCCTTGCTGACGTAGTCTTGCTGACATGGTTTGCCAACATGGTTCTCTCTAATCTAACAATCATTGTATATTCTCTAGATCCGATGGTCCTTATTCATTTCAGATTTCGGGACTTCTAGTAATTCAACTTTTCAAGTCGCCAATTCTTCTTAAGTGAGATTCCCTGAAAAATAACGTCCTCTCAACTTTAGACCTGAACAAAATGTTGTTTGTCGATCATGTTCTTAGATCGATGGCTCGATCTATATGCGATGCTGCTTTTCTACCTTATCCTGTACTTCTCTTAATTTGATCTGATGGTTTTTGATCCTCTGGATAGATGATCCAACGGTTACTATCGCTCTTCCTCCTGAGATTCTGATCTCTCCGACTTAGAAGGATTTCTAAGTGTTCAAGGGTCTCAACCTTTTCTCCTTTTGCAAGTCTGTGTCTTGGGCTTCGTCTGCACTTCTGGAAAGCGCTATCTCTTCTGAGATTTATTGTCTACATACTGTTCACTGTTGTTCTTGCCATCAATGAAAAGCACACGCTTCCTGTAAAACATTCCAACAATATCCCCCTTTGGGATTGATGGAAACCCTGAAAGGTTGCACTATTCTGCTTAGACCTCTAGATAACACCCCCCTTTTTTTTTCTTTTTTTCTTTTTTTCTCCCCCTTTGACATCATTGTCAAAGAAAAAACTGAGAGTGACTCTCCCCCTAATTGGATAGACTATGTTAACTTGATAACAGGGTCACACCCAACTTCTGGCGTAGATACTCAAACTGAGCTTTTGCAAGTGGTTTAGTGAATATATCAACTATATGTTCCATGGAAGGAATATAATTCAGTTGAACAACTCTGCTTGTAACCTTCTCTTTGAGAAAATGATACTTTATTGTTATATGCTTCATTTTTTAATGGATAACATGATTCTTCGAGACACTAATGGAACTGGTGTTATCACAGTGAAGTGGAATGGGATCAATATAAGTTACCTTCAAATCTGCAAGAGTTTGTATCATCCATAAGATCTGAGTGCAACAAGTAGCAGCAACAATGTACTCTGACTCTGTAGTTGATAATGAAATAGATCCCTGCTTCTTACTAAGCCACGCTACTAACAAATCACCTAAGAAGAATGCACCTCCACTGGTGCTCTTTCTCTCATCCAAACAATTTTCCTAATCAACATTTGAATATGCAGTTAATTGAAAATTTTGATTTCTAGGATACCAGAGACCATAAGTCATTGTACCCTTCAAATATTTGAATATCCTCTTGACAACTACTAAATGACTTTGTATAGGAGCAGATTGATAACGAACTACCATTCCAACAACTTACATTATATCAGGACGGGATGTTGTGATGTACAAAAGACTGCCTATTATTGATCGATATGTTCTTTGATCAACATCAAGTGAAATATATTCTTTACTGAGATTGCAACCAACCACCATAGGTGTGCTCACAGGTGTCGAATATTCCATCTAAAAGCTCTTTAACATCTCTTTCAAATACTTTTCTTGAGAGATAAATATCCCTGCAGAAATCTGATTGATTCGTAAACCAAGAAAATATGACAGTTCTCCTATCATTGACATCTCAAACTTAGTCTGCATTGAATTAGTAAACCATTGAATTGAAGGGTCATTAGTGCATCCAAAAATAATTTCATCTACATAAACCAAAACAACTAATAAATCATCGCCTTCAGACTTAATGTATAGATTACTGTCAACAATACCTTTCTTGAACCCTTTGTCTTGTAGAAATTTGTCCACTCTATGATACCAGGCTCATGGTGCCTGTTTCAGTCCATATAATGCCTTTTTCAACTTACAGACATAGTCATGATTATCTGTCAGTGAAAATCCTTCAGGTTTCTCCACATATACATATTCTTCTAGATATCCATTAAGAAATGTTGACTTAACATCCATCTGATATACTTTAAATTTCTTATGACATGCATAGGCAAGAAACATTCTGATGGCTTCCAATCTTGCCACTGGTGCAAAAGTTTCATCAAAATCCTATCCTTCAACTTGTGCATACCCCTTATAGACCAATCTAGATTTATTCCTAACAATTAGTCCTTGTTAATTCATTTGTTCTTAAACACCCATTTGGAGCCAATTACATTCTTATCTGTAGGTCTAGGAACAAGCTCCCAAGTATTGTTCTTCTCAATCTGATCCAGTTCCTCATTCATTGATTTTAACCAATTTACATCTTTACTGGCTTCATTAAAGTTCTTGGGTTCCACCATGGATATAAAGGCTATATGTGATTTCTTGGTGTCTTTGATTATCCTTCTCCTGGTTTGTACACCTTTGTCTTTCTCACCAATTATTTGACTTGCAGGATGATTCTTTTGAGTCATTATGGAGGAAGGATTTGATGTTGTCTGCTAATTTGAGTCTGCCTGAGTATTTGTATCTTAATCCGACTCAGATTCTTCGTTTTCTGATTCTTGGAGTTGTTCATATTCAACTTCAACTATATCCTCTGTTGTTGATTCAATATTGCTCACCTCTCTTACTGGGACTCCTTCATCAACTTTTATGTCAATACAATCAACCAATTTATACAGCCTATTATTATAACATCTGTATCCTTTACTATTTGTAGCATACCCTAAGAAGATTCCTTCATCAACCTTGTCATCATATTTGCCAAGATTTTCATCATTATTCTTGATATAACACTTACTCCCAAAGACTTTAAATGCTTGATTGAAGCAGGTATTTCAAACCATAGTTCATAAGGAGTCTTATCACTTTGTGTCCTGATATGAGCTTTGTTAAGAATATGTACTGCTGTATGAATTACGTCTACCCAATATGTTTGAGCAATATTCCTTTCATTCATCATTGATCTTGCCATTTGTTGAAATGATATATTCTACCTCTCAACTACTCCATTTTGCTGTGGAGTCCTTGGAATAGTATACTCTCTTTTGATCCCATGTTTATCACAAAACTATTTGAATTCCCTTGAACTAAACTCTCCTCCTCTATTAGACCTTATAGCCTTTAGTCTTTTTCTTGTTTGATTCTCAGTCAAAGCCTTAAACACTTTGAAATTTTCAAATTTCAAAGGCAACCCATTTAAGTCTAGAATAATCATTAATAATCAACATGAAGTAATTTTCTTTTCCTGTACCTTCCTTCCTTGATGGTCCACATAAATCTATATGTACTAGCTGAAGAGGTTTCTCTGTTGATGCAAAGTTCTTAGATTTAAATTGTGTCTGAGTAAGCTTTCCTATTTGGCAAGGTTTGCATACAAAATCATATGGTTTTGATATTTTTGGAAGATATTTTATTGCCCCACTGTTTCTAAGTTTGATTATATGATCAAAGTTTAGGTGTCCAAGTCTCCTATGCCATAACCAACTTTCATCATACTTGCTTAAGTGACATTCTTCTTTTTCTTCTATCAAAACATATACATTGTTTTCTGTTCTTATGCCTTTAGCCATCACTTGTCCTGAGTTTGTAGACTTTATCTTACAATATTTGGAAGTGAACAACACTTCACATCCTCTGTCACACATTTGACTTACACTGAGCAAATTATGTTTTAGCCCATCTACAAACATAACATCCCGGACTTTTCCTTTGCCATTACTCAAACTCACCATCCATTTACCCTTGATTTTACCTGGTTCATCATTTCCAAAGGTCACATTTCCTGTTTTGATTTTACTTATAGACATAAACTTATCCTTGTCTCTAGTCATGTTCTTGGAACATCCACTGTCTATATACCAGGGGTATTTTTGTTTTTGAGCTGAAAGTACTAGACCACATTTTTCACTATATTTCTTTTTCCATGTGCTGACATTTCTAGCTAAGGGTTTTATCCTTGGATCTACCTTGTAATTCTCCAGATGGAAATTTGCATCTTTGCAGCCGAAGTTATGACAATTATAGCATTCGAGCTCATTGTTCAATAGGTCAAATTGATTGGTGTAAGTTTTTCTACTAATTGGTTGTTTAGTTCTATGTTGCAAAGATTGTTTATTTCTTGATCTCCTCAGTTGCATGTCTCTAAACTTAATTTGACAATTTGCAATCTTATGACCAAAATTAGAGTAGTGAAAATAGTGACCATGGAATAAATTTTGGTACCTGAAGGATGGCCTTCTTCTTGGCATTTGTTGCTCCATCTTATGATATCTTTGTTTTTGATTAGGTATCATCTTGTATTTATTAGGTTTTGGTGGCAGAGTACTCACATGGTATGATTGTCTGCTGACTTGGAACTTTATCATCTTTAATGCCTCTTTTCTTTCTGGTTGTTTTCTGCTTGAACCACTTACATAGCCTAAACCAGTCTTCAACAAAGGATATCTCTATTTTCTCAGAATGTCATTTACTTCTCCATCTCTTTTCTATTTTTTACTGCCTCTTCTTCCAAGGCTTCACATCTTGCCTTCTTCTCTGATAACTGTTGTTTCAGAATGTCCTCTATTTTCTTTTCCTCTTCTAATTCTACTTTTAACAAAACACAATATTCACTTGGTTCTTTACCATTCTTTTCAAACTGCAACAACAATTTTTTTTGTTTTCTCTTCTTAAGTCTGAGTCTGTGAATTTCTTCCAAAGCATTGATTAATTCACCTTCCATATCAACCACAACTTCTTCTTCATTAACATCACTTCCTGTGATTTTATTATCATAATAATCTTTGGCCATAAGCATAAAGTCATTAACCTTACCTTCAAAAGAAGAATCATTATCTGTGTCTCCTGAAGAGTCATCATTATTTACACATAAAATTTTCTTTTTACCAAATCTCTTGGATTTGTGCTTCTTTTCACCTTCCGAATTCTAGTCCTGCTTCTTGTGTGGACACTTAGATGCAAAGTGACCTATCTTTACACAGTTAAAACACTTGAAGGGAAACTTGCCTTGATACTTTCCTGATCCTTTCTTTAGTCTTCTCCCAAATTTTGCTTCAATTTCATCAGGCTCAGATTCCTCATTCTTATCTTCTTTAAAAGATGCTTCTCTAGTGGTGGATTTATATTTACTAATCCTCATTTCATAAGCAATTAGAGTTCCTAGAAGTTGATAAATAGACAAAGTCTTAAGATCATTTAGTTCTTCTATTGCAGAAACTTTTGGATTAAATCTATTAGGTAGAGATATTAAAATCTTCTGAACTAAAATGCATCTTCAATCTTCTCACCAAGACCCTTCATGGCATTCACAAGCTCCTCAACTCTTAAGAAAAATTTATTAACTGTTTCATCCTCATTCATCTTCAGTTGTTTAAATTTCAATCTATATGTCTGAAGTTTGGCATGTTTTACTTTCTCATTTCCTTCATAACTACTAATTAGTTTATCCCACATCTCTTTAGCAGAATCAAGCTGCATTACTTTTACAAATTCAGCTTCAGCAAGCCCACTTAAGATAACATTCGTTGCCTTTGCATTGAAGCTAAATTCTAACTGATCATATTTGGAATATATCACAATAGGTTTTGTATATCCAGTCTCTACAACATCCCAAACATCAGCACCTAAGGCCATAATGTATGTTCTCATTCAAACCTTCCAGAAAGAAAAAATTGTTCCATCAAATGGAGGAGGCTTATTGGTCAAAGTTCCTTCATGACTTGTCATGTTTAAGCTTACTAATATACCTTTAAATAAAATGAACCTTCTCTGATACCAATTGTTGGAAATACTGAGACAACTGAGAGGGGGGGGGGGTGAATCAGTTGTTACTGTGCTTAAACAATTTTATTCCTATAAAATTATTATTAATCTTCTCCAAGTGATCATCAAGATTATGCAAGTCATGAATAACATAAATAGTAAACATAAATCACACATATGATATACACAGAGACAAATATTCATGAGGAAACCCATAAAGGAAGAAAACCTCTTCTTCTTCGAATGATAAACAATATTTTATGTTCTATACATCATCAATCTTTGAGCACCAACTCAAAATGAGGCTGCAACCTCTATTTTACAAGCTGCAACTTGCTGAGAGCACCAACTCTCTGGTTTCTCTAGAACCCACTAGAAGGAAGCACCGACTTCCTGAGTGTTCCAACACCAACTGGATGGAAGCACCAACTTCTAGTCACACAGGCACCAACCTGTATAATAGAGAACAATGATTCTTCCTTGCACCAACCTACCACCCTGATTTTTCTGGCTGCAACCAGATGGAAGCTACAACTCCCTATGTTCAAGCACCCACTTGAAACTATGAGGACAACAATCCTCCCTAGCACCACCCTACCACCCTAAAATATAAATATTTGCTTTCTGAAATTTATTACAGTGATACAATTTTTATCAATGGCTTACCAGTCTCATCACTGTTTTGCTACACTGCTCCGCTCTTCCTGCATCAGTGTCTTGCTGCTCACATCTTCTTGTGCTTAAGTTATCATACAATTTGTTGTCTTCACCATTTCTGTTCTTTCCAGCTTATGTTCTTCATCTCCGCATTTTCTCCCTCAGTTCATGCTGTTATCTTCATGCATATAGTTCAACTTATTTTTTATAGAGAAACAACAACCTCTCTTAGTCATGACATATTTCTTTTATTCCTTCTCTCATCATCCGTTACTCTCAGAATATATAACACCCAGGTTGAGAATAAAAAATGCTCAAGAACCATGATTCCAATGCCCCAAAACAATGATTTAACCGCTCAGGAACAATGATTTAGTTAATGTAACTAAATCGTAACTGATCAATAAATCATGAGATGAAACAAAAACCCTTCGATCAGATTCGGTTTGATCATCGTTGTTGGATTATACTCCGAGGTAGAGCCCGACAGCGCTAGCTCCTTCCCCTATATTCCGCTGATGTGACCATGGGTGATGCTATCATGTGACCATGCGATTGCGGGCGCGACCAAAGGTGGTTTGAGGGAAACCCACTTTTCTCCCCACAATTCACTACGAGCCTCCACACGTCCTTTCTCCAAAACTATGGTTTCGATTGTGGCCCACCTTCAACTTTTTAAAGTTCTCACACCTTCAATCCCCGCAAGCAACGGGATCATCGATCTCACGATCTTGACGGTGCTCTTGAATGGATGGATAATATCTAACCTTCTTAAATCAACGACTGTGATTTATTTCGTGATCCGGGCTTTGGGATTTTCAACTCTCAAACTCTGCTTTCCTCCGTATGCCAATATTCCAGAGTTGATGATCAATCAACACATGGTCTTCTCGAATCAATGGTCACAATCCCTTTGGGTATTCGGGGTTTGGATATCTCAACTTTCCAACCTTTCCTCCTTCCTTTTCTTTTTCCCAAAGTGTTTTTCCCCGAACTGCATAGATTTCTTCCATGTCTCTTCTGGATTAGACGATCCATATCCACTTCAGATGATCCGACGCTTGAGATTTTCTCTGGATGATCTGATGATTGAGATCTATTTCAAATGATCGGATGATCAAGATTTACTTCAGCTCTCTGGCTCTCCGGGCTTCGAGAATTTCAATTCTCAACTGGAAATTATTGAAGTGAGATTTCTCCAGAATCTCAGATCAGCTGACACGTACTCCCCCTGACGATCAACGGTCGAGATTTGTCTTTGGCGATTTTCACCTTCTACCCATCCACAAACTTCTGAAGTTGTGGATCTCGATCCACCTATCCTCCTCGAAGATGGACAACCCCAAATCACTTTGGGAATTTGGAATTTGGGACTTTGGGACTTTGGGCAAGTGCTGGTGGTAAAAATCCCGAAGTAAAATTGTCGAAGTGACGTAACTAACTTGTGTCACTTGATGATGTGTCATGAGCCGAGTAGCTGGCACGTGTCACTCAGATTCGTGATTTTCACATACCTGAAATGTTGATTCAAATTGACACTTGTCATTATCTAATTGCGCCATGTGTCCTTGTTGACGTAGTCTTGCTGACATGGTCTGCCAATGTGGTTCTCTATGATATAATGATCATCATATATTCTCCAGATCCGATGGTCCTTATTCATTTCAGATTTCGAGACTTCGGGTAATTCAACTTTTCAAGTCGCTAATTCTTCCAAAGTGAGATTCCCCGAACAATAACCTCCTCACAAATTTAGACCCGAACTAAATATTGTTCGTTGATCATGTTCTTAGATCGATGGTTCAATCTATCTACGATGGTTCTTTTCTAGCTTATCTTGTACTTCTATTAATTTGATCCAACAGTTGTTGATCCTCTGGATCGGTGATCCAACGATTACTGTCGCTCTTCCTCCTGAGCTTATGCTATCTTTGACTTAGAAGGATTTATAAGTGTTCAAGGGTATCGACCTTTGCTCCTCCTATGAGTCCTTCTCTTGGACCTCGTCTGCACTTCTAGAAAGCGTTATCTCTTCTGAGCTTTATCGTTTGCATACTGTTCACTGTTGTTCTTTCCATCAATGACAAGCACACGCTTCCTGTAAAACATGCCAACAAACTCCTTGTTTCAACTATATCTATCCTACATGCAACTCGAATGAAATTTTATAAATAATATACATTATACAAAATCACGAGGACTTCTTTGGAGCCATGTTTTCTACATGTGACCCAGGAAACATATGCTTTAGTTATTTCTCCCAGTTTTTTCAGCTTCATCTTTTCTAACTCTAGATATCCATCATATGCTTTGTCAGTAACTTCTCTCTTGATATCCATATGAATTTTATTAAAAAAATCATTTGCAACTGAGGCTTGTTTGATTGGTTGTATTAGGTATTGAGTAAGTATTTATTTTTTGACATCTGTGAGTTGATCAATCATTTGTTTACTTCTATCTCTATTTTTTTCTACCTCTGCTATCCTGAATTTGCTAGGTCTTGCTTGAGTGAGCTCCTCCATGTATGGAATTTTAAATTGTTCTAGCACCTCATCAACAAAGTTCCACATCCTTGCACAATATTTGTTGGAGAGGCTTATGGTTTCCTTCACATATTGATATGAGTTTTTCTAGCTATCCATCAAAATTTGAGTTTTCCCATGTTCTTTTCCGTTGAATATGAAAATATCTGCAGGGGTATCATTGTGTATGTCCCGCCAATCAATTATATTATCAAATTCATTTTCTGCATCAATATATTGTCTTTTAAGCTCATCTAGTTGATCAGGTAAGTTGATGATGTCCTCTTTATAATCTTGGATCTCATTTAGTTTGGAAAATAATTTTTCTTGGCTTCTCTCAATTCTCCATTTTCCACTACAGTTTATTCTCTCACAACCTCAATGAAATAGGTTGCTTTGTTTCTCTTTTATTTGTTCCTTGAGCGTTCATACTTTACCTTCGTATTCAACGATTTTCACTTCCTGCTTCTCAGAAAGAGAAATTTCCTCTTGGCGTTGTTTTCTCATCAACTAAATCTCCAACAAATGGGATTTCTTCAAAGCTTCTATTTCATCCTTATAAAGCTGATATTTCTCATCTACCTACCTCTTGAGTTCCTCTTCAAATTGTGCTTCTTACTGTTTCAACTACTCTTCTAACATTGACACATTTTTCTTGTAGTTATCAAGTGCAACATTGACCTCACTATTAGTGATTGAGTTTTCCCCTACAAATGCACTTAGAGTTGAGTTTGTGTCAATTGCATTGTTTTGGGGATCCTGACCCAACTTCCACAAAATTTATTTATCTAATACCTCCCTAGTGGGAGTGTCTTCTATCCTTTGTCTTTTTGTTGATATTTTCTCAATCCTTATTTTTGATTTGATGTAAAAATATTCCCTTAAAGTCACAACAACATCATCAAAATCTACTAGCTAGGATGAGGAATAAGAAAATCTTGCTGGGATTGTATTCAAAGGGGTGTCAGGGTAAATAGGTGAATTCATCACTGTGAGCCCCTTTATAGCACTCGATATATCTTCTTTTCCTTTATCTTCTTCGAGTTTTCTCTTCTTTTGTTTCTTTGCTTCTGCCATCTCCTCTTCTTTCTTCCTCTTCTCTTCTTTTATAGATTATTGGGTTTCTTTTTCCTTTTTCTTCTTTTCCTATATTTCCTTTTGACTTTATCTTCTTCATGTTTCTTTTTAGATTCTTTCTCCTTATGTCTGACCTTTTATTCCTCTTTTTTATTCTCAATTTTTATCTCAGATTCTTGTTCTTTTTTCCTTAGTTCTTCCTCTGCCTTTAATTCCTTTATTTCTAGTTCTTCCTCCTTCTCTTCCCAAGCCTTTCTTTTGGATTCTTCCTCTACCTGTGAAATAGATAGTAATTGATCTCTTTACTCAATGACCATTTTATGTTTTTCTTCTTGGTCAACTTGTATTTTTTCCTTCTCATGGTTGTCCTGCATATTACTTAAAAAATCTTTGTAGGAAATAAGCCCATGAAATATGGTGTCTAGGAAATCTAGTCCATTTTTGAAGGGAGGTATTAATCCCAAGTTTCTCAAATTCCCCCCTACTACTCCCCTAGTATCATGAATTCTAGAGATACTAGTACACAAGTATAATTCTTTGAGTGCTACTTCCTCCTTCTTGGTATGGGGGACATTCAGTAAGGTGAAGTTTCCCACTTTGATGGGAAACTTTGGCCAAAGTCTCTTTGAATTGGAAGCCAACAATGCAATAATACCTTCTTCCACCATTTGATAGGAAATCTCCCTCATAATTACCCCATTTGGTACATATCTAGGAAACAAGTGAGGGGCAATAATACACCTAAAAATATTGATATATGTGAAATGTTTCTCCATATACCACTCACTTATATCCCTAATGGATTCAATGGATTTTAGTGATAATATTTGAAAGGGTTGATTGTATACGATAGAAAAAAAGGGTTCCATGAAATAATCACATATGTCATAAAAATATTCCTATACTTACTTTCCCACAGTTCTGAGCAATATATATGCACTGGAAGTAAACTAGTGTTCCAATCCAAACCCTTTTAAGGAAAAGTAATGGAAGAACACACATCATAAATTATATAACATGACATGTAAAAACTTGGTTTCTTCATCCTTTGAGCTTCCCTGGCATTCTCAAATATTTTGGATACTAATATTTGGGCCCAGTTGAAGACCTACCCTGCTTCAGATATACAATGGGAAATAGGTACCCACTCTAGCTTGAAAAGGGTGGATCATTCTTCTCCATATAATATGCAAATCAATGTAGCCAATAGCTTGTAGGGTCTATTAAAATATTGGATGAGGTATAGTATAATATCCTTCACAATGAATGACTTGTTCTCATCCCACCATTCCTTAATTAACTCTGTCATCTTGAGGTTTTCCTTTCTGAAGGTATCCAAAAATGGTTTGTTCAAGTACACTCTAGGTTTTAGCAGTTGATATCTTCTGTGGATGTCATATGGTAGAAGCTAGGAAATTGAGACTCCTTCTTCATTCAATATTGTATATGTATTTGAGTCCATATGGGAATATACCCATTTGACCGTGTCATTGTAAGGTGAAATGGAAGGTTTTGCAAAAATGGAATAGAGACCACTTTTCTTTATGTTATTGTGCACTTCTAGGTCTTGTTGGCCCTCGACCAAGTTTTGGAGAACCTTGGTCGCGTTTGACCACTTTTTGGGACTTTGACAAGATGGTCGAAGATGGAGCGCCAGGCGAAGCGAAGATCACAAAATCTCTCCCCCTTTTGCGGGATTTTTGGGTTTAGGGTTTATGTAACGGGTATGGGATGTCAGCCCATGGGTTTTACCCACATTTAGGCCCCTTTTGTAATGTATAAATAGATATCTAGGCGATGTAAGAAATACCGATAGCTGAGTGCAAGTGATGTAAGTAGTTGGATCTATGTGATCAAGTTGGCTTTGTGCATACTGTGTGTTGAGAACTTGTAGAGCTAAGTGAAAGTGATTGTAAGAAAGGCTCTGTGCTGTGCCAAACTCGGGGAAGGAAGATCTGGCGAGGTGTGCGTGGATCTCTTGTCCTATGCGGAGTTGGTTTTGATGCTCTGTGCATGTAAGGAGATTGACATAAGATAATAAATAAGACGAAGAGTTGGTGGACGTAGCCCCACATTGGGGGTGAACCACATATATCCTGTGTTATGGTTTCTTTGTGTGATTGATGTGATTTATGCTTAATGTTGTTATCTTAATGTATGTTAGATGCATCTGATATAGTATCTTAGTGCTTAGTAATGTGAATGGATGCTAGGTATGATCTATTTCTATGTGCTAAGTGCTTGGAAGTGTTAGATTTGTTGATTATTGCGTTGTTATGTAATTAGGGTTTTACTTGTGATGTAAATAAAGGGTTAAAGACTAATAAATGATAGTTTCTAAGTGCTCTATTAAGTATTGTGATCACAGATCTGTGTCCCAGCTAGGTTGTAGACACTTGAGTCCTGTAACCCTCCCTGCCTCTACCTCGGGTGAGACTTCATTTGCTTTGCAGGTGTTGCCGAAAGGGTCGGTAGTTAGGGTTTTTTTGGTGTGTTGTTGAAATTTTGAACCCTGGGTCTGCCCCTGTGCCAACAAATGGTTCCATTGCCAGGATATCAGAAAAACACCGATTGGAACTTCGCCACGATGGAGCAATATGACCGTTGGAGGTGTCCCGACCATTAGAATGATGCTCCAGAACGGCTAGAAATGCAGTTATTTTCGGAACCTTCGCTATTGGATCGTTGGGACCGCACCATAACTGATGGAATTGCATTGATTGAGGTGTTCCTACCCGTTGGAGGAGTCCGTTACGACATTGTCTATTTAACTCGTCGAATGTATTATCGCGAACACTTTTGCAAACAATGATTATCCGAGCCCATAGAGAGATGACTATTACTGCACTATGCTTATTGAGACCTTGCCACCCATTCTGTTACCTTCAATGTTTGTTCACTGGCCTGAGATATCTGATCTCGAGTGTGCATGTCGGATGACATTAACACAAAATAAAATTTCGTTGAAGAGATCCTCATAGACCTTGTGGATGAGAAGGTCATGTCCACCGGAGTACATGCTTAGTTGACATGAGGATTGGAAGCATCCCCGTCAACTGCGTGGCATCGGTCTAGCCGACCTGCTATTGAAAAACGTAGCCAGCATCGAGATGACTTGGTGAATGCGAAGCTCATCCCATCAATCCTGCCTGACTACATCCCTCCTCTAGCTGGCGCGGTGAGTTGTGACAGTGTCCTGAGGGACTTCGACTACACAATGATCACTGCGTACCTCCCAAAGTGGATACGCGCAGTTAGACCACAGTTGGAGAGGATTCCGACGTTGAATATTAGCGACTATAACCTAGGAGACATGAAGAACTATGGAATTCTCACACCTTATAAGTATTTGACCAGGACAACGAGGAAGAAGTCGAAGATAATCCCCCAACCATGGACCATGGACATCACGAGGTCCACTATCTTGAATGTAATGAAGTTACCACACTTTGGAAGACATCCGAAGGTTAACTCATGCATTAATATCCTGCTTTTGTGCTTCCATGGTGGTTACCTATGGTTGGACAGATGCATCACTGTTGATCCGACGCTGATCCACTGGATCACCGGATTGAGCATGCAAGGACCAAACCCACAAGAGTTTTACCCAGGGAAGGCTGCAGATCATGCCTTGACACATACAATAAAAGACACCTATGGAAATGTGGAGAAGGGGAAGCGGGGATACAAGGTAGCCTTCATCTAGAATGACGCAGTGCGCCTAGCTTTCCAGTTGATCGCTGGTAAGCTCGTCAAAAAGAATAGGCCAATGCAGGTCATGGGGTTTGTCATCGACCTCACAGGAAAATGCATTGAAGGGTTGCAAATGAAATGGGTGAGCTTACTTGTCAACCAGTTAGAGCAAGATTGTCGCGAATCTCAGGATCAGGGCTATGAGTTTCATTTCAGTTGGTTGTTCATTCTCATCACCTTCAATGCTTGGGAGATGTCGAAAGGAGCAACTTTCCCTGAAATTGAGCCATCCAAACCACTAGCTGCGAAGTTTACTACGCTATGGTACTTGAATGACATGGCGAAGCAATGGAAGTCAAACACGATGTTCCACACCTATTATCTGTAGTTGAAGAGGTCCATTGAATCCTTCCCTCGCATGACGCCGAATACACTGCATCGGTTCAGGCCATTCATGAAGTTCCACGCAGATAGGCATTTTACATATATCACTGCATGCAATGATAAACACAAAGAAGAGATTCAATCCTATTACAAGCTCACCGAGGAATACATGGAGGAAATAACCAAGGAGTGACCTGAAGAATTCCTGGTACTAGTAGAATAGGTAGAACTATTCGACCCCGACCTCATCGACAGTCCTATAGTCACTCGAAAAGAGTATGATGCACCCAACAACAACAGGAAGAAAAAGAAGGAAGATGTATAGGAAATAGACAACACATCGATGAAAACTGTTTCTGATTCACCTGGAGACGACGAAGTAAGACAAGAAAAGGAAGGGGAAGAAGACAAGCAAAAGCAGGGCGAAGTAACATCGCCTAAAGATCCCCCCGAAGAGATAGAGACATCTAAGAAAAGAAAGGTTTCCGTAAAGAGACATTCATCATGAAAGAAGTCAAAAGCCAATAAACCACCATTTTAGACTATGATAACAGTGGATGACATCGAGCTTATCATTTCCGCTGTGTCAGACACCTTAGAGGATATCTTGCAAGGAAGTGAATCCAAACAAGAGACAATGCTTGACGGGATTGAAGCAGAGCTTAAAGGAGTACAACAAGATCTCTATTCGAGTCGCACAATGTCTACTGCACCACCACCATTAGAAGGAGTAGAGTTGGGAGATGAGCCTCCCAGCTACGTAGATTAACAGACTCGATAGAAGCTCACCTTCATCATGTCTAAGAGGAGAAGGAACAAGACATAGAGGTGTTGACCCTTGGTTATGGAAGCAAGCGAAGATCAAGGAGGAAAATGTGAAATGCGAACTTCGCAGGGTCGAAGTGAGAAAACGAGCAGAAAAGGCAAAGCGAAGCAAGGAAAAGCAAGCCATTGGACGAGGAGATCAAGAATGACAAATCAACAAGGAAGAAGTATCATGGACAACTTAGCAAGTGAAAAAATTCACCGTTGGATTCTTTGGAGCACCATGTGAGAAGAACGAAAAGACAGGCTGGCGAAGCCCTGAAAAAACCTAGAGTTTGAGATACCTAGGGTTTTGGTATCTAGGGTTTTGACACTTAGGTTTCAACCTAAGGCCGTCAGTGAGCTATTGTAATGCATAAATAAAGGCCTAAAGGACCTGGGTTGGGTTGGTACGATATTGTTTTTTATCTAGTTGTATTGTTATGAATGATTATTGTCGAGAGAGAGGGAAGTGCTAAGTGTGAGATCCTTCTGGTATTTTAATATCTTCAACTGGGTACGAAGGTCAAGTCTTGCAGTTGGGTGTGCAAGAAAGGGAGAGATAGAGAGAAGAAGAGAAAATATCTGCTAACTAAGAGCGCAGATAAGAACTATATGCTTTACCTTAATATATTATAAGCATAGTTCTGTGGACATAGCCCCAGAGAGAGGGTGAACCATGTATATTTTGTGTCATGTGTGTGATTGATGCTTTGATCTCTGTCATTGTTATATTGTTATTTGCATTGTTGTGTTAGATCAGATCTATAGCTATGAAAAATGTACTGGATATATGATGGTTATGTGATGTTTTGTCATATCCACTTTATATTCCCTTTTGTTGTAGACATCTCTGTCCTGTAACCCCCTCATATCTACTTTAGGTGATACTGCATCTGCTTTGCAGGTGTTGTCGAAAGGGCCAGTAGCTAGGGATTTTTGGTGCGCTCTAGGAGTGAACCCTGGGTCTGCCCCTATGCCAACAAATGGTTTTGTTTCTATTACATGCAGAAGTATGTTCAGACACCCAAAAATTTTCACTACATGTTCTGTAAGTCCATGGGGCATGATGATCGAGATTGTAGGGCTTATGACCTTATGCACGAAAGATCGAGGGACATATACAAAATTCAAGGTGAAGCACAACAAGAAGGAAACACTACACAGTATAACTCTCCAGGAAGAGGAAACTTCAATCCTCGCAGTGGATTCAGAGGAGAAGGAGGAGGAGGAGGTATGGGTCGAGGCCAAGGACAAACCATCTGTTACAACTATGTGCAACTAGGACACTTGGAAATGGACTGTCAGAACCCTTGCACTGCTTGCATCTCATTCGACCATGTTATAGAAGATTGTCATGTGCTTTTAGCTAAGCTATAGGAAAGACAAGGACCTCAGTAGAACCCACATGTGAAATTGATATATGTTGAACCTCGCAGAGAGGACCCTAGAGTCATTGTTATCACTCAAGGAGGTGTTGTTATAGGAGAAGACAAAGCGAACCAAGGAAAGACTACATAAGACTTAGGAGTCAGGAAAGCTACAAAGAAGACTCAAATGTTTGATGCAAAGAAAGAAAAACAAATCTTTGAGGAAGCAAGAAAATAATTCAGAGGAGACCAAGGTTCATCATCAAAGAAATGTCCAAAAGTAAAATAAGATGGAATTCCTCAGGAATTTGATCAGTCTGCTTCACCAAAAGAAGGAAAAGAGGTAAGCAAGCTCATGGAATTTTTATACACTTGTATTAAGTTGATTCAGGATGAGAACGTTGTACAAGAGCTACATAATTTAATCAGACAATATGAGCTAGGAAAGATAGACCCCTTACTGAATAGGGTAGTACACCAAATTGCAAGAAGGAGAAGGAAAAATAAAGAATTACACCTGAATGCTCAAATACGAGAGTATGCCATAGACTATGTGGTCCTCGACTTAGGGTTGGAGGTCAATGTCATGACGAAGCAAACCTAGGCACTGATGGGAAAAAAAGAGTTGATCTATTCCCCTATCAGGCTTAGGATGGCCAACTAGCAAGCTGTCAGCCCATTTGGATGATTGGAGCATGTCCCTGTAGACATCGATGGAGTAAGAACATTTGTAGATTTTGAGGTAATTGAAATTGTTGATGATAGTTGCCCTTACCCTGCACTGTTAGGAATTGATTGGGCCTTCAATAATTCCACTGTGGTTGATTTGAAGAAAATACAGATGACATTTGAAAGAGATGGCCTTAGGGTCATTGCACCTTTAGATCGAGATGAAGGTCAGTGATACAAAGAGTCTATCAGAGAAGAAGACCATGCATACGAATTGGAAAACATATACAAACTGACAGCCAGACAGTAGGATTACATCAATCCTACGACCAATGGAAACCTCAGCTGGCAAAGTGACAATGCATGTTCATCGGATTCAGATGAAGCACTGGAGCACTGATAGAACCAGATGTATGAAGTATCTACAAGGAGATGTGCTAGATTAACCAGAGAAGTTCATTGGATTGACACAACATTAAGTAAATTACCTACCTTCGATGGTTTGAATCCTTTAGAAGCCTTCTTATCAGACTTTGAAGCAAGTGTACCAACACAATAGAGATTGTTGGCAATGGATGAGGCCTTGAAATCCACACCAACAAGATGGTGGGGGACACACAAAATAAACATCACAGACTGGGTACAATGCCAAACTTTTATGACAACGCGGTTCTCAGCACAAGTAGAAGGCTGCAAAGTGAGGTACATAGGTCGAAGCTGCCTGAAATACCATGTGTAGAGTTGCAAAGAAGTCTGGAGAAATATTCCTTAGGAACAGTGGATGCACAAATTCATTAACACACTAGACACCACCCCTATCAAATGGTACCTTCAAGTGGAGCTGCGCCTCATCACTGCAGATTGGGAAGGTATGATTCATAATTTTGTAACCACCTTTTTATTTGAAATTCAATATCCTTCAGTAGACCAAGTGTTACAGATTGTGAGAAAGAAAGTATTTGAGGAGGCATATAGCCTCCCTTTGGACCAAGAAGAGGACGAATGGATTGCACCCCTCCAGAAATTACAAAGTTGTTACAACATCAATGCTGATGAAGACGGTGATCCAAGGAAGGTGAACATCACAGAAACAGAAGGCCAATGATATGTGGAAGGACCTGGAGTTGAGATACCATTCATTGGACAACCAATCAATATTAAAAAAGTCAATATTGGGACAGAGGAGACACCAAATCTTGCCAATGTCGGAGATTATTGAGATGCTACTACCATTGACAAGATTACAAAGTTGTTTCACGAGTATCAGGACTTGTTTATGACCAAGTTCACTAATATGAAGGGTATCAAAGGAACTATGGGAGAGATGAGGAAACCTTTGAAACCAGATGAAAAACCATTCAAACAGAGACCCTACAGATTGAACCCAAAATATAAGGAGAAAGTGAAGATTGAGCTCGATAGAATGCTGGAAGCAGGGATTATAGAACCTGTCGAAGTGTCAGAGTGGATTATCCCTATGGTGGTGCAAGACAAGAAGACCGACGAGATCAAAATCTGTGTGGATCTCAGGAATTTAAATGATGCCTATTTGCATGACCCCTTCCCTACACCATTCACTGATGAAGTATTAGATAATGTAGGAGGCCAGGAGGTATATTATTTTACAGATGGATTTTCAGGATACCATTAGATTTGGATTGCTAAGGAATATCACCACAAGACCACATTCGCAATAGAGTGGGGATCCTATCAATACACAATAATTCCATTTGGATTGAAGAATGTCCCAACCATCTTTTCCAGGGTGATGGTCGAAGCATTCAAAGAGTTTCTGCATAAATTTCAAGAAGCATACTTTGATGATTGGATTGTGTTTAGTTTGTTTAAGAATCATATTGAATGTCTAAGGTTAATGCTAGACAAATGTAGACAGTGCCAGATTTCTTTAAATATGAAGAAGTGCATCTTCTTCTCACCATTTGGAGTACTGTTAGGTCATATTGTATGCAAGCAGGGATTGCTAGTGGATCCATCTAAAATTGCCATTATAGTTGATTTTCCACCTCCTACTTCAGTTCAACAATTGCGCACTGCACTAGGACATAATAGCTATTACAGGAATTTCATTAAAGGATATGCTCATATTACAACACCTATGGAAAAAATTCTGAAGAAAGACTATCAATTTCAATGGACAGACGAGTGCCAACATAGCTTCGACACGCTGAAACAGAAAATGGTTACCGTGCCTATTCTGATTTTCTTAGATTTGAGCAAAGAATTTCATGTGCAAGTCGATGCATCTTCCATTGCATTGGGAGCTGTGTTAGCACAACCGAGAACATGAGATATCGACCATCCGTTAGATTTTTCTAGCAGGAAGTTATCTACAACTGAAATTAATTACACCTATACTGAGAGAGAAGGATTAGCCATGGTGTATGCGCTGCAGAAATTTTTCCACTATTTATTGGGAGGTCATTTTAAAATGTTTACCGATCACTCTGTGCTGAAGTACCTAGTAAACAATGCAATGTTGGGGGGAAGAATATGTAGATGGATTCTTCTATTTTAGGAATATGATTTTGAGATTGTAGCTAAGCCATGAAGGATGAACAAAGGTCCTGACCACTTGTCAAGGTTGGAACATGGCGAAGAGCCCACTAATTTAGAGGACACATTGCCAAATGCACAACTACTAGCAATTAGAAATATTGATTATCACTTCGCAAAGATAGTCCAGTTCCTATAAACAGGAATGACACCTCGTGAGTATACCATCAACCAAAAGAACTAACTGGTAGTGCATGATGCAGACTTTTCACTTATAGCTAGACAACTATACAAGATGGGACTTGATGAGATATTGAGAAGGTGTGTTATGGAGGTAGAGCGACCATTGATCCCCACAGAGGCGCATGAAGGCCTCCCAAGAGGAATATATGCAGGGAAAGCAACTGTGCAGAAGGTTATGAGAGCTGGCCTTTGGTGGCCTACTTTACACAGATATGCTAAAGATTATTCCAGAGCCTGCGATGTATGCCAAAGAGTTGGGAAACCATCCAGAAGAGATGAAATGCCATTAGCACTGTAGCTGACCCTACAAACATTTGAAAAGTGGGCCATTGAATTCATGGGACCCATAAACCCACCAGGAAAGTGCACAGGAGCAAGGTACATCATCGCTACGACAAAATACTTGACTAGATGGGCTGAAGCAAGAGCAGTTAAGGATTGTAGTGCAACTATAGCTGCGTGGTTCATATTTGATGACATCATAACCAGGTTTGGATGCCCAAATATTCTTATGAGTGATCAAGGCATACATTTCATCAATAAGACAGTTGAAGCCTTGATTGAGGAATTTGCAGTACATCATCAGAAGAGCACACCTTACCATCCACAAGCAAATGGGACAGTTGAAGCATTCAAAAAGATCTTGGAGACAACTTTGATGAATATTTGCAGTGTGAACAAGGATGACTGGGATTTAAGAGTAGTTGCAGTACTATGGGCCTATAGAACCACTTGCAAGAAGCTGACCATGCAGACCCCTTTTAAGATGGTCTATGGTCTTGAAGTCGTTGTCCCAATGGAATATTTGGTACCAAGCCTACCGATCACTGCTTTTATAGGTATGGATGATGCTAGCACTATTCAGGAGAGGCTTTCCTAGTTGGTTGAGTTATAAGAAGACATATTTATTGTAGGATTCCATCAACAAGTGCAGAAGGAAAGAGAGAAGGCCTATCATGACAGGCACATCAAGAAGAAGGCATTTAAGAAAGGTGATTTAGTATTGTTGTATGACAGTAAGTTTATAAAACATCCAGGGAAGTTCAAAACACATTGGATTAGACCATATGAGATTGCCTATGTTACCGAAGGAGGAGATGCGCAACTGAAGACATTGAATAGAGAATGGAAGGAAGGTTTGGTGAATGGGAGTCGACTGAAGTTGTATTATGACAACCAGTGGCCTCATAGCTCTCAGTATAAGTAGGAAGAAAAGGGTCTAGGTACCAGGTGCAATTGAAACTGGGTACCAGACACATAAAAGACAGTCTGCACAGGGGAAGAAAGGAGGCATGGAGTAGAAAGCAAAGGCTGCACTGCACAGTTTAAAATTCGAAGTAAAATAGAAGGATCAGATATGAAGTGCCCCAGGATGAGTCATAGGTGAGTGTTGGGGGCTTGTTGGCCCTTAGTTATGGAAGCAAGTGAAGATCAAGGAAGAAAATGTGAAATGCGAACTTCATGGAAGACACAGTGACTGTTACTGGGTCGAAGTGAGAAAAAGAGTAGAAAAGGAGGAACGAAGTGAGGAAAAACAAGCCGTTGGATGAGGAGATAAAGAATGACAGATCAACAAGGAATAAGGATCGTGGACAAATCAACAAGAAGAAAAAGCCACCGTTGGATGCTTTGGATCACCGCGCAAGAAGAATGGAAAGACAGGCTGGTGAAGCCCTGAAAAGACGGGTCAAGTTGACCTAGGGTTTTGGTATCTAGGGTTTTGACACTTAGGTTTCGACCTAAGGTTGCCGGTGAGCTATTGTAATGTATAAATAAAGGCCTAAAGGACCTGGGTTGGGTTGGTACGATATTGTTGTTGATATAGTTGTATTGTTATGAGTTATTATTGTTGAGAGAGAGTGAAGCGCTAAGTGTGAGAGCCTTCTAGTATTGTAAGATATTCAGCTAGGTGCGAAGGTCAAGTCTTGTAGCTGGGTGCGCAGGAAAGGGAGAGATAGAGAGAAGAAGAGAGAAGATCTGCTAGCTAAGAGTGAAAATAAGAACTGTATGCTTTACCTTAATATATTATAATCACAGTTCTGTGGACGTATCCCTAGAGAGAGGGTGAACCACGTATATTTTGTGTCATGTGTGTGATTGGTGATTTGATCTCTGTCATTGTTATATTGTTATTTGCATTGATGTGTTAGATCAGATCTATAGTTGTGCAAAGTAGATCTAAGAAGGTACTGGATATATGATGGTTGTGTGCTATTTTTTCATATCCACTTGATATTCCCTTTGGTTGTAGACATCTCTATCCTGTAACCCCCTCATAGCTGCTTCGGGTGAGACTGCATCTTCTTCGCAGGTGTTTCCAAAAGGGCCAGTAGCTAGGGCTTGTTGGTGCACTCTAGGAGTGAACCTTGGCTTTGCCCCTGTGCCAACAAGAGGCCCTGAAGCAAGCGAAGGAGGAAGCCATGGAGCAATGTCAGGTTGCGTAGCAAGAAAAAGAAGACCTTCAGGCAAAGTTTGTAGAGGATAGAGCACATATCCAGAAGGAGAAAGAATAGTTGCTCGTAGAGCAGATGGGAGTTAAAGAAATAGTCACCAGAGCACTTTTCTCTATGATGGGATTAGAACATATGGAAGAAGAAATAACTGAGAGTCAGGTGGGGAAGATCGTTGAGGCCATTTAGCAGCTCCAAGAAAGAGTGGTAGAAAAAGAATTGAAAGCAGTGCCAAGCACTCCGCAGGAAGTGAGAGATTAGAGAGAATAAATTTCCAGGAGCACAGTTGAAAGAATCAAGGCATTGGCCTTGGAATGCAAAAAACTCAACAATCGAAGTGCGCAAACTTACGAGCGCCTTGCAGAGGACCCAGAACTAAGGACATTGGAGTCACAACTCTAGGAGGAAAAGAAACAAGCAACAACAATACAAGCACAGTTGAAGCCACTGTCAGCAGTCAAGATGATGAAAAGGTCACAGGAACAATGCATGGTTCAACAACAGGTTCATGCCATCCAGAGTAAAGTCATGGAAGTGACCCAGAGACTCCAGCCAGTGGAGGATGAAGCTTACACACTTTTTGAGGAGATTGAAGGACAAGGTGCACAACTAGAACAAGTGGTCACCACGGTGGAACAACGCCTGGAAGGACCAATGACTGAGAAAGTTATTCAAGAGTTCGCAAAGCAGGAGGCTCTGGCGAAGCACCGAGTCGAAGCAGCTCGAGCCAAGCTCGAGGCCTTTGAGGTAGAGTTACCCAGATCGGAGTGACTCGGGACGATTCACAGGTGAGTTTTGGGGGCTTGTTGGCCCTCAACCAAGTTTTGGAGAAACTTGGTCATGTTTGACCACTTTTTGGGACTTCGACAGGCTGGTCGAAGACATAGATCTAGGCGAAGCAGAGATCGCAGGATCTCATCCCCTTTTGCAGGATTTTTGGGTTTAGGGTTTATGTAACGGGTATGGGATATCAACCCATGGGTTTTACCCATGTTTAGGCCCCTTTTTTAATGTATAAATATATATTTAGGTGATGTAAGAAATACTGATAGCTGAGTGCAAGTGTTATGCTAAGTGCAAGTGATGTAAGTAGTTGGATCTATGTGATCAAGTTGGCTCTGTGCATACTGTGTGTTGAGAACTTGCAGAGCTAAGTGCAAGTGATTGTAAGAAAGGCTATGTGCTATGCCAAACTCGGGGAAGGAGGATTTGGTGAGGTGCACGTAGATATCTTATCCTATGTGGAGATGGTTTTGATGCTCTGTGCATGTAAGGACATTGACATAAGATAATAAAGAAGACGAAGAGTTGGTGGACATAGCCCCACGCTGGGGGTGAACCGTGTATATCCTGTGTTATGGTTGTTTTGTGTGATTGATGTGATTTATTCTTAGTGTTGTTATCTTAATGTATGTTAGATGCATCTGATATAGTAGCTTAGTGTTTGGTAATGTGAATGAATTCTAGGTCTGATCTATTTCTATGTGCTAAGTGCTTGGAAGTGTTAGATCTTGTTGATTACAGCGTTGTTATGTAATTTGGGTTTTACCTGCGATGTAAATAAAGGGTTCAAGACTAATGAATGATAGTTGCTAAGTGCTCTGTTAAGTATTTTGATCACAGATCTGTGTCCCAACTAGCTTGTAGACACTTGAGTCCTGCAACCCCCCCTACCTCTACCTCGGGTGAGACTTCATCTGCTTCGTAGGTGTTGCCGAAAGGGTCGATAGTTAGGGTTTTGTTGGTGCATTTTTGAAGCGTTGAACCCTCGGTCGGCCCCTATGCCAACATGTCTTCATCGTCTAACAGAGAATATTTCTGGGAGAACATCCTATATATTTCTTCACAAGTTGGGCATTTCTGGAGGCTATTATGATGATTGATATCTATTAGCAATAGATTTCCTAGACTCTTTCCTTACGCAACAAAGTTTTTAATGGGTGGATTTCCTCTCCTCATCTATGCTCTTAACCTTATGTATGGCCTAAGACCTATAGAATTCACAACACAATAAGGGATCTATAATTAATCTCGAAATCACTGTAAAATTATAGAAGGTTCAAAGTGAGGGTTCACAATTCTCTTATGATTATTTTCACAGACCCCTTTAGCATACCTCAACTCAAAGAATGAATTTTTTAGCATGTGAATTAAGTTAAGAGTACTTAACCCATGAATATTTTGATCTCTAATAAATCAATTCATATTCAAAATCTTAGCAGGAAGT
The DNA here is from genome assembly GCA_000966675.3 of Picea glauca. NCBI lineage: Eukaryota > Viridiplantae > Streptophyta > Pinopsida > Pinales > Pinaceae > Picea > Picea glauca. The sequence goes on from JZKD02S2140550.1 coordinate 183,642, forward strand.
AAATGTGCAGGGCCATCAATGCTTGTGGAGGAACAATATTGTAGAGGAACAAGCTTGCGGAAAGAAGAGTATTCAAAAGATTAAGCTTGCGGGAAAATTATCTTACAAAAAGATAGTCTTACGAGATTATTCTCTTTTTGTGAATACAAGCATGTGGATAGAAACCTTTTGGTAAAAAGGTCTTTTGGAAAGGTAAAGGGTGGTCACTCGAAAGAAATTCCTGAAAGAAATTCCTTGAAATAATATTCAAGGTATCTCCTCGAGAAAGGTGCTAAGTGTATGTTTTCCAAGGGTAATAGATAACAATGTTCTATTAAGGTATGGTGTATATAATTACTTTATAAAAAACTTGATTAACCTCTATTAATATCACACACTTAAACACTTAAGTCAGTGAAAATTCTTTGTGGAATGGTGTTTTGGAAGAATCAACTTGTGGGAAGATGAGTATTTAGATGAGTAATCTTGCGGGTAAATCCTCTTCGGAAATGAAAAGAGTGTAAACTAGAGGGGACCATTCGAAATATATTCCCCTAAAGAATATTTGGGCTAGTCTCATGAAGTGTGCTCAATACGTATGGTTAGAGACTAAGAAATGTTTCGAAGTCATTTGTCATATATATATATATATATATATATATATATATAACTTTTTACAGTAAAGCATAAAGAAGAATTTCCAAGGAAAATAGAAAAAAACTTCTATTGTAAGCTTGCGGGAAAGCTAGATATTGATTGATGCTTTACCATTTAATACTTTACTCAGGAAATTCCAAAAAGGGGAACCCACAAGGATTACTACCTATAGGTTTTGGTAAATTCATGGTAGAGCACTAAAGTGAGATCTGATAGTGAAATCCTGTGAGGATATGCCTGGCAAACTTGTGTATTTCGAGTTGTGGGGAAAACTTAAGAGGGTGCAATGAATATTGTATTGAAAAACCTGATGGAAATATTCCGATAGATTCACATCTTTCAGTCTTCAGAGGATTTTTTATATGAAGTAACTTCAATATTCCGAGTAGGGAATTTCCGAACAAGAAAAACCTGAAAGGCTTGTGGCTTGGAAAACATGGTTTAACCAACATGGATATGAACATGAATCCAACTTAGGTGTCATCTAAATTTAAGGGGATCCAAATTGATTTTGTGATGAATAAGAATCAAAATTTCATGCTCATTCATGAAATATATCAATGTTTCAGAACTGAGCATGTGAATGAAGAAATCATAAGATAAGAAGAGGAAAACGACATCCTCTGGGTAAGACCCAAGATGTACCCAAAATTGAGGAACCACTCTCTATCCTTAATAGCTTGTGTAGAGTTTCAATAGGGGGGGTCATTTAATTTTCCTGAAACAAGAAAATTTAATGGGAGTTGTTGCAGGAAAGACACCTTGATAACTAATTATTATTAGCTTAGTGATCCTAACCCTAGGAATACCCCTCTTTTATTTTTAGGAGAGCCAATGTAAAGTGAGAAGAGATTTGTGTGGTGACATTGACACCCTCTTAAGTTCCCTTTTACCTTGCATTGATCTTAGGAATTTGGAACATTATTGTTAGAGAAAAAGTTCACTTCTAGGATTTTGAAGTTAATCTTCATGACAAATTGACGAGTATAAGCTTTAGGGTTTATTATACAAGCTCACCAGGAGAATCCACATAGAGAATTTGTAATGGAAATAAGTCAATATGGGATCAAAGTAAAATCCAAGGATAATCAATATTGGGAAACACTATTTTCCCAATGAGAGGATGAAATCGGTAATATAAGGATGTATTTTCTTGGACATATGATGATCTGAAGGCATACAAGGGTGATATTATTTAGCATACCATTTCATTGAAGAAATATACAAAGCAATTTGTGTTAAAACATAGGGATATGAATTCAAACTTGGAACCTATAATGTAGAAGGAGTTACAAAATATGCTTGAGGCCAAGATCATTTCTCCTTCAATGCATTCAACTTGAATGGAAAATTTGGTTCTGGTAAGAAATAAAAATGATAAAATAAGAATATGTGTCAATTTTAGACATTTGAATCAGTTGTCATTGAGGGAAAACTCTTCTTTTCCAAATATGGAACATCTATTGTAGAGGATAGAAGGATCGAGAATGAGGTTAGTGATGGTTGGATTCTTATGGTACAATCCGATAAAAGTTAAGGAGGATCAACACAAAACTGATTTTACCATGATTTGGGGAACATTTGAGTATATTAGGATGCCCTTTGGTTTAATGAATATTGGATATACATTTCAAAGGGAAATGGACTTTGGATTTAAGGATATTATGGGTAGAATTATTGAGATTTATCAAGATGATTTAATAATGTTAACAAAGGAAATAAGTGCTCATGTCCAACATCCTAGGCATGTATTTTAGAGGTCTAGAAATAATGGGACATCATTGAACCCCAAGAAATCGATATTTGGGGTGGATGAAGGAATGTTACTGCGTCATATGGTTTTGAAAGAGGGTATTGACAATCAATTTATATGTATTACTTTTGTTACAAAGAAAATAGATATAAATTTTGTTTCATTTATTCATCAACCCAAAGTTACTATGTACTTGTGAAGTGTTAGGAAATTTAATTCCACACTAAACCAAATAGGAAAGAGAAGATAGGAATAGCAGAAAATAAACAATGAAAATCACATATTTAACACAAATATTTACCTTGGAAACCCAAAACCAAGAAAACTAGCATTTCTTGAGTGAGTCCCGCTCTTTGTTATCTTATTCATTCAATGAATAAATATTTACATGAATAACCTTGGTCCACACCTAAGACACAATCATAATCATACTCTCTTGATAAAATGCAAGGATAACCTACAACCAATTCGACTTTCATCTACATGACCGATAACATTCTATTGAATATTAGCATGAACATCAATTAAATATTATCTTTTACAACATTACATGGTGCCTTATTTATAGGCTTTACAGGAGGAAAAAACTTAAAAAATGGTGCCCAAAAATGGTTATATATCCATGCAGATGATTGTATACAAATCCCATGAATATCGGGATTCAGTTACAACTAACTTCCCATCGAACTCCAGTCGAGCGTGAACTAAATGAAGGATATTTGGAAACAAGAACTAAATAATTGATCGTTCACAAGTAATGATGTCAGAAGAGTGGTATCTTCCAAACAAAACTTGGGAAGAAACATAAAAGGGGTGATGCTACTACATTCTCGAGGTCTTGAAATCAACCTCTGTGGTATGAATCCACACTATGTGAATATATGTGTTGAAGTTGAACACAGTGATACACCGTTTGATTACTGATCATTGATGTATATCATTAACAAATGCGAGAAAACCTACCAACAATGATAATGGGCATCAAGGTACCTAGTACAATATAACAAGTGTGAATAAAGGAGTTGATGTCAAACACCTGGTAGAATCTATCGATTAGGGACATTGATATATTCCCATTGTCAATAGCGAGGAAACTTGACACTGATGACTGCAAGCCCCAAGGTACTAATAATGACTCTAGATCCCTATCCCATAGAAAGATGTGCTGAAGTCGATAGGAAGATATCCACCAGAAGGAGGGAATTAAGCATACCCCTCATCCAACACGAGAAGTAGTAGAAGGCAAAACATTTGGAAGAACTTGGAAAAAATATTGAAAGACCCACCATGAAGTACGTCTCTCATATTATTATCGGACTAATCGGTAGGTGTGGACACTAACTGATCTCCCTAGATCCACCTAGATCTAGAACAAAACACACCAGAACATGATGCTTTCCTTAAGTTTTAAATATTGAATTTAC
>JZKD02S2140550.1:202083-238705 GCA_000966675.3 Picea glauca
ACATGATTCCTTGATCACATGTATAGTCTAGAGTTTTGAATATATTAATGTCTTTGTTGTGATTGGTTTGTGTTGTTGTGATTGGACGACGCAAGAGCATCGTAGCAGAGCGAGGGTCAACAGAGAAAAGGAGAGCTTTCATAAAGTAAGTACATCATCCTTCTTCTCTTGTCCATTCAATACTTTAGAACTAGGGAAAGAGTAGTATTCTGTCACAGTTTGTTCCAGATCCAGGTGGATCTGGGGAGATTGGTCTGTGTCCTCACTCACGAATTTATCCTTGAACACTTTCTTCCTAGAAAGAGTCCGTCATTTACACCTACAGTTATATTGGAATATACCAGCACCACGAGATCCACAGATGAAATGGTGGTGTGATCTCATGTCCTGACATGTAGCGGGTCCCATTATAAAATACAACGATACATTTTTTGATTGGCTGGAGCCTTAAATCATGATGATTGATGATTATGCATATTCCGAGATGGATTTTCACAATGAACCTGACTTGGTTCTACTAGAAGGTTCTTAGTGGGGGGACCTAGGTAAGAAAAACATTTTGCTTTTATGGTGTTTTTTGTAAATTTTTAAAATATCAAATATTTTTTTATGTTTCCAATCTAATGACTAATCAAAACATTTTGACCATGCAGATGTAGGGCCATATCAGCCTCTGGGCACATCCCCTATCCATAGGTGAGGGGAAGCAACTGTAGTGGTAGGATGGGATGCAGGCGATTATGAAGCAATCAAGCAGAATTTAGAGGGTTTGATTGAAGACATCCCAGATATCTCGATCGGCGAGATCCCGAGGCATTACCAGCGCCACACCATAGGTGTGTCTGGTTCACTGAGATGATTGCTCCGTAGGGTAGCATGAGCAGTAGTGTGTTACCATGAGAAGCATCCATGATGCCATTTTGTAGAAGCTGTGAGCTTCGTATTTTGATATTTTGGTCTTCGGACGGAAAAACAATCTTTTTTGTAACAAACTTTTATCATAATATATACACACACACACACACACACACACACACACACACACACACACACACACACATGAGGCTTCTACCGACTTATTTTGCTTTGTATAATACATGTGATGTGTGATTGGATTTATAAATGTCTCAGATGTCTATATAACACATAATTATCTAATGCATAAGTTAATGTATTTAGACATCTAGGAATGTCCTGATACTCGATATAATCAAAATAATGTTACAAGAGGCGAATTCGTAGATATACCCGTAACAAAGTAGGACTTCGGATAACATAGACATTACTTAACTGTAGCACTACTAGTTGCGAATCAAGTCATATAACCAGGTGACAGATACCAAGTGAAATAGCATTGGTCAATAATTTGATGACTGCGCTATATTCTGCGATATTATTGGTTGCATGACTGAGGCAAACACCATGTAGACTGATAATTTCATTTGTAGGTGCATAGATTGCCCACGCACCAGAAGCTAGGTTTTGAGTACTACGACTAGCGCCATCGGCGAAGCCAATGTGGGGTAACGAAAACTACGACATCTGGAAACCAAGCACAACGCAAGGTAAGCAGTCGAGGGTAGAAACCAAATAATGAAAAATCACACAAAAGTAGCACACACAAGTATTATACAGTAAAAATACAAGCACTCATGCAAAGATACTCTAAGCATAGTACTTGATGGGTGTTGTATATGCACTAAAAACATAGTAAAAACCCTCAATTAAATTGTCAACCCGGGGTAAGTAAACTTAGAGTTGTAGCAAAATATATGCCAAAGGTAGAAGACTGGTAGGAGTATAGTCTAACTAAGGAAGGAAACTATCTAAGGCTAATCTACTCAAGCTAAACTATCTAATGAGAAAACCCTACTAAGAAACTTGAAACTATGTAACCTAAGTACTTTTAGGCCAAGGGTCGATGGATAGTCCTGAGAAAGCAAGTAAAAACCCTATGTAAAGCAAATTAGTTCAACAATAAACAATAAGCAAAAGAAAAATAAGAAAATGATAAAAGCAAACTACTTTAACTTGCCAATCTATATTCAATGAGTAACTACCCTATGAAAGCAAGTAAATGAACAAGCAAGAAAAGACACCAAACTAACCTACTAAATCAAATGAACAAGTAAGCAAAGAAAACTAAATAACCTATTAAAGAAAATGGACAAGTAAGAAAAGACAACTAACTACTGCAAGCAATCAAATTAAAACTTCTCACTGAACAACTATCTAGCTTAAGAGGCAAGTGGACTAAATGCTTAATGCAAAACTATTTCTAATGCATGAAAGGAAATCTATCTTATTTAAAGTAAGAAGAACTACCAACTAATGCTTATTCTATGATGAGAAAACTACTATCTAATCTATAAAAGCAAAGTCTATCTATCCTACAACAACAATAAAACTTTATTCTAATCTATGAAAGCAAGAAAACTATTTCTTAATCTATGAAAACATGAAAACTATCTTTTAACCTATGACAATTCAAATATAATGCTGGTGGTTGTGTGAATTTCTTTGGTGTTGGATAATATCTTGATGGCACTTGACAACAAAGGACAATTCCAGTGGTATAAGCTCAACACTAATCTCAATGGCAAAGTGAAAGGTATGGATTAAACAATCCAAGGAGACTTTAGCAATGACAAAAAAATGTTAGATACCCTGCATATTCATGTATTAACCATCAACAACATAACGAGATCATCATTATAATTCTATACTACATAAGAAAGATTCATACTTAAACTCAATCATTAACTAATAACTATTATTGCAATTTAATTCCAAGAAAGGAAATTACGTAAAATGAAACTATGCTATGTTTATTCTAACAATTCAAACTACAATAAGGAAATGATTAAAAACATAAATTAAACTATGATATTAAAAAGTAAACTAACCATCTACATTAACCAACAATTGATTAAACAAGATCTATATAAAAATGAGATAAGCAAGCTATAATTAAAAACTAGAATTGACTCTATCCATCCATCAAATCCTTGTCGAAGAGAACCCAAATAAAAACTATGTTCTATTCTAATTAAAACTCTATTTTAAACTTGACTATAAAATCATAAATAAAAGCATACTCTAACATCTAATTGCGCATGGGGTTAGTCTAGAGACTTGCAAGTCTATTCCTAATCTACAAGATCAATGCATGTTAACACATCTCATCATTCTAACCTGAAAAAGAGAATCAAAACAATTAAACTACAACAAACTAAATAACACAATAAAAATATGCATGTACAGAAAAATAAAGAGAACAATTAAATTATAAAATGCATGAACAACACAAAGATAGTCACCAAACTGCTGGTGGCCCCCCCAACAGTTCATGGTCACTCTCTAAAATCACACCACGAACTCAACAGGTCGAATTCACCATAAAAACTCAAAAACACAGTTCTAGCATAATCTGGCATTGTAAAAACTCAAAACAGAGTAAAAATGTATTTGTCCCTATCACGCTAATGTATCTGATGCTTAACTTATGTCTAACCACCTCGATGGTATTTATAATGTTTACAGACCAAGTGGTCGACCACAAGAGGGTCGAATCACTTCTAAATTCGACAAATTACAATAAATGATGCCCTAACTGATAAAACAGAGCGAGCCAATAATTGCCCTCTTGGACAACTGAAATTGAGTTGTCGAAAGCTCAGTAGCTAGAGGGGGCAACCATACACAAAATCCACATCCCCGATTCACCCATCACTGGATGCCAATGCCATAACTGCCAAGTCTCCCTCCATTTCTGTGCAATACGAAGTGCTGGAAATAGTGCCGGATCGAGTACTAGAATGAGTGCTGGAAGGAGTGTCGGATCAAGTGCCGGAAGCATAAACATGTTGCATTTTTTCCCTGTAACACTAAAAAACGTGAATAAGCTCTTGGAAATCATAAAACATGATGAATGATACTGAATAATGACATTAACATGAATCATACATACCTTATGTCGATCATACTATTTTATCATGAAATTCTTTAGAAAGCTCCTTTAAAATATGGAAAACACATATGTACATGCTGCAAAAGTGTATAATAACCATCATAAAAGTGATCATATCTCGGGTCCAACAATACTTCTTCAAGTAAATCCCATTTCTTGGTTCACTTAAAGGAATGCCATCATAATCTACTAACTCGTAGGCTGCCTTCTCCAACACTCATTTGACGATGTAAGGGCCTCGCCACATAGCCTCAAATTTTTTGGCTCCTAGGAAATCACGATCTTGTTCATAGAGGAGAACTAGATCACCCTCAGAGAAAACACGTGGCTTGACATGCTTTTCATATTGGGCTTTGACGCATTTCTTCTGGGTTTCAATAATTAGGGTGGCATCACGACGGGCTTCGTCCAATTGCATAAGATACAACAGACGTTCTTTTTTAGCAGAAGTGTTTGGGAGAAGTTCGACGGCTAGCTTCAACGATGCTATCTCACATTTAATCGGTAGAACAACTTCTATACCGTACACTAATTGGAAGGGGGTAAATCCCGTGGCAGACTTCACAGATGTCCGATAGGCCCATAATGCTGAAAACAACATTATGTGCCAACTTGTTTTGTGAATTCCTATAATCTGTCGAAGCATGGTGATAAGAACTTTGTTTGTTGCTTCAAATTGGCCATTGACCTACGGATAGTAGGGCATTGAGTTTTCATGTCGAAGACCCAACTTTTTTGTAAGCTCAGACATCATGAAGTTTCGAAAGTGGCTACCATGATCAGTGACGATAGCCTGTGGGATTCCAAATCGTGTGATGATGTGATTGAATATGAATAGGGCTGCAATTTTTACCATGTTGTCAAATGTAGGCATCGCCTCGGCCCATTTTGTGAAATAATCCATGGCTACAATAATGCTTCCATGCTCCCCAATCGAGTGAGGGTTACACGTCATGAAATCAATACCCCATTTAGTGAAAGGTCCAATGGAAACTACAGGGTGTAAGGGAGCGGGGTGAGATCTTATTTTGTTGTTATACATTTGGCAAGCGTGGCACTTCTAGACTGCAGTTATACACTCTTTAAACAAAGAAGGCTAGAAGTACCCTGCGCATAAGATATTTTGGGCAGTGGCATACCCAGACATATGACCACCACATGCTCCAGAGTGGAAATCATTCCAAGCTTTCTCAGCCTCATCAAAGGTGAGAGAGCATCAGAAAATAATGTCAATACCATGATGATAAAGAGTGTCATCAAGAATTATGTATTGACGGGCTTGATAGCGGATGCGATGATGGTCTGTACTAGAGAGGTTGGGATGGAAAGTTTGAGTCTGGAGATAAATGATGATATATCCATACCAAGCATCATCAGAGATGATCAGAAAAAGGGATTCATCAGGTATAGAATCCTTTGCCACATTTTTTTTCTCAGCGGAGGGAAGGTCACATATTAGTTTGGCAAAAACCAGTGACTTCTTCGACTTGGCACTTTAAAACTCTAAGTCGAACTCTTGGAGGATTATGATCCATTTGGAGTACTTTCCCCCTAGCAATTGGTGTGTCAAAATGTGATGCATAGGGTTGCAATCAGAAATAACGGTGGTCTTGCGTAGTAGGATATAGTGACGAAATGTTGGACAGCTTGAACAGTCGCCAAGGCCAGTTTTTCCACATGTAGATATTTGGCTTTGGTAGTCGTGAGAATCTGACTCAAATAGTATATGGCATGTTCGTCATGCAAATCATCTTCTTGGACTAAAATCATGGAAATGGTAGAGTTCGAAGTGGCGAGGTAAAGGAAATAGTCTCGACTGTAATCCGGAGGGAAAAGCAATGGAGTTCGTGTAAGGGCAAGTTTCAAAGCTTCGAAGGCTTTGTTGGTAGTTTCATCCCAAATTAACTCGTAACACTTCTTTAAAAGACGAGTGAATCCTAGTGTTAACTCGACGTAGTTCGAGATGAATCGACGTAAAAAGTTTTCCTTCCCTTGCAAACTTTGGAGCTGGCATAAGGTAGAAGGAGGAGGTAAGTTAAGGATGGCCTCAACCTTCAAAGGATCCACCCTAATTCCTTGATGTGACACAATAAAACCTAGAAGTTGTCCAGAATCCACACAAAAAATGCATTTGTGTGGGTTTAAGCAGATATAGTAGTAATGACAGTGGAGGAAAATGGATCAGAGATGGGCCAGATGGTCTTGGCGATGCATGGAATGCGCTGGTAGATCATCAAGATATGGTTGTACTATGTGCTTTATATCATGGAAAGCATAGGACATGGCATGTTGAAAAGTCATGCCAGTGTTCTTTAAACCGAAAGAAAGTTTCCGGTAGGCGAAAGTACCCCAAGGACAAATAAAAGTAGTTTTATGTTGATCCGCGGGTAAAATGTTGATCTGATTATAGCCGGAGAAACCATCCATTAATGAGAAGATTTCACTCCCGGTGCAATCGTCGACGATCTGTTCAATGAAGGGGGTTGGAAAGTTGTCTTTGGGAAAAGATTTATTAATATCCCTATAATCAACGCAAATACAGATCGTGCCTTGTTTTTTATTGACTGGAACGAGATTGGATACCCAATCGATTAAAGCCACTGGATAGATAAAACCGGCCTTGAGAAGTTTTTCAACTTCGAGTTTAATAGCCGCGACTTTATGGGGGTGCACTGGGAGAAGTATTTGCTGAACAGGTTTAGAGTTTGGGTATGTCTTGATTTCATGTATAATGATATTAGGGTCAATACCTGACATCTCTTTGTAACTCCAAGCGAAGACGTCATGAAACTCTTGAAAAATAGCTTTGTAGGTGACGACCTCATCATCGGAACAATCAGCTCCGATGTGAACATTTTCGACAATTCCAGGTTTAATGGATATGTCAAGAAGAATAGTGGGTGAAATATTACTCAATTTCCCTTCGTAAAGCACATCGTGGGTAGACTCGGGAACAGAGGAAATGACAACAACGGTTGATGGAGTCGAAACCCGTTGGGAGCTCTTGATGGTGTGTTGTTCAAGGAAGAGAATGGAATGATGATGCCCATTGTCCCATGGGGTATCTTCCATGGAAATAACAGACATAATCATCTCGTCTGTGGGAAAAATGATGTGGAATGGATCCAGAGATGAATCACCAAGAGAGGGGGTAGAAGGGGTTGTCGATTGAATGTCTTGATAAGTTGATTCAACCGGACTCAAAGGCATTTGTTCACCATAGCAGAGATAATCATCGAGGTCGGGTACTATCCATGGGTCATAAGACGCAGGGGTTTCTTGAACAGAGGTGGAAATCATGTTGACCGAGGCGACAAAAGGAGGTGGAATATCAGGTGGTGGAATGGGGAGAGTACCCATCAAAGTGGAATATTTAAGAAGACCCACATCGACATTCACATACCCAGGATGTGTCTTCAAAATGAAAGGTATGTTGTTGGTACGAGAATCAAAATTGAAAAAGGCCAGCTGGTCAACAGTAACCACCTTTCCTTGGTGTGGGAAACGTAACACATGAAAAAGTGTGGACACAACTGTACACATGGAATTGATCCAGCTGCGGCCAAGTAAGAGGTTATAATCGAGAGGTGCATCAAAGACCTCAACCTCGACATTGATCGTTTTTCCTTCCAATGTAATGGGCAATGAGGGAAGGACACCATAGGGATTAAACCAGAGACATTGAAGGCCTTAAGGGTGTTGTGTGATTCATTGAGAGGAGGAGAACCAATGGTTCACCAGCAAGTGATAGACATGACGCACGTCGAGTCTCCCTCGTCAATAACAGTTCTACATATGTTTTTGGTTTCGATGACAACTTGTATCTGAAACGCTAGTTGAGGAGTGTTGTGTCTCCTTTGTCACCTAAATGAGCAAAATGAAGATGCTTACAAGCCTAGTTGGGTTATCTAGGCAAGACAATAGTGAATGCAAGAGTTAGAAACATCAAGCATAAGAAATAAGTAAAGAACTAAGCTAAGAACAATAAAAGAAACTAAACTAAAGTGCATAAGTATATTAAGGTAAAAACAAACAACATTCATGCCACCAATGGATAGGATTGTATTAGTGGAAAGAAAACACCAAAGAGAAAGGGAGACTTACGGGTCTCCTCTTCCTCCAAGGGAGGTCTCTTGAACCCCCAAATATTGAGGTCTTCTTACAACTAGAAAACTTGAAGGAAATGGTGAAGAAATCCCAAGCTCATTCATTCAATAGGTGATGTGAATGGCTCAATGAAATGGTACTTGTATGCTCTTGATAAGGAAAGAGAATCCTCCAAGAGAATATAGGCAGCATAACAATACAAATGAATTCCTTGGAAATATAGTGCACCCATGGCATCCTTTTATAGCATAGCTTTGAGGCATTATTCAACTAGTCTTTAGTGTGAACAAGGGGCCCTTTAGGGAACCCTTAGGTATTTGACCAGCCCCTAGTTGGATTCAATCGAGATTTGGGTGTCAAATCGACTTGGAAGCTGAACTAGAAGTGGGTGGACGGCCGACCAATATCATAAATGCACCGTTTTGAGGGGTGCGTGGTTTTTTTCATCCACAGTCGTGCCTCGTGCGCATTTGCACTTTTCTTGCGCTCCTGGATGGTGCATGTGTGCGCGCTTCCTGTGTAGTCTTAGTGCATGCTGATTTTTTCACTGGTTGTATAGTTTTGGACCTTTTGGAAATGCATTTTTGGTCCATGGATGAACTAATAGATGTTTGGAGATGCTGGATTCCTGTAACCATTTTCAGATGAAATTTTAGTGATAACAGATGCCCCTTGATGTATGAGGTTAGGAGAATACATATAGCCAAAATACATCAATGTTTCTTCTACTGAGAGTACCACTGTAAGAAAGAGCGATGAGGGAGTTGCAAGAGAGACCCATTGGAGGGTGAGGGGAACTTGTAGGACCCAAACCTTTCGTAAGGTGTGAAAATAAAACTATGTACAAATAAGGCGGGCATGCCCCATGCTCATGTCATGTAACTCAAAAATTGTGTAATACAGTAACTGAAGATGTACGTTGATGTAGATGACTACAACACCCTTGGGGGAATGTTGAATAGCAGAGGACAATTCTAATGGTCAATATAATATGAAAAGAGGCGATGACACCTATAAGAAGTGTCAAGGATTCACAGGCATTGATGGCCTAACAATTTTCAGAGGTCTTCGACAAATATGAAAACAACTGCAATAGTCAAAAAGTAAGACCCATCACAACATGAGAAAGTGTTGAAGTCGAATGTGGTGGGGGTCAATGACAACAGAGAGAAATGATGGTTCTCTATGTGCCGTCTGAGACTCCTCATTGTAAAGGTAATGATAGTCAAGATATTGTCACTCGTCTGGAAACTGTGCTGAAGTCGACAGAACGAGAGACATGACTTCGAGAAGTGGAGGGATTCATGAAATCTATTGGATAAAATCAGGAACTGAGGAGTAACATGGACAAAGTCTAGGAGTGGTGAGACTCAATACTTCCCTTGGTTGGGGAGATATGCAAAGTGGCAACAACCATGAAACTGAATCTAACATCAATGGGATGACTAGATGAGGGTAAAGTGTGCCAGAGGCGTGACAAAATGGACAAACATAGAGATCAAAAGATGTATGGACTGTAAGATACTCAGGGTTTATGGATAACGTCATTGATGGAAGGAAGTAAAAAATTCCCCAACCAAGGGCGACAAGGGTTGCTTTGCTGGAAAGGGAAGGTCACTAAAGGCAACAACAAAAAGCTATGTAAATGTGGGAAAAAGTTTTTGTACAATTACCGAAAGAATAAAGAATAAGTTGGGATAATGGTGTAGATACAAAAACGGGTGCCCTAGTGTAAGATGGCTTGGCCGATGAGGGCGCAAGTTGCTTGGGAAACAGGTGGAGGGTGAGGGCCCCATAGGTGAGTTTCTATATTAGGGAAGTGAATAGAGGACAATCTGCAGATGGGAAAGATGGCTGTGGATGAAGTGGATGGTTAATGATACTGCGGGGGTGCAGTCAAAATAGAACCATGATGAGAAAATCTGGGAGTCCATTGGGTAGGCTAGAAAAAAATGAGGAGAAGGAGTATGTGGTTGGTTCTTGAAAATACGGAATACTATCAGGACTCCCATCCTTAAAGGGTGAAAATAGCATGAGTGTTAAAGTGCCAAGGGGGACTATGAATGGGACAACTCATGTGGGGAAGAGTGCTACTGGGTGACAGTACCAAAATGTAGTAGAGGTGATAGTACTACAAAGATGGATATAGGGACCCTAAAGGCAAATTTTGGAGGGTGTGACTGGAGATGCAATTGAGATTTAGAGGGAAACATTACATGCCAGTGTCAATCATATACCTGAAGGGGTAGTGTTGATGTATGATGACCAAGTACCTGCACACATGAAAGATGAATACCCGACGTGAACAATATCTGAAGATAAAGAACATATAACAATTATTCAATAACGTGTGAATATAAGCATGCGTACCTGAGCGTGAGTATGAAAAAAAAGGCTCCCTGGTGGCTGAGGATGGATGGTGGCCTAGGAAAGATGACTGCGTAGGTGGTGGGACACTAGTCCCATGGTTGAAGACGGATCAAAAAATGGACGCTCGGAGCTCCCAGAATTGAGGAGGGAAGTTTGGCAAAAGGGACTATATATAGCTGTAGGGCCCACATTGCCACCTCATTTGTACCTTCTACCATAGTGAGTGGATGAGAGATTTCAGAGGAGATTTGGAGATTCTGAGAGATCGAGCCAGCCAATTCAGGATCAACAAGTGCCAAGTTAGTGGCCGTATCCTTCTGCATAGTAAGTAGGATCTCTTTTTTGGGCAGGGCTGTATGAATGGATGTACAAGGGAATTTTGTGAGGGTGGCCCCCCAGTGCACAGGCGATCGAAGAACTCCTGCACATGAGTGCATGGTTGTAACTTGGACAGCCATGCATGGGGGCACCTAAGTGAGGAAAATAGGTGCGCATTGGGTGCGTGCCTGTTCGAATCACAACTGCTCATGCATGCACGACTGTGTTCCTGACAATTGCGCATGTGTGTACAACAATGTAGCGAACAGGCGCGCCATAAGGCCCGTCTGTGTGTGTGACAGGGGTGCATGTGTGCACCCCTATATCGCCGAAAGTCACACATGATTGTGTGACTGTGGGATGAACAGGTGCGCATATGTACGTGCCTGTGGGGAAACCAGCCGCACCATTGAGGTAAAGCTGAAGGGTGTAAAAACGTATCTTTTTGGAGATTTTGATGTTTTTATGGGTTGTGATAGCTGATCAAGTACTGTATATGTGGATGCAGGTGACCATTTTGATGATGCCGATGCATTGGAGAGAGAGGGATTGGGAACACTCGAGGGAGGCAGTGAGGGACGAGGAGTTGACGGTCCGAGACACTTTGGCAGCTTGTGGGTTGTTGAATGTTTTGGAGTGCTCCCTAGTGCGGGCACAAGAGTACTTATTGTAGTTCCTGATTGCGATGTGGAGTCCGGATCTGCATTGCTTCATTTTGTGGGGTGAGAAGCTGGCCTTTACTGCGATGGAGGATGTATATTTTCTGGCTGGGCTCCCTTTTCAGGGAACCCCATTACCGGCGGAGCCCATGTTACCCAGCGATGGGCAGTTGGCTGTCTTAGCCTGGAGGTATTGTTCAGGGGAGAACTTTATGTCGAGTTTTGTGGTGAGTATTGGGGTGATGGATGACCTTGTGCTTCATTGTGTGGCAGTGATGATTGTGAGAGTCTATGGGTCTCTCGCAACTCAGTGGACTAGTGGGGGTTAGCTGAGGATCATGCAGAGGGCCTTGAGCGGTGATCACTTTGCCTGGGGTTTGATGCTGCATGCCAAGATGGTAGGGCAACTTGATAGGTGTCGATCTATTGACTCAGGGGATTTTGCCTTTGGTTCCATCTTGGTGGCATGGTTCTTGGAGAGGGTGCCTATGTTGTGCCCTATAGTGTTTTCGGATGCACCAGGTGTGTGAGAGCCACAACTGAGGCGGTGGGTGACGATTTTGGTTCGCCATGGTGGTGGGGAGGGAGGCCATTATTTTACGCTGAGGCTGCATGGGTGTGGTGTCAGATGCCATAGATTATCCTTTAGTTTCTGTACAGTGGGGTGGACTTCCGGGAGGACCCAGATATGGTGCTACCCCCTAGAGAGGTATGTTGATTTATTTGTTGTTTTGAGCTGTAGATAGTATATCATGTTTTTCATGCATAGAGGGATGCTGATTCTATCACTTGTTTGTTGTGTGTGCAGATGTGGGACCTTGTGGGTGCGAGATGGAGTTGGTTAGAGTGTCAGCTCATCAGGGGCCTGTGAGACCACCGCGGGGAGAGCTGCGGGGCAGGGGTGAGACAACGTTGGGATGAGGCTGGCGTAGGGCCAGAAGGTGATGAGAGAGTAGGTAGGAGGCACCATTTTGATGACCCCGGTGCAGGGCCATCACATTCTCCTCCAACGGGGGCCAGGGGAGATTTAGAGGATTTTCACCGTCGATTAGAGGCAGTACTATAGGGAGTGCTCGAGGGGATGTGGGTGTGTATCTAGGATGAGGGGATCCTGGAGCAGTGTATTGGTCTTCCAGTGGAGTCCTGGACCCTAATTTGTAGAGCAGCTGTAGCGGGAGAAACGATGACTGGGTGGTTGTCACCAGGGCCTGAGGGACCGATAGCTGGTGAGGTACCTCCTCTAGAGAAAGGACCAGGTGGTGGTGCTTTAGAGGTGCCATGAGGACCTCTGTATATGTATTTTTGTATTTTTGGTATTTATATAGGCCTGCGAGCCTATTTTGTATATGGTGTGGTGACACCAGTTTTGTATCGATAGGGGTGAGGTGGTTCACCGACCTACGAATGTTGTAAATGTACTATTCTTTGTAAACATTCATGACACATTGACCGATATATATATACACATGGATATACATTTTGGGATTTTTGTGATGTTCACATGTAGTGATGTTTTTTGAAAGCTTTGTTATGATGTCTAATCTATATGTTGTGACAGACTTGTGATGGTTTATGAATGTGTAAAGGTATCTTGATGTGATAAATGGCAATGTAACACTAGGTTAGCCATATTATTTGCTATTTGATTAAATTGTCTTGGGATATGTGAAAATGTGATTGAATCAAAATGTCAAGATAAAAGTCTAACTTGTAGGTATTTGCAGAAGAGGCAAGGATGGCAGAAACGATACACATTGTTGAGCTGAAGGACGATGAGATGAGAATCAAGGAAGACGCTAAGGTAATGGATATGATGGTGAATGGCCTCAACTAGGAGGCCAATGAAGACTATGTATTCTTCTTGGTTGTTGGTTTTTGAGCCCAAACATATGCCGCTGGAGTGGAGTAGTTCATGTGAGGGGGAATATAGGGCCCAAGCGGTCGAAGCGAGATTCTGTGTCCACCGGCTAGCTCCGTTGGTGTAACCAATGTGGTAGGCTGATGGAGGAGGCATATGTCAATAACAAAAATGGTATATTAGACACAAGGCATGGAAAAAGAAGATTAAAAACTCTACAAAAAAATGTACAAAAAGCCTAGTGTAGAATGGCTATGTTCAGGCGTAAAATTTCTTTAAGTACAATCCGTTGATGGGTTATTTGAGAGGGAGGCCTTTGGGAGAGGCCAAAATGTATGTGGATTTAGTGAGGAAATGTTGGATGATGTAAGGTCCATGCCATAGTGACTCGAATTTTCCATGGCCGAGGGTATCATGAGCGATATCATAAGCAAGGAAGAGGTTGCCTTCATTGAATGATCGAAGGTTGACATGGAGATCAAAGGTGGCCTTTGACCATTTTTTGGCTGCCTCATTGTTCTGTAATGAAGAATGATGGTCTTCATCCAGTGACTCTAAGTTTAGCAATTGCTGCTCCATTGGAATAGTGTTAGGTAATAGCTCAATAGCAGTGTGTAAGGTGGGAATTTTGCACTCGATGGGGAGAGTGGCCTCAACCTCGTGGACTAGATGAAAGGGTGTGAAACTAGTGGTGGTTTTAACGGCTGTGCGATAAGCCCATAGTGTAGAAAACAACATATGATGCCAATTGGTCTTATGTTTGTTAACCTTGTGCTGTAACATGGTTTTGAGGACCTTGTTGACTGCCTCCACCTATCCATTGGAATAAGGATAGTATGGGGAGGCGAACTTGTGAGAGAAGCCTAACCTCGATGAGAGTTTGACGAAAATCTCATTCTCAAAATGTTTCCCTTGATCAGAGACTAGTTGGAGTGGTACTACAAAGCGGGAGATGACATGGTTAAAGAAAAAACATGCTGCAGTGTTCACGGTGTTGTTGAAGGTGGGCATGGCTTCAACCCACTTAGTGAAGTAATCGACTGCAATGACGATGTATTTGTGTCCATTTCTAGAAGGAGGGTTGCAAGTCATGAAGTTGATGCCCCATTTGGAAAAGGGGCTGACAGTAATGACTGGGTGTAGAAGAGCAGGTGGTGCTCATGCTTTGTTGGCATACAACTGACATTTGTCGCAACACTTCACAGCATGGATGCAATCGTGAAACAATGTAGGCAAAAAGTAGCCGGCGTGAATGATTTTCTGAGTGGTGGACATCCCTGATAGGTGGCCTCTGCAAGTGCCACTGTGGCAGTCGTTCAAGACTCTATCGGCCTCGTCGATAGTCAAACATCGACGGAGGATGGTTTCGACCCCTCACCGATATAAGATATCAGCAAGAAGGAGGTAGTAGGGGGCTTGATGATGAATACATTGACGATCATCCTAGGAGAGGTGGTTTCTGAATTTCTGTGTTCGGAGGTAGACGAGAAGATCGTTGTACCAAGGATCATCCAAGGGGATGTGAAAAAGATGTTCGTCAGGGAAGTTGGTATTGACGGGGGTTATTGTAGTATCATAGGGAAATGCCGTAATGAGTTCAGCGAGGATGAGGGCTTTCTTGATCTTGGGTGTTGAAAATTCGAGGTCGTACTCTTGAAGGATGACGATCCATCGGGAAAATTTACCATTAATTTATCGATGACTGAGCAAGTATTGCATGGGGTTCAAATCTGTTACAACTTTGGTAGTTTGAAGCAGAATGTAATGGCACAGTTTCTGGACTGCGAGGACAACTACGAGGGCGATTTTCTCTTCATGATTGTATTTCAAGGGTGTCCCAGAAAGAGTTTTACTAATGTAGTAAATTACATGCTCACGGTCATGATCCCCTAGTTGGACGAGAACCCTTACTACTGAGACGACTGAGGCTGATATGTAGAGGATATAGTCATGGTCATAGTTGGGTGGGATAATCAACGGAGCATTGGAGAGTGCCACTTTAAGATCATCAAAATTAGTTTGAGCATGTTCATCCCATTGGAATGGGATGCCGTGGCATAGCAAATGAAGGAATCCATGTGCATGAGTGGCATAATATGGGACAAAGCGTCGTAAAAATTTAGCTTTGCCTTGTAGACTCTGTAGTTGGTGTAAATTTTTGGGGGGTGGAATTTCTGTGATGGCTTGGACCTTGAGGGGGTCCATGATAATGCCATGTTGGGAGACGATGAACCCAAGGAGGAGACCGGCAGTGACACAGAACATGCACTTGAGGGGGTTCAAGTGGATGTTGTATTGATGACACCATTGGAAGATGATTCGTAAATCATCGAGATGCTAAGTGCGTTTCTTGGATCGAGCTGTGAGATCATCCAAGTATGCGAGGATGATATGATCCAGATCATGAAAAATGTATGTCATGGCCCATTGGAAATTTGCGCCAACATTCTTGAGGCCAAAAGGCATGAAACGATATGCAAAAGTACCCCAGGGGGTGGTGAATGCAGTTTTTTACTGATCAGCTAGGTGAATTTGAATTTGGTTGTAGGCAGAGAAACCGCCCATGAAGGACAAAGCCTTGTGGTCGGTGCAATCATCGATAATTTGGTCGATAAAGGGCATTGGAAAGTTGTCTTTGAGACAAGCATGATTGAGATCGCGAAAGTATGTACAGACATGAATAGTGCCTTGTTTTTTGTTAATATGGACGAGGTTGGAAACCCATGACGTATATGTGATGGGGTAGATGAATCCTGCAACGTGTAATTTGTCAATCTTGACCTTGATGGCCGCTGCTTTGGATGGGTGTAGTGGGCGTTGCTTTTGGCGGACATGTGTGATATCAGGCCAGGTGTCTATACGATGTTCGATAATAGAGGGATCAAGGCCTGGCATCTCTATGTATGACCAGGAAAGAATGTCCTGGTATTCCTAGAAGAGAGTTTTGTAGGCTATAATTTCTTCAGGAGAGCATGTGGCACCAATGGTGATTTCCTCTACGACTCCAGGTTTGATGGAAATATCGATTTTGATGGTGGGGGAAATGTTGTCCATATTGCCTTCTTCAAAAGCATCAGGGATAGGGATAGGGTTATTGAACCAATATATATGCCTGGATGGGAGAAAATCCTTGGTTTCGACTGTGTATATGGGGTTTTGGTTAGGAGGCGCAAAGGATTCATGTGAAAGAAAGAGTGCTCTGTGGTGGAGCGGATCCCATGGGAAATCGGGGGTAGTTAACTCCTCGAGGATGTCTTCTTCACAATGGAACTGTCGAGAATATAGGGGATATAGAGGAGTGGCATCGGTGACTGTCACCATGCGGTTTCCTTTAGGTGGTAAAGAAGTGGGGGGAGTGGCGTAAGGGGATTGTGATGGTTCACTCGACATAAGCCAAATATCAAGATACTGGGGGTTGAAAATGGTAGTCGGGCGTAAAATTTCCGTGGGGAAATGAACTGGAGAATTGGGGGTAAATCTTCATATAAATCATCTAGGAACCATGGGGGAGTAGGGAGAGCCTCTGGCTCAGGAGAGAAGATATGAAAAACCTCAAGTGGTGGGGTAGGGGTAATCACTGGTGTCGCTAGCTATGGGGTGGGTGTCGGATTTTGAATAAGGGTCATTTGGTGACACCTATATTCAATGACCATAGGGAATTGATATGTGAAATGTTTAAGTGATTCTCATAGAGAGAACGGGCATCTCATACATTCATTGACTAAGGTTGTGAAATAATGGATGTCATAGAGAAGAGGTGCTTGCTGAAAGCTTTGACAGATTGCTACTAGCGTCTGTCGAAATTGAGGTAATGTAGGGAAATGATGGGTGTAATGGCCATAATCTGAATAGATGGCACATGCGAATTTGGTTCACAACCCTTTTCTACCTACAAGAATAGTTATGGCAGGAGTACTAGGTGTGCTAGATGATGCGATGGGCAAGGTGGGTACCCGAGGAAGTTGGATCAGATTGCGTATCTCAGGGAGAGAAGGACATCGATTGGTGGGGTGTCCTTCTTTCTCACATAGTGCACAAAGAGGTTGTACTCAGGGGTGAAGGGGAGCGATTGGCTCTTTATTCTTTCGTCTACCTTGAGTTGTAGTAGTGGTGCTAGAGAGTGGGGGTGGGGGTGGTGTGGTTGGAGCAAGTATTGGAATCTGCATCGGGAGTCCTTCGGTTTGGGGAAAGAGGGATGGTTAAGGAACCATCGCAGGGGGATGTAGATACCATATAGGGATGGCCAACACCATATTAGGAAGGGTAAGCATTGCAACTACCTGGAAAGCTTGTACGTCCGGTGGGGGGTAAAAGAAAGGGATTTGAGTAATTTCTTGGGGGACTATCTCCCAAATTGGGATATGGCCTTGGGGAAGGGGAAGGTCAATAACAGGTAGAGATGAAGAGTTTTTAGGGGATTCCTGAGGGAGAAGTTCTGCGACTAGTGGGATGTCAGATATAAGAGAGGTCTCATTGGGAGGAAGGGTATCTCCAGTTTCATTTCCATTAGATGAGATGACACATACCTGTGCTGAAGGATGTATGAGTAGGGGTGCTCCATGGTATGTCCCTAGCAAGGATGGATCTTTGAAAATTCTGGGGCCCATTTCAATAAGTGTGTAGGCATCAGGATTAGTGTGGACAAAAGGGAGGATATTATCGATGTTGGAGGAATGGTTAGGCTCGTAATGTGAAACTTGGTCAATGGTGATGATATTCCCATTATGGGGGAACATCATGGTTTGAAACACAGAAGAGGCGACTGCCTTCATCATATACATGTAGCTACGACTGAACATGATGTTGTAATCGAGCGGGGCATCAATAACCTCAATGTCAATGAGGATAGTTTTCCCCCTGAGTTCAACGGGGACATTTTGGAAGAGCCCTTCCGGAGAAGATGGTCGCCCATCATAAGCTCTCAAGGTGATGGCAGAGGGTATGAGCTCGGGGGAGCCAAGTTTCTCCCATAAAGATTTGGACATGATGCATGTGGATTCACCTTCATCAATGATGCATCGATGAACTGTGATGTTCCATATTTTAACCAATATTTGAAAAGCAACGAGAGCAGGGAGGCAAGGTTCTCCACTATCGAGATCAAATGTGATGAGTTAGCTATTAGTAGGGTCAACTGCCCTCGAGGCAGAAAGTAATGATTTCCATTGCTTGGGATAGGTTTGAAGGACTTCTAAGACTGACATGGTGGTAGGATATTGTGCCAAGTCATCTACTAGACTGTAATTGTGAGCCTCCCTAGCCTGAGGGTTGTGGACATTCCTACGCAGTTGGATGTAAGGAATACAAAGCAGTGTGTTAGTATTAGGACAAAGAATCATCAAAGGGGGTCCAATTGTGACTAGGGGTGCTTTCGAGGTGGTGGGAGAAGAGTCAGGAGGTGTGCTATATTGATGATTACATGTTTGTAGAAAAACTTCTTCCTCACTAGTAAGGAGGATAGTGCAATCTGCGGGGTTGCCGGGATGGGGATACTGTCCCATATGTTGTGGGGTAGGATGCATCTCTTGTTGGGTGTTCATCACTCCTTGGTGTGGAATGGGGTTCTGTAGCAAATTTGGGGGTGGTTGCTGTACATATTGTTGTGGGGCCTGCTGAGGGGCAGGTGGAACTGGGGGATGTGGTCCATTCACAGAGTCTTTCATCTGTTTAAAATCAACAATTTGGGGGCAATGGTGAGTATAGTGACCAAACTCGCCACAAAGGGCACAAGGGAAGTTGGTCCGAAGGTTGTTTTTATTTTTCCTTGGCATTTTTTGTTATTTCCCCTTGAGTGTTCTGGTTCCCCTAAGTCTGGTTTCCCCTGATAGGTTGGTTTTGTTGGGGGTGATTCCCTCCTGGTCCTGGATTATTATTGTTTCAGTTTTTCCCTTTCTTTTTTACATTATTCAATGGGTGGGTCAGGTTGGCCATATTCAACTATTCAAATTTGTGGATTTGTTGGATGGGAGAGGGTTGAACCAAGTTGACCCCAACGTGTGGTTTCCCTTGGGGAGAAGCAATGGGTTGGGGAGGACCAGGAAATGGGAAGTATTGCTTATGTTGTGGTAATGATCCATAAGGTATATAGGAAGGCGTGACATTGTCACTGGGGCTTAGGGTGTAAGTAGGGGTAGAGGGGTTTCCAGAACTTGGTTGAGCAGCCAGGCGTGCCATGGGTGTTGGCACGGGTCCACTTATGGGTGGAGGGAGAACAACGAGGTATGGTTGTTGATAAGGGGGAGGGGGATAGTAAGGATTTCCTCCATATATAGGTGGATATGGAGGTGTACCATACGTAGTTGGTTGTGGGGGGTATGGATTGTGGTGTGTTGTGGTACCAGTCAATCCATCCACGGAGTGAGACATCCCAGGTTTGTCCTAGCCAAATGGAATGAGTCTCGGGGTGTCATGTAGTACCGTATATAAGTATCCTGACTATGAGTAAATGGGTTAGAACTTTTGGGCCTTGCTAATGGCTTCTTCTTCAGACTGGAGGAAGGTGACATCCACATCTTTGGCAAGGAGGGAAACAAGTGATTTGAGAAACCAATTGAGACATTGTTGCGGGGTCACTTCATCTTTGCAGAGACTACGTCGTCGATGCCATTCATGAATGTGGTCAACAATGTGCATGGAAGAGGTTTGTTTAAACTCTAAGAGTAGTTTGATACCATTGTCATGATGAATTGGTAGTTGAAAGAAGGTAAAAAATGCTTTGGCCAAGGATTCAAAGGTCACATGGGACCCATATTTTTCTTCTACATACCACTTGGTTGATGGGCCAGTGAGTGTGCGTTGAAATAACCTCAATCGGACGAAATTGTACATGATGTTGTTTGAAGAGAATCATAAGTGAAAGGTCATGATATGGTCAACGGGATCGTCTCCCGCTTTTCCTTCAAACTTGGGGATGTCTGAAGGCAGTTTGGTAGGCATTGCAGGCCATGTGGGGTCGTGCAATATAGGATAATTGGTGAGTTTAGTCAGATCCGGTATATTGAGGGAAGCCAAGTATGGTATCTGGGGTAGTGGCGGAGGATTAGTTTTGTCCATGGTGTGAGTGTTTTGTGTACTTGACCCTTGAGGGGGACTAGATGGGGTTGTACTTCCCCCTTGAGAAGAAGTTGCCCCCCCACTTCTGTGTAAAGGAGAGTGAGTGGATGGTTGACCTTGGGAAGTGGATCCAAGTAAAGTGGAACCGAGCAAAGATGATCCAAAGACAGTAGAACTCATAGGAGTATGAGAAGGTGAAGCCGATGAGTGGGCATGACTAGGAACTCCCCCTATAAGAGGAGGGAGATTTAGCAAGCATCTGGAATGATAAGAATTCTATGGGTCCCCTATGATGTCCGACTAGCCAAGTGGATGTGTGCAAATGGTGATGAGAGCAATAAATGAACAAGAGGCTTTGCTATAATTTTTGGACCTTCACAATATAATTCACAATCGCATGTAATCACAAAAGCATCATACATAAATCAATTGATAAAGAAGCATATATGAGGATAGGTGGATTTTGTCCACGTGGGATAACAAAGAAAACAAATTCTCATGTCCTAAAAGACATAGTGTCCTTCCTCTCAAATAGAATTGGACCTTCCAATATCACTCGACAGTGGGGTCTGAAGCCACCAAAAGAGGAACTAGTGAAGGATGAAATAATCAGTTATAATGAGGGGTAGAGGGTGCATATCCCGAAAGAGATGGTGATATTTCCCAATAGCCACACAAAATCTGATCAAGGTGCAATTGCAGCCCACAATTTCCACGTAGGTAGATCTCCTAAAATTTGGTCTCTAGGTACCTCAGTCAAAGTGCGACATTTATATTTTCGGCCTCAGAAATGGGTCACGGGCTGGATCCTGTCCAAGAGGTAGGTGCCTCAAGGGGGGATGCACAAAACAATCGAACGTCGGCCTTCAACCCTTCATAGGTATCTCCCTGCCTTATGGTGTAGGAACACTTTACTTGGAGGATTTGGAAGCTCCCTATTTGTCAACTTCTACTATTTTGACAATGTGAGAACGAGATAACGGGGAGTTATTTGGATGCCTATCCATGAGATCCTACCTAGACTAAAAAATTTCTTTTGGTACCTCCTGTGGAGGAAAAATTAGTGAGTTTTTAGAAATATTTTAGGTGTAGCTATTTGAGAGATCGGGGGTGTGAACCAACCTCATTGAAATTAAGTGGGAGTGGATAGTCTTGTCAAGAAAAGGGTGGGGCATTTCAGAATCCTATTGGAGGAAACTTACTTCTACCTCCATGATTTCTAGATAAAACTATGTGAGTGATTGGTGAACTTTGTGTGTGAACAAGTGAAAGTGTGCCAAGTTTTTAATAATTTAGGTGTCACGTTGCTGCATGTGGACTTTGTGTGGTTCTTACAAGTCTTGATTACCTAAGTTACTATGTGTCATTGGTACCACCTTGTGAAATTTTAAAATCCCTAGGAAATTAACATGTGGACATGTGGGTCCTTACCAATCCTTTAACTCCCTATTGTTATTTAATCTAAGAAATATTTGAAACTATCCTAGATTGTGGACATGTGGGCATGTATGGGCCCGTTACAAAACCTTTAAACTTCCCTAGTGATTTAATCTAAGAAATTAGATTTCAACACTATCCTATCTTTGTAGAATGTGGGCATGTATGGGCCCTTACAATTTTAAGATGTGTTTGAAAAATAAACTAAGAGGAGTCCCGAGGGGGCTATTGTCCTCTCCTAAATATTTTGTCTTTTTTAAGGGAGATGAAATTTTCCCTCAATCTTTTTCTGATTCTCAATATCGCTCAATGACGTGAGAGAAGAGAATACTCAATGTTTGATATCTGATTTATGGTACCAATGCAAGTTTTATATGTGATATAGAATGATTCCAACTTAACTTTAATTAAAGCAAGCCATCCATGTGGCAAAATGAAAGTAAAAGAGGAAATAGTGACTTTAACCCCCTAAGTGCCTATGTTTTGACTAATCCCTTTATATGGAGAGGGAATCTAAGTGTGGTGAATATTACAATGTGCATGGAATTAAGTTCAAGAAGGCTATGGGCCCTCCATAGATCATAAAAACCCTTACAATGTGTGTTTTTCTAGATAGGTTCACAGGTCACAAAGTAGACAGAGGCGCATGTGGTGCCAATGTGTAGGTTAAAAACAACCCGTTGGCGCAGGTGCATAGAATTCCCTGAGAAACACAGAGGTTTGGTGCACGTGTGCTAAAGACGCACCTATGGGTCAAAAAACAACCCGCGCACTCTTGGTACACAGCCGTGAAGAAAATTTTGGATGAAATTCTCTCAGCTCAGCTTTGAATTTGGCTTTCTGCAGGCCGACTTGGGCCGGTCATGGTTCCTGCAAATTAAATAAACAAAAGGAAGTTCTCAAATCACCCACATGGGGGAGGAAATTGATACCTTTCCCCAGTTGAGTTGCCAATCTATTGTGTCTCCTTTGTCACCTAAACGAGCAAAATGAAGACGCTTACAATCCCAGTTGGGTTAGCTAGGCAAGACAACAGTGAATGCAAGAGTTAGAAACATCAAGCTTAAGAAATAAGAAAAGAACTAAGCTAAGAACAATAAAAGAAACTAAACTAGAGTGCATAAGAATATTAAGATAAAAAACAAACAACATTCATGCCACCAATGAATAGGATTATATTAGTGGAAAGAAAACACCAACGAGAAAGGGAGACTTATGGGTCTCCTCTTCCTCCAAGGGAGGGCTCTTAAACCCCAAAATATTGAGCTCTTCTTAAAAGTAGCAAACTTGAAGGAAATGGTGAAGAAATCCCAAGCTCATTCACTCAAGAGGTGATGTGAATGGCTCAATGAAATGGTGCTTGTATTCTCTTGATAGGGAAAGAGGATCCTCCAAGAGAATATAGGCAACATAACAATACAAATGAATTCCTTGGAAATATAGTGCACCCATGGCATCCTTTTATAGAATAGCTTTGAGGATTTATTCAACCAGTCTTTAGTGTGAACAAGGAGCCCTTTAGGGCACCCTTAGGCCTTTGACCAGCCCCCCAATCAGATTCAGTCGAGATTTGGGTGTCAAATCGACTTGGAAGCTGAACCAGAAGTGGGTGGAAGGCCAACCAATATCATAAACGCGCCGCTCTAAGGGGTGCACATTTTTTTGCATCCACAATCATGCCTCGTGTGAATGTGAGATTTTCTTGCACTTCTGGATGGCGCATGTGCACACACTTCTTGTGTAGTCTTAGTGCATGCTGATTTTATTACTGGTTGTATAGTTTTGGACCTTTTGGAAATGCGTTTTTGGTCCATGGATGAACTAATAGGTGTTTGGAGATGCTGGATTCCTGTAACCATTTGCGGATGAAATTTCAGTGATAACAAGGAGGTAGCCTTGGAATGTGATATTCCAGGTCAAAGATTATCAAGTTTGTATCCATGGGATCAATTCCACCAATATCCTTTAACAATGCCTTCCGTTGTACGGGGAAACTTTGAAGGACTTAGAGAGTTGACATCGTGGAGGGTGCTTGCGTAAGATCTTCTACAATGCTGTAGTTTTGAGAAGCACACACATGAGAATTGAAGGCAGACTTCTGAACAATGCCCTTTGGAGGAGGGCAGAGTACAATATCGAGGCTCGATCGTTCGATATGAAGAGGACCATTGGGAGGTGAATTCGAGGGAGTCAGTTGTACAAACAGAGGTGGTGTATCGTCAACTTTCTCCTTGGAGGGAGAATAATCTTTGGCTCAAGTGGAGATAGAAATGACATTCTTTTTTGAATCACCCATGCACATCTGGACGTATGAAGTGTTAGAAGGAGAGGGTTGGTCATGAATGACCAATTGGGCCTGCTGTTGAGAAGGGAAAGGTTGTGAAAAGATGGTAGGTGTAGGACGTTTTGGGGTCCCTTGAAGGAACTTAGTGACCTCATCTTGTCTCAGACAATCTTTCGTGTAGTGATCATCACCACAAATAAGACACAGATATCATGGTTTACACTTATCCTTATCATTAGTAGGTTATGTTTTAGTTTTTTCATATTGGGGGTTATTTTTATCCTCCTTGTTCCTACCCTTTCCTTTTTTGGATTTATTTTTACCGGCAGGGGTAGTTTGAACATAGTTCATCTAAGAAGTTTGGTCTATGGAAGGAGTGGGAGTTGGAGCAATATGTACATTAGAAGCAGAAGAATTGGGGTTGGTGTGAGAGGCTGACATAGATTTGGCGTCAGTGTGGAAAGTGTCAATAACGCTGTCAACCGCATGAGAAGCTGTTGGGGTTGTCGAGGTAGTTGTGGTATAAGGACGAGGAGCATCAGGGAGTAAGTCGTAAAGGGTACCCATTTGTGAATAAACAAGATCAAGGTACTGAGCACGACTGATTGGCTGCTCTTCGGTGACAACTCCACCCATAGAAATATCACGAGATATTTTATTCACAAATGATTTAGTGAACCATTCTGCCAATAATTGATTGGGAAGGTCAAGTTTGATCAAACGCCATCTTCATCTCCACTCATGGATGTGATAAGAAATATAAGTGGCCGAATTCTGCTTGAAGGAACTCAAAATCTTGGTTCCTATTTCATAGCGGATGGGTAGTTGGTAATGAGTGAGGAAATCCATGGTGAGGGTATTAAATTCAGTGAAGAATCCTCATGGTAATTCTATATACCACTTTGCAGTCAAACTGGTAAGGGTTCGTTGGAAGATTCTTAACCTAATGGAGTCATCCATCAAAGAGTTGGACAAACAACAAAGGTGAAAAGTCATAACGTGGTTGTCTGGATATTCTCCCGGTTTACCATCAAATTTGGGAATGTCTGATGGTAACTTGGCTGGTATGATGGGCCAATGGGGAGAATGAAGGATAGGATCGTTCAAAATTCTAGAAAAATCGGGAATATCTAAAGTGGCGAGAAAGGGAAACTGTCTATTCACATGAGGGTATTGGTGACTTTGGGGAGGAAGTCCCGTCGGTATACCAGTAGGACCGTAAGCAGTTTGCATATGATGCAAAGATCCTGGCAGATTCATAGGTGGGTTTAGAGGCATGCAGCCCATAGGGTTGTATGGATAAGGGAAGTTCCCTTGAAAAGGGATACTAGATTGAAAATTTTAACCCCAAATGGGATTGGAAGAACCTGGATATGGCTAGCCAGAAATGGGGGGTATTTAAGAGCTAACTTGAGGTAGTTTCCCCCTAGTAGATTGTTGATTTCTGTGGATGAGAAAGTTCCAATACTGGGCCAGTGATCCTGGGATGTTTTTCCCATGGGGTGGGGTAGGGGGGGGGGGGTTGTCCCCCAAACGGGGGCTGTCCTCTGAACAAGGGTTGTCCTCCAAATGGGGGTTGTCCTCCAGATAGAGGTTGTCCTCTAGATGGAGGTGGTGTCCCAATGTGGGATTGACTCCCAAATTGAGTGTGCCCCCTAGGGTGAAATTGACCTCCAAACAGGGGTTGTGTCCCAATATGAGTTTGTCCTCCAAATTGGGTTTGGTCCCTAGGGTGAAATTTCCCTCCAATAGGAACCTGAAAACTAGAAGTGAAAGAATGAGTTGTGCCTCCAATTGGGTTGGAGCCAATTGGGCCAGATCCGCCAATAAAAGGTGTATAAGACCCTCCAGAGAAGACCTGGGAAGGGGTCAGAATGAAACCAGAAGCAACATTGTACCCAGGGGGAGAAAAAACTCCAGAAGCTCCGAATGGAACCTGGGAAGGAATAGGGATAGAAGTATTCAAAGAATTATACCCAAGAGGAAGTGATGGGATAGGTCTAGATGAAAGAGGGGTGCCAATAGGAGGTTGGGTAGGTATCGTATTCTCGGTGGGAATATTCATAGCAAGAGGGACCGTTGTAGAATGGGCCATCTGAAGGGGAATGGATGAACTAGGACCAACTGATTGGGTGTTTGACCCAACGAAAATATAAGTAGTTGTACTAGAAAAATGGTCTGGGGGTATCGTGTCTGGATCAAACATTTCAAGTAGCTCGGGTTCGATAGATATATCAACACTCACCCTGAGGCAGAAGATATCTCATACCATATGGGGTGGGGTTCTAAATATGTTAGTAGTCCAAAAAGGATCTTTGCCTTCAGGGCCGATGAAAGGTCTGGTTAGTGTTCCAGAAGTCTGAACAACAAGGTCTCCAGATGAATTTAGCAGAAGAATACATCTCTTGGAACTGTGAGGAAGTAGAAAAGACTCTAGAGAATCAAAAACTCGAAATTGGTCTAAAGAGTCAGTTCTTTACACTTGTGAAGTGGGAGTGTTTTGGACCTCACTCTGTTGAGGAGAGCCCTCTGGTGGATTGGTAAGCAAGGGTTGATAATCTTTTGGATCCTCTGGAGGTAGTCCTTGCATTCTACATGAATGAAGTGGAGGGTTAATATTGGTTGAACCCAAAATTCGACGAAAATAATATATGGCCAACTACGTAAACAAACAGAACTCGCTAATAAAATCTAGGAATCACACCAAGCAAACAAAACCTTCTCATTTCGAAGTCACTAGTTGGTGATGAAATCCAAAGTTGCAAAGTCAAGACAAGAAGGGGCTAGGATAGAGCATGTGGAAAAGTTATGTTGACGACCTACTTAATGGACTTACACCCTGGTGCAAGCTCCCACACATAATCATGGGTATACCCTCCAAGGAGCCTGAGTGAGTTTGGCCAACATCGATTCCAGGTACCGTGAAGACTTGCCCCTCCACAGTCACCTTGTGTAAGACCCTAAGAAGATAGGCTACTAAGGTTACCAGAAACAACAGTGATGCCTGGGGAAACAATCGACAGTCCGATCCATGCGCAAAGGTAGGGTATCTAGCCCAAAATCAACTCAAAAGGCTTCCACTCATCATTGTGGGTATACCTTTTAAGCTACCCCCATAATATGTGCAATCTCTACACCAAGACCAACAAAGCAGGGTGAGTAACTCTGCCAGTCTCAATGCGACCTCAGGTTTGACCCTTGTGTGAGAAGGGCTTCCTAGGACAAAATGTTGTCAATGGATTTGAACACTCCCTATCACAAGATTCTATTGTGTGTTTTATGCTTTGGAGAGTGTGCCTCACAACCTATTCCAAAGCACTAGCCTAGCTAATGTTGGTGTAAAAGATCCCTAGAAAATAAAAGTTACTAAGTAAATTTTATAATTACGCAATGTTTTATGGGCTGTTGTTTACGCAAGAGGAAGATGGAAATGAAACCAATGTTGTTGAGACCTTGACCCAATAAGATGCAAATAGAAATGAATGATGCAATGTTTTTGTTCAATGAACTCTATCTACAACAGGGAGAAGGTGTTTTTCTGGAGTGATATAAGCTACGAAATGTACTTTTCTTTCTTGAACACAATTGCAAACAACCATAAAAATGAAATTTCTCGATTTTCTCTTCTTTATATTTGAAAAAATGAAGTTAGAATGCAAAAAATTTCTTGTAAATGATTACTCAACAATAAAGAATGGCTTTAATTTTCCTTTCAAAAACCAAAATAGGGATGTAAGGAAGAAAGGACAAGTAATCAACGAAAATTGATACACTCAACAAGCACCCAAATCAAACTTTCAAAGTAGATAAAAGTAACAATGACAAGAAAGTAGCTCACCAAATGCAAATGAACAAAGGACTTTCCAATCAACAAACAATCCAAAAATGCAATCAATCCAAAACTCTTAAATCCAATCGACAGACTTTTAATCAAGTAAGCACTCATATGCAAAATCAAAGATTATAACCTTGTTGATAAAAGTGGAAAGTAAAACTGGAAAAAGACTAAGAAAGGTGTTTGATCTCCAAAAACCAATCAAAATCAAACTAAACATTTAGGAAACAGTCATAAAACTGGCATGAAAAGTTCCTCCCAGTTGATTAAACAAAAACTAGGTATCAAGAGTTGACAGGACCCAAGCCAAAAATTTTGGCAAATGCCACCGCGACCCAGCTATAGGTTATAGTGTGGAAGTCGATGGTTTTGCCAAAACCAAGTAGGGTGTGGAAAGTCCACATTGGGATAAATTGACAAGGTGTGGAAATCAGAGGTTTCCACAGGCTGTGTATAGGTTACAGTGTGGAAGTGTTTGCAAACAGAGAAATTTTTGAAAAAAGGTAGAGGGTCTTAGAAAACTTTTAGATCCAGAGAGTCTAGTTGGATCTCCCACAGACTCAAAGACTGAAACATAATGAAAAATAAAGGATAAAAGCAAATGACCAACAAAAAAACACAATTAAGTTGTATCCCCAGTAGATTCGCCAATTTTGTTATTGGGTAAATTGGTGAATTTGGACATAGACTAATCCCCCTAGATCCACCTGTATCTAGAACAAAACGAGACGAAACATGACGCTTGCCCTAAGTTGCAATAATTGAGTTTACTACCAAAGAAGGAATAGATGACATACCTTATGGATCACTTCCTTATATCTTTGTTGTCCCTGCTCCACTCCAATGCTCCTCTGAGATCATATCTACAATGACACAAATCAACTAATGTGAAAGTAGCAATAGTAAAATTCAATAGCAACCTAAACATGTGATCAGGGAGTCATGTAATAAAATACTAATGATTTTATGGGAAAGAGACATGCCACCGTATTATATTAATGAAAATTAGAAGATACAACCAAATTGCCTTGATGTCGCAAGTTCCCTTTTAGTGGTCCTTTGTTCCCACACACACATACACTTGTTCTGAAATTTGCATGAAGATGACCCACAAAATCTTGATGGACAAATGGAGACCTCAAGCATCACTTGAAATAGGATTCTTCACACAGTCTTCAGCCTATTCTTTCATCAATTCTTTGCCTAATATTGCTTCACCTTTTCCATGAGAAATCAATCCTTATATAGGAGAAGGTGAAGTGGTTAAAGGAATGAGGATGATCCCACCAAATCAGAGAACCAGTAGGATCGCAACCATACAGACACCACCTCACATTCTAGAAGATCCGCCTTCTAGAAACTTTGTGAAAACCCTTTCCTCTTTTAGCTTTCAAGCGTCGCCACACCCTGCCTATATAGCAGCCCATAGAAACCCCATGGGCCAGATATAGAGAAGCCTATGGAAATCAAGGATTTCCACACTATGTAAAGCATGTAGTTTGTGGCGGCCTTCTAAAAGTCAGTCTTGCAGAGGAAGAAAGTGGTTGCTTTTCTCAAGAAAAAAATTATTTTGGGAGCCTGAACACATGCTTGTGAAATCATCATCAGGGTGACCAAAATAGTGTGTAACATCCCCCAAGGACATATGAATGTAGTCTTATGTTGATCCTCATGCTGGATCTGAATCTGATTATATCCATAAAATCCATCCATAAGGGAAAATATTTCACTTCTCACACACTCGTCGATAATCTGGTCGATGAAAGGTGCCGGGAGGTTATTATTTGGACAAGCTTTGTTCAGATTGTGGAAATCCATATAGACGTGTATGGTCCCTTGCTTCTTGTCTACATAAACAAGATTTGACACCCATTCTGTAAGAGGAACTGAGTAAATGAAACCAACCTTAAGAAAATTCTCTACCTCTCCCTTTATAGCTGCCACCTTCCTAGGATTTATAGGTAGTAATTTTTTCTGAAAATGCTTATCATTTTCATAAGCATGAATCTCATGTTCAAAAATATGGGGGCCAGTGCCTGGCATTTCCTTGTAGGACCAAGACAAAACGTTGTAGAATTATTTGAATAGATAGGTGTATGTGCATATTTCTTCTGGAGAACAGTTCACACTAAAAAAATAAATTTATACGATGTTAGGGGTCTTGGAGATGTTAATTAGAAGCGTTTATGATTTATTAGCCATTTTCCCTTCTACATAGACATCTTTTTTCACTAAAGGGTTCATAGATCTATCAACACCTCCACTCACAACTGATTGGAATTCTCCACTTTCATCTCAAATGAGATTTAGAAGGAAGTAAGATGGATGATGGAGATCCTCCCATGGTCATTCTAGCCCTGTCATTGCCTCGATAATAGATTTTTTCAAAGGGAAATACAATATCAAGGAAATTGAGTGAAGTCAAAGAATTCTAGGCCCAAATAGACTCAGGAAACTAATCATCTTCTTTTGTCCATAAATGAGTAGTATCAAAGTCTATAATAGCTTGTTGGATTTCTTGATAAGCTATCTCAGCTACAAACAAAGGCATGGCCATATTGGCATGCACATTACCTTCAATCGATTCACATGGTGAGGGTAATGCCCAAGGATATTCAAATTATGTGGTTCAGAACAAACCAATTCGTGTAGTAGGGATCAAGGGGATTTAGTTTTGGTAGCCAACCGAGGTAGCACGAATTTACAAAATTGGGGCTGGGAAATTAAAATTTCCTATGAGAGAAGGACACATTCCAACACCAATACTCTCAGTTTTCATCTGAGAGTTTTCTATCAATGGGACTGTAGATCTCATATTAGCCATGGAGTCAGAGCGATTAAATGACATTTTATATATCATTACGATATTCCCTTTGTGATGGAAGAACAAGACTTGAAAAACCAATGAGACGACAACAATCATCACATAATTCCAACTCCTACCTAGAAAAAGATTGTAGTCGAGTGAATCATCGACCACTTCCACCTCTACAGTAATTATTCCCCCCCCCAAATGGACAGAGAAGGAGGAAATAAGGTCATGCGACCTAAATGTGCATCCATCAAACAAGGTTTTTGGGTACCCTTCTTATTCCCTACGGGTTTTTGGGTACCCTTCAGGGTCATCAATTGTACAATGTGAACATCTGATGAATGGATCATGGAAATAATAGAAATCATAGCTTGACCGGTTGGAGATGGATGAATCATCATTTGTGTCATATGGTTCACAACTATATCTATGGTGGTGCTCTTGACAAAACCAACAATTCCATTAGCATGTGGTCTGGACTTCGCTTTTGTTGGATCGGTACCTGGTTGTGGTGCACCCAGTATTATCTAGTAAAGGATTTCAGATTATGAATAGATTAGATCTAACTGCTAGGCCCTGGAAATTTTAGCCTCCTTAGAGGATACTCTTGATGTAGACACATCCTTGGATATGTAAGGAAACAAGGATTTAAAGAACCATTCCAATAGGAACTCAAGAGGCATATTGGCTTTGATAAACCTTTTCTACCTCGACCACTCTTGGATATGGTCCAATATATGAGTGGCATCATCCTTCTTGGGTGTGGAAAAAATATTGGTGCCAAAATCGTACCGGATAGGAAGTTGGAAGTGGTTGAGAAAAACCAAAGCTAGATCATGGAAAGTGAAAAATGTTGAGCCCTCAAGCTCAATATACCATTTCGTTGTGAATCATGTAAGAGTGCGCTGAAAAAGGCATACTTGGATGGATTCATCATTTAGAAAATTAGATGAGCACCATAAGTGAAAATTCGTCACATGGTCCCTTGGATCCTCACTGGATTTACCTTCAAACTTTGGGATGTTCGAGGGGATATTCATGGGGACCAAAGGCTAGTTCAAATCATGGAAGACCAACTAATTCATCAGTTTTGACAGGTATGACAAGTTTAACGTTGCTAAAAATGGAAGCCTCGATTGAGGCCTATAATTCCAACTAGTGGGGTTGGAGCTCCTAAATTGACCAACAGTCGGAAAATGATACCCTGGATTATTACTGTCACCACGTTTCTAGGAAGAGCTTGATGATGGGACAAATTTTTCACTAAAAAATTGAAGTCCCTTTTTATAAGGAGGAAAACCTCTACCCATTTGGTTCCTATAAGAAAACACATGGTTTCCCTTTGCTGACATCCCTTGCATTGATTGTATTGAATTGGGAAAGGGTTGACCACTAAATGCATTCCCTGTGAAGGGTACGATCCTTGTGTAGGGTTCCATTGACCTTGGAAGGGATTTTCCCCTACCGTGACTCCAAACGAAAGGAAGGGATTTCTCTCGAAGCCACCAAATAGTGTGAAAGGGTTAGAATAAGACAACATGTTAGTGGATTGGAATATTCCACCCACAGGACCGCTCCATCCCACAAAGGGATTAGGAACAAAATATGGGAAAGACCCAATTCCAAGTGAGGGTAATGACATATAAATGTGTGCTCCATCCCAAGGAACAACTTGGAAAGCAATTGGAGAACTTCTTGTACCAACATTAATACTTTGGGGAATTGGTTGAGAACTAGCTGATACGTTCTGCATACCAATCGATGACATCCCAAATGATAAAGCATTAGACATAAATGGTGATGATGAGGCTACACTCAAAGGATGAGTGGACCCAACTGTAAGTGGTGTAGAGCCACTAACTAATGTGGCTACTAAGGATTAAATCACATTAGTCCTTTGGTTATAAATTAAAGGAGCTAGAATTCCTCCTCCTGTTATTGCCAAAGTGTGGGTTGCAGGGCCCCCCAACCTAGACACTTCTGAATTTCTATCCATGATGGCCCACCAAATATGGTGACTGTTAGTGTTATCTGACTTAGAAGTCAGAAGGTGTAAGATGACTCGGTCGTCTGATCCAATCGACCAAGGGTTAAAGGGTCTAACAAATCCTTCGGCCTTGAGATTTGATATTTGTGTAACCTCCAATGCAGAAGAGTTTTCCTCTGCGGGCTCTATCTCTACTATGTTGATGGGACCAATCGGTACACAAGTGTCAGTTTGATCGAGTTGACACCTCAAAGGAGGTAGCAGAGAATCGAATTCAATAGTTGGTAGGCCCTGAACTCTCCTATATCGATGAGGCGGTTGATCAACCACTTTAAATCACAAAATCAATGTTACTACCAACACACTTACCTAATTAATCTACGTTCGTAGAGCACACCACTATAAAAGTATTATGGAAACAAAAACCAAAAATGACTTCACTAATACCCTAGCTCGGGTGGATTAGGTCCTGAGACTGCAGTATTAACGAAGTTATGCAAGGACCTTCCAAATGACAACACATATTGATTAAGTGTTTTGGACCGAGGAACAAAGGAGTGAGAGGAAGTTACTCCGACCTCCACTAACCAGTTGTAACGTACCTGTTACCAATAAATCAACAAAATCACTCCTTTGTAATGTACCCAACCACCCAGGCTAGGCCACACCATGCAAAACTCACTCTTTTACCATTATGATACCATTAGATATACCCGTATGTTCTACGTATAAATAGAGTTAATAAGAATAATAACAACATACAACAATAATAATTTATACATATAGACAATAGAAATTCCATAACGAAACATCATAATTCATAACATAACAATTGAAAAAACACATAAAGACACTTATATTTAGAGAATTGAACACCAACTACATGCAGACCTTCCATGTTCCTCCCAACCATAGAACACAGTACTCATAATCTCAGTAGTGGGTCACCCCCAAGCTGGGGCTAAACTCTACCCAGGAAAAGGAAGTCCTAAGCCCGTCTAAGGACTGACAAACAACAACAATTCTCAGACTCAGGTTCCTACATTAGAAACCAACCTACAACCTCTCATTCCCCACATGCCTTTCCCACCCTAGGAAGTGTTCCCCTTCTCTTCTCAATAGTCCCTCGACTGCCCACTTCCTTTCTGGGGCTTCAACAACATGCAAGACAGGAAGTCTCAGAGCTTTGTAGTTGCAACTTGGCCTCTAGAAACAAGACTACAATCCCTCATCCCACACATGCCTATCCCACCCTATGAAGTGTTCCCCTTCTATGCTCCACAATCCTTGGCTTCCCCACTTCCCTTCCAGGGTTTCAACAATAGGCCAGATTGGGAGTCTCAAAGCCCTGTAGCAACAACTTGGCACCTTTGGAATTAATTCCCAGTAGTTCTCTCACATTAAGTAAATTCTCATGGCCTAACAACCCTCTTCCTCAACACAAAAAATCTCTCACCTAGAGAGAAATGCCTATGAGCTTGACAACCTACTTCTTCAACCAAGGGCCTAACAACCCGACTCTTCAACCGACAACATAATCATGTACCTGTATGGATGGTAGCATGGATCCCTCCCAAAAATGGTAAGAATCATGAATGAATAATATACAAAAGATGGGGAATTACACTATATCCCCAAATATATATATTGTTGGAAGGTTTACAGTTGAGAGTAAGCTTGTCATTGATGGCAAGACAAACGATGACAAGAACAATGATAATGGAAGAGGAGGAGAAACAGTGAACGTTGGATCTTATTCAGAATCCCCGATGATCGTTAGATATGAATTCAGAGAGGAGTAGCACGCAGTAGACGAGAATAGATCTCGGGCGTTCGATCTGAGTGCGGGGTACATCCATCGTTGGATCAAGGAGGACCTGTATGTTCATTACATGGAGAAGTGGTGAAATCGTGAGAATATTTGGGCCATAGGATCTAGGGTATCTACGAAGGTTCAACGAAGTAGCGAAATCATGAAGTGGTGAAATCATGAGAAGATCTAGGCCGTAGGATCTGGGGTATCTACGAAGGCTCAATGAAGCGACAAAATCACGAAGTGGCAAAATCATGAGAAGATATGGGACGTAGGATTTGGGGTATCTACGAAGGCTCAATGAAGTGGCGAAACCACGAAGTGGGGAAATCGCGAGAAGATATGGGCCGTAGGATCTGGGGTATCTATGAAGGCTCAATAGCCATTAAGTATGGTGAATCTACAAGGCAGATAAGTCCAAGAGTCATACAACTCTACAAAGCTATGAAGGAATCCTAACCATCCATCAGGGACAGTCGTGGACCATTGATCAAGAGGACATGTGGCGAAAGATTAGAGCACCACAAAGACTCCATTTCAGAGTCTCGCCTATCACGACTTGGAGTGACGAGAATCTCCATCTAAGGATCAACGAGATGCGAGATCCCGAAAAGATTAGGACCGTCAGATCACCAAGAATAAGGACCGTTGATCTGAGCTCCATCTCAAAACTTTGC
Organism: Picea glauca; assembly: GCA_000966675.3. Taxonomy (NCBI): domain Eukaryota; kingdom Viridiplantae; phylum Streptophyta; class Pinopsida; order Pinales; family Pinaceae; genus Picea; species Picea glauca. The sequence goes on from JZKD02S2140550.1 coordinate 237,264, forward strand.
CTATCGCGACTTGGAGTGAGGAGAATCTCCATCTAAGGATCAGCGAGATGTGAGATCATGAAAAGATCAGGACCGTCAGATCACCAAGAATAAGGACCGTTGATCTAAGCTCCATCTTGGAGCTTCGCCTATCGCGACTTGGAGTGAATCTCCATATAAGGATCAATGAGATGCGAGATCATGAAAAGATCAAGACCGTCAGATCACCAAGAACGAGGACTGTTGATTTGAGCTCCATCTCAGAGCTTCACCTATCGCAACATGGAGTAACAAGAGCCTCCATACAAGGAACAACGAGATGTGAGATTGCGAAAATATCTAGACCGTTGATTCATCGAGATCGTGGACCATCGATCAGGGTTGATGAAGATCATGATTTCACACCGCCTTTTAGTGCAGACAGTGGTCACCGCCTATGGTCACGTGGAGGAAGGACCTAGTGCAGATAAGCTCTGCCTCGAAATTTTGGGGCTTGCATCTGGTACGAATGCTGAAATACCGAAAAGGTGAAATGTCGCTGTAATCCAATGGTGCAGATGAAACTGAAGGAGATCAGAGGGCTACTGTTGCACGTCACAGTGTAACTGCCAGAAACCACTGATGGTTTCTGCCAAAGGACTCAAAGACACTTCGGGGTGATTGACAGAGAAGATGAAGAGTCTCTGGGAATATTCAAGAGGGATGAAGATACTCGTGGAGGAAATTGATAGCTGGATGAGCATTGAAGCCTATAACTAGAATAGAGAAGGTGAGCTCGTCTTTCATAGAGAAGACAAAGAGTCTCCACTGCCAGAGAGGCTGAGGAATCTCAGCATAACATACAGTGATGCCGAACGAGTGGAAAAATGGCCAGAGAAGCTGAAGAGTCACGATGATGATCGGATAGAGCACTCGAGTTGTGGAGGATATCGACATGGTATGAGTATGCAGAGGTATTGCACACATTGCATGCACAAGGTGCACAAAAGCTAGAAATACATAGTACAAAGAAGAGATGGGTTGCTGTTGTTGCTGGAGTTGCTGTGGATGTTGTTGTTGAAGGTGATTCATGCATGAAGAAGGATCAGATTGTAGTAGCTGAAAAGAACATAAGAAGAACCGTGTAGCGAATGGACATGGTGCACAGAGATGGGCAGTAGATGCATGCTAGAAGATAGTGAGGAAGTCTGAGTAGAAAAAATCTTGCAGAACAGTGATGAGACTGGTAAGCTGTTATTGAACACTATATCACTGTAATAGGTTTCAGTATTTCATATTCATAATCCAAGGTGGTTGGGAGGTGTTAGGGAGGACCGCTGTCCTCAGAGGTTCAAGTGGGGGCTTGAAAACAGGGAGTTGGTGCTTCCTTCTAGTTGGTGCTAGAGAAAACAGGGAGTTGGTGCTTCCTTCTAGTTGGTGCTAGAGAAACCAGGGAGTTGGTGCTTCCTTCTAGTGGGTGCTAG
>JZKD02S2140550.1:251134-266502 GCA_000966675.3 Picea glauca
CTACTGCATCCCTAGCATGCTCATGAATGCATATGCATTCCATTTTCTTCTACTATGTATGACTATCCAACAAGCCATAACATTATTGTTGCTACAATAATTGCAACAACTTCTTTCTTCCTGTACCACTTTTCCTTGTTGTTCCTAGAAGACCTCAATTCTTCCCGGATTCATGTATCCTTTTGTTTTCTTATTGAGCACTTTCCATCAAAACCTCTTTTGATAAGTTTTATATTTTCATCCATATAATATGTTGATATTAACTTCAACCTTAATTGTTTCCTGTATCCATCTAACCAAACACATGCATGACCAAATTACATTTCTAGCCATGCTCTCATATAGATTTTATATCTTCAACTTCTATTTACTCCTTTGGACCAAACTGGTTCAACCTTCCTTTGATTGAAACATATTATCCCTTGTAGTGTCTTGCACCATTCTCTTCTCATTTCCTATTCCATCTGATTTCAACTTGACTTGCATATTCAATTTCTAGCATATTGCAATGCTACCCACTATCTTCATTCCCAGTCTCATAGATATTGAATGGAAGTAGTTGATATTGCTTTTACTTGTCATAACATTTTTAGTGATAGTTCCAACCTCGGACTGTTACCCCATGGTTATTTTCCTCTTGAGATGGATTATTTTTTGGTACCATCTATTTTTCATTCTAAACCAAGAATATAATTGTTATTTTCTATCCCTTTAGGAAATCACCTTCATTCCTGGGTCTCTTTGACTTGTCTTCCCAATGTACCTTGGAAATGCACTCAACACCTTTGGAATGTAATCAACATTCCTCTTCATTGTTTTCACAGTTCTTGAGTGCCACAATAGACTCAAATAACTTAGAATCCACCTAGTGATATCCTTTTTCACTAGCCTTTAGTTACTCTTGAATTTTATCAAATTTTGGAATTCCATGAGATTTATGTAATGCCTTCCCCAAAAGTATGGCTATATACCTCCAAAACCAATCTACACATGATGCACTAGTTATGCTTCTATTGGAGCTTCTTTAACATTCAATATTTTCATTACTTCACCCCTGAAGTTCTAACATTCATACCATGATTCCACTCAACTATTATGATGACAATAATGGAGGTACTACCCCCACAACTGTATGGATGGTCCTTGGAAAATTTTCCTTTATCTCGAAGTATACCCTCTGTCTTTCTTTATCATAAAATAACATCTTGATATATAAATATTTTCAGAAAAATTCTTCCCACAATGTACTACTTTATCTACACCTTGACACCCCTTATAATGAATGGATCCTCACTATTTCAACCAATAAATGTTTCCCTCTTATTCCCCGATTCCACTCTAATTATAATCAATGAATTTCTTGTAGTAATTGTCTTTACACAAAATTTTTCTCTTCTTGGATTCTCAAGCCTTCATGGCCACACCTAGACTCATGACTCAACATTATTCCTTCTTGTTTCTTGATCATCCTGTGAGATATTCTTGTTATATCACTCTTTCCTTGAGTACCTCTACTTATTTTTAACCAAATTCCAATCCTCTCACCTGTTATGAAAACCATCTCTCTGCACTTCCATGGTCACAATTCCATGCATACCCATTACTTGTGATTTATCATGAAACATAGATGATCTCTCTATTAATCAACATTCCCCAATTGGTATGCATATTTTTCATCCTGAAGTCTTTTTCCAAATTATAGTTCCATTAAAAATATTCTATCTTACTTGTGGAGTATAGCCATTTCCAGCTGGTAGCTTCTTCAAGAAATTTGAAGAACTGACCTTTCCATGTTCCTCATACTTAAAAATACCACTTTTCTAAAGACAATTTGGTGAGTTTTCTCATAAAACTTAATCTCTGCTTGCATCGCATTTATTATATAAGATAACAATTCTAAAAATTATGGTTAAAGCAATCATATAGTTTTGGTGACATATGCACACATTTTCCTTTTTATGGTCACCATAAATTTTCTTTCCTAATTCCTATGAATTATGTTGATTATCTAACAATTCTAGGTGATTACATGGATTCTTAAGTCCAATACCTTTCCAATGACTACTTTCTTTCTCAATTCTATGTTTTGAGCAGGAAGTTATAGTCATTTGAATATTACCCATTAATTCCTTCTGCTCACCCCTCATCCAGGTGCAAGTATTAACTGTGCATAGGCATCCTTGCACATGACCATTTGGAGTTTTGGTAGGAACCCACCTGGGTTCCTTCATAAACATATTCTGGACATTGGCGAATTTTCACCCCCATCTGAGCTCCAAGCTGAAAATTATGGTGGTGAAACAATGAAGGAATATTCATTAACACATGCAACATAGTAACAACGCTCAACAATTGTCCAATCACTTCTTTATTAGATATTTGTCATTGATCTGTCTTAATGGATTCACCATGAATCTAGTCGTATCTCTTCTTCATACCTTCCATGAACCCACTATCAACACTTATCTTCTTATTCCTTCATGGACTCATAGACTCGTGGAATTGTGGATGCATAAACTTGTAATCTTCCTTCCATAAATCCATCTGAGAAGTCCCAACACTTAGCCATTTTTCCATCTTCGCGGACTCGCAGACTCATGGAATAACAATATTGTAACCTTCCTTTCATGAGTCCATCTAATAAGTCCCAACACTTAGACATTTTTTCATCTTCACGGAATCACAGACTCACAGTCTTGTAACCTTCCTTTCATGAGTCCATCCGAGAAATCCCAACACTTAGACATTTTTCCATCTTCGCGGACTCGTGGACTCACAATCTTGTAACTTTCCTTTCATGAGTCCATCCGAGAAGTCCAAACACTCAGACATTTTTCCAAGATCGCGGACTCACATACTCACAATATTGTAACCTTCCTTTCATGAGTCTGTCCGAGAAGTCCCAACACTTAGACATTTTTCCAAGATCATATCGTAGTTTCGTGGAACTGATAGTTGGTCTACCACATGGCTCCTCATCACATACCACCCATTGCCACCATGCTTCTTCCATTGTGGTAGTACATGTAAACCTTTTGCCATGTCAACTGACACATGGCCCCCATGTCATGCTGACATCAACATACGGAAAAATATTGAAAATTTTCCAATTTCGCCTAATTTTGAAAATTCTCACAATTACCCAAGATTGACCAAATTCCTAATTTCTTTTGGGCCACCATTAAATGTTGTTATTAAGATTCATATGGCCAAATTAGACCATATGAAAACCAATTCATCATCTGCATACAAATTTCATCATCTTTCCCATTGAATTCTCCATAATTCAACTGTAGAATTTGGGGCTTTTGTCCAATTTAGCTCAATCTTCCATCACCTTACTGTAACTTGAGATTCGACCCATTACAGGTCTGAATTTTCTTATATAGGGATTATAACTTGAGAATATCTAATGCTTGGAACAAATTTCTCAAATTCCCCATGAATTTAACAACAAAAATTGGGTCTTTTGCCCAATTTCACCCAACTGCTTCCAATTTCCACCATGGACACACTATAACTCGCAATTCAGCTATATAAAGACCCGAATTTGCCCAATTTAATGATAAAAAATGATTATTTCTCATTCCCAGGTTCAAATATTTCAAGTTCCCTGTGAAATTTTTCCTAATTTCATAAGAATATTTTTAGCATATAAGTTGCAGACATCCTCCGCAATTAAATTTTTGCAGTTTTAGTTATGTTCTATGTTAATTGGGTCCACGCAGGCTCAGTGTTTAAAACTGGAGCTATGATAACACTTTGTAACGTACCTGTTACCAACAACTCAACAAAATTGCTCCTTTGTAATGTACCCATCCACCCAAGCTGGGCCATGCCATGAAAAAATCACTCTTTTACCATTTTTATACCATTAGATATACTGATACATTCTGCATATGAACAGAGTTAAGCAGAATAATACCAACATACAACAATAATAATTTATACATATAGATAATATAAATTCCATAATAGAACATTATAATTCATAACATAACAATTGCACAAACACATAAATACACTTATCTTTAATGAATTAAACACCAACTATGTGGAAACCTTCCACCTTCCTCCTAGCCAAAGACTACACTGCTCATAATATCAGTAGTGGGTCACCCCCGAGCTGGGGCTAAAATATACCCAGGTAAAGGAAGTCCTAAGCCAGTCTAAGGTCTTGAAAACAACAACAATTCTCAAACTCAGGTGCCTACCTTAGAAACCAACCTACAACCTCTCATTCCCCACATGCCTGACCCACCCCAGGAAGTGTGCCCCTTCTCTTCTCAACAATCCCTCAACTTCCCACTTCCCTTTCAGGGCTTCAACAACAAGCTAGACAAGAAGTCTCAGATCTCTATAGCCATAGCTTGGCCTCTAGAAACTAGCCTACAGTCCCTCATCTTCCACATGCATGTCTCACCCGAGGAAGTGTGCCCCTTCTCTCCTCAACAGTCTCTCAGCTGCCCCACTTCCCTTCAGGGGCTTCATCAACAGGTTGGATAGGGAGTCTCAGAGCCTTGTAGCTACAACTTGGCACCTTGGGAGTTAATTCCTAGTAGTTCTCTCATCTCAAGTGAATTCTCATAGCCTGAAAACCCGCTTCCTCAACATAGAAAATCGCTCACTTGGAGATAAATGCCTACATGCATTACAACCCTCTTCTTCAACCATGGGCTTGACAACCCGACTCTTCGACCAAAAACATAATCAGGTACCCATACGGATGGTAGCATGGATCCCTCCCCAAAATTGTAAGAATCATGAATGAGTAATAACCATAATATGGGGAATTACACTATATCCCCAAATACATATATGCATGTGTCCTTTAAGACACATGGCACCCAAGGGAATCATTTTTTCCCACTTGTAATTTGTTCCCCTCCCCCAGGAACTTAGGATAACATAAATTTATATCCATACTTTAGACTTTAGGAATAATAATATAATATTTCTCTGGGATTAAGCCCTCAAGATTAGCCCCTTCTTAGACTCTTATCCCCCTTTCCAATCCTAGTGGAGTTTAGTCTCCCATATCTTTTTGTGTGGAAGGTTGGAAACAATGATGTAATTTATTAAAATATGAGTGTTTACGTATTACATTAATAGGCACATTGACCTTTTATCCAATCCAACCTCTCTAGCCTAATATCCACATAGGTACTTTGATCTATAATATCCTGTCTCACTAGCCTATAAAACATATGTACAATTGGGGTTAAGCCTAGGGGCATTACACTATCCCTACCCATTTCAAGTACCCATGCTTTATGTGGCACACTCTAGGGGTACTAAAAAGTGTGATGTGACATCTACCCCAAGTACCATGGGAAACCCCTGTAGTCACCTCCGAGGAACCTAGGAAACGAAATTAAGGATACCAACTCCCAATTAGCATCCGTGTTATAACCCTAAATTGCACCACACATGCTTACCTGGCATCAGGCCAACTTATATCCCTTCTTTGCCAAAACTCTGTTGAACAACTCTTTGAAAATCCTCTTGTGTAAAGGCCCATGCGCCCTAACCCATTATTGCACACGTGTACACGTTGGCTGACTCACAACAGCCTTCATGTACCTACAAAAGCATGAAAAAGGGAAAGTTGTCGATGGAACAAAAAACTATGGGTGAGTTAACTAAAACTCTCGGCCATGCATGGCTGAGGGTTCATCCAAAAACCTAGCTCCTTCTAGCCTATAAAAGAAGGGGTAGGGGTACCATTTGGAGGAGGAAAAAATATAGCAAAGAAACTCTGCCCATTTACATATTCCATTGTCCCAACCCTTTAGCCTTTCCTAATGCCAAAGGAGATTTAAAGCAAAGCAATTGAAGGACAGAAGAAGAGGAGCCCAGGATCAGGTTCAAGGAGCGGTGGCCAGTCTCAACTTTTGTAAGTTGACTCATTTTAAGTAATAAAGAGAATGATTTTCCCATCCCAATTCATGAACTTTCTATGGTTTGATTAGTTTATGTTTGATTTCTACCCCGTTAGTATAGAAGTAGCATGCATGCATAGTTGTTGCTTGTCTTGAATGCAGGTCATCTTTGGAAGGAGCGTTGCGAACAAGTAATCAAGCACAACGGAGGATCGACATCAAACGTCAGTAACGAGGTAGGTTGATCTTTCCATGCATTTACTAAGAAAAGGGGATTTAAATCAGGGACTGAAGGTAGAAAGTAATTTTTATTCGGTTATATCTGCATGCAAAGTATGAACTCTATTTGCTAGTCCGTAGGGTGTTTTTCCCAACAACAGAATTGGCGACCGTACTGGGGAGAATACTTTTAGGGTTCCTGGAATTTTATTTAGTTTTTGGGTAGTTTAAAGACTAGTTTTTTCTTGCCTGTCTTTTCTTTTCATTTCTATAAGGTCTAAGCTAGCAGGGATTCTGGTTTTCCATACCAACTTTCCTTGACTTTTTCTTGACTGTGTTCTTCGGGACCCACAGAGGTACACGCGACCTGCACAAGGCCTGCACACATGTACCCGCGCCCTATCCTCTTACATCCCATGTGTGAACGCTAGCTGTAGAGATAGTAGTAGCGTGTAGGAGTTTAGAGAACCTCAGAGGTAGTCCTCCTCTTCCCTGTCAAAATCACACATTCTTAGGGGGTTTTTTGGAATTTTGTCTGAGTCTTGTTTGCTAACAGTCCTATCTTAGATTGTTTTTGCCTTATTATTTTCCCTTGCATTATTTGTTTTTCTGTTAGAAAGAGTATCCAAGCCTTCAAGGGATCTTGGTTATCAATACCAGAGGTCTCTTCCTGGTTTGGTCTGTTTATTTTTATCTTTTTTCTTAGAGTTTAGATATACACGCAGCCTGTACAAGGCCAGCCCACGTGTACACGCCCTCTGCCTCTGTTCAACGCATGTTCGCACGCGTGCTGTTTGAGTAATAGTCACGTGCTTGTATAAGCTACTTTTTGTTCAGGGTGGGACAATCATTCCCTCCTTTGATAAGAAGTATTCCTCTCAGGTGTTTGAATCTATGTTTGAACAGTCAGTAGCTTAGGATTATTTTTAGCCTTAGCTTGCTTTTTCTCATTTAAAACATTGTCAGAATTTTTTTTTTTTTGTTTTCTTATGGTTTTTAGACAAGCGTGAGAGTCATTGTTTTTACAATTGCTATTGTGTGATTCTTTAATCTGATTCTTTGCGATCTGTGCTTTAAGACATAATTGTTTTTCTTGGTTTTTTGCTTGTCGGTATTTTCCCTTTCTTTCTTTACTAGCACTTAAATAAATAAAAAAATCTCTTTTCGTTTTCTTCTTTGGTTGAAGAGTGTGTTTCTGCATCATTAGCTAGGGAATTTTTTTTTATTTCATAAGTTTTTGCAGTTTACTTAGATCATAAGTAGCTCGTAGTCGAGTGAAATTCCTTTGAGTTTGCCGTCCAAAATCTTAGAAAAATTAAAAATATTTTTTGAAAAAGTTGTCAAAATTTTGCATTCAGTAAAAGTTTTGTTTCCAGATTTGTTATTCATTTTTTGCTTTCATCTTTTACACATCATCAGTTTCACCTCCATACCCCTTGACATAAGACAAATCCATAAAAGCAACGCTAATTTTAAAATCTACTAGACTTTTATGTTTGTAGGGTTCACAAACTAGTTCAGGACTAGGGCCTTGGATTAGGTTGGAGAGGAAACTCTTCAAGGCCATTCCAAAATCAAACATTGGAGTATGAGATAGGGAGTGTCTAAGTCCAGTTTCATGGAAGTTATCCGGGACCCCCCTCTAACACACGGGATAAACACGAGGTCGCGTGCGGAAAGGTAGCAGAGATAACCCCTCCAAAGCTGGACCAATTGTAGTGGAGAACACATATGGAGGGCTTGTTTTGGGATTCCGTCGTTTGCATTTGCCATGGGGCTTCGTGGGTCTCGAATGCATTCGAGGTCCTCAGTTGTCTTCTGGACCATTTGCTCTCGATACCCTTGATAGGTTTGAAGCTCGATACCCTGCTCATTGTGGTCTACCCGACTTTTGATTGTACCCACCTGGTGACTGTTCACGTGCTGGAAACCTAGTTGCCAATCTTTATTAGGGACATACACAGGTGACTGCGGGGGTATACCATGGTACCTAGGACATACATCGGTCCACACTTTGTAGAGTATACCTGGAGGGTGCTTCCGTGTTCGAGTTTCACTTGCACCGGTAAGTTGTTCTAGTGTTGGCTGTTGTAACTGTTCTTCCAATTAATTTAGTGTTTGCTTGTCTTATCTTCTAGGAAATTTTTTCTTAGTGTGTGTTACTTTTGAGAATTTAGACTACCTTAGAGTGTCTTGGATCTTCTCACATAGTGGAGGATCCTGAGCTCTGCCGATCACGAAGGCTTCTTGGCCTGCCGCTGGTTACACTAGAGCCACCCTCGCCACCATTAAGGCAGAAGCTAGAGCAACAAGGGTCTTTTGAAGTGACCGGGTTACAAACCATTGTGACTGAACAACCCCCGAAGGAATCAACCATTTTGAACCTTGAAGAAACCGCTCTTGGCTCGGTTGAAACCTCAACCACTGATCTCTTGGCACCTTTTATTGTACCAATCCAATTTCACGAACACCAAACAATGCCTCACACAACAATGGAAATAAATGTTGTTACTTCTTCTGGGAATTCTTCAATTCCCACCACGGTTGTCACCACAGGAGAGTCATCTCCTAACCTACCATCATCGTTTCAAGCCACCATGGTCTCAACCACAACTACATCGCATAGTGGACCGAACCCGTCTATGGCGCTGACCACAACCCCCTTCACACCTAGTGCGACAGGCCCTCCGTTCTCATACGGTATGCCTAGTTTGGGTACAAGTCCTGTACTGTCCTACTCCACTTTACAGACTGTGGGTCTAGGGGTAGGGAGCTCTATCACTCCTTTGCAAGGTCACTTGGGGGGCACTCCTGTCCCTTTTAATGATTTTCCTTACACCAGAGGTCATATCCCTCCTTCGTCCCCTTTACTCGGTGGTTCGCATTAGCAATCCGTCGGGCAACCTACACACAATAGTTTATTTGGAGTGGGGAGTCAAGGAACACCTTTGCATAGTATGCCGATAGGTTCGACACTGTTTTCTTGGAATGAAACATTTGGTAACAACATGTTCTCATTAGCTTCTTTCTCGACTGGGGGCAACGCCATTTTTGAAAAATCTACTCCTGCGCAGGGTACTATTCCTGCACAGGGGGCACACATAACAAGACCTTGGAATTCAGGGCAAGGATCCATTCCCTCCTCCAGAATGCCATTCTGGGGTAATTATTTCCACAATCAATGGAACCCCAGACAGACTACTATGCCTATCCCCATGGTACCGGCATGGGGTAATCCTTCCCAAAGTCCTTCGAATATAATGCATGCCCAACACTCTATGTCCTTTTTGGGAAATCAGCTGATGATGTCTCCACAGATGGAAAATTATTACGCTGGCTAGGGCCATGGTTTCTACCAGAATCCGGGCCATCATCCAAACTTTTCCTGGCAACCTGGTGCCAGTCAAACTCCAGGACCCTTTTTCCCAGGTTATCAATAGCAACCCAAACTACCATTCCTGGCGACTTTACACTTGCCAGATTTGACAAGGTTGTTGAATGCCCCCATTTGTCACGATCTGCGTTGGCCTCCTATGCCGACGAAGTTGCCTTCAGACATTCCAAAGTTTGAGGCCAAGCCTAATGAAGATCCAGGTGATCATGTGACTACCTTTCATCTTTGGTGCTCATCTAACTCATTGAAAGATGACTCCATACAGTTACGATTGTTTCAATGTACTCTCATTGGGAGTGTTGCAAAATGGTACATCGAGCTCGATCGCTCAAGATACTCTTCTTTTGGAGAATTGGCGATGGCTTTCCTTAACCATTTCCAGTTACCTGTGAGATACAACATTGGCACAGAGCTGCTCGCCAATTTCGAACAGACAACAACGAACCATATCTCTGATCACATACGAGAGTGGACATGCCGAAAGAGTTTAATCAAGGTACCAGTTCCACCAACATTCCTGCTTGAGTGGTTCCTTAAGTCTTTGGTCCCATAGTTATCTAAAGACGTCATGACATCCAGAGTTTTCTCCAAAGAATATGACATCATGAGGGCTCAACAGTTTGAGCTCATCTATTCTCAGTCTGGTTTATTATACAACATCTTTCCAGATGTGCCACGTTCAATACTAGATAAAACTAGACAGAGAGCTGGACCACATGCCAATGGTATTGTCGGTTCAGCACAAAACAAGCCCACTGAGCAATTGACAAAGCAGTTGCAACAGTTATCCATACAACACACAATAGCCAGCCAAACTACTACTCTGGCTGCTCCTCCTACCCAAACGTCGGAAGTACACACCGTGTAGTCGACTAACCCAAAGGCCACCCAGCAGCCTGAAGGGAAGAAAAAACAACGAAAGAAGGGTAAGGGGGATAAAAAACCCATTGATAATGCTGGCGGGGACAACATGAAAAAATGGAAGGTGAGGTATCCATGCAACTTGTGCGCAGAAGACCACCCGACCCATCTTTGTCCTCAACTTGCATAGGCCCAAAAGTTTGTCACACAACAAGAAGAAGTAGTGTTGACTAATCCCTTTCAACATGGGAAAAATCTAACTCAAGCCTCTACAAGGAAAGAAGGGGGCAACCAAGAAACCTGCTCGCCTCCAAACAATCCCTCATCTGCAAACGTATATATGGTTAGGGGTGATGCTTTCATATCAGTTAGAGTGCATGATTATAGTAAACCAAGTGCTTCTGAGAAGGGTAAAGAAGTTGATCTCCCATCTCTTCCTCTACAGATTGAGAAGACGTTGGGAGAAACAATGACACACATTCCAAAAGGTGCATTTAAAAAATCGTCTCACAACCCAAATGCAAGGGCTGCCCAGAATTACTCTGTGGTGGAAGATTTATCACAAACCCCTTGTGCGATGTCTGCTTTGGAAGTCCTCCAAATCTTCCCTACTCAGAGGAAAGCCTTGTTAACTGCTTTGGGCTCTATTGAGACTTGTAATCTGGGTACCATCATGTTAGATACAACTGACTTAAAACCTCATCTGCCTTACCACGTAGCATTTCAGATAGTAGTGGCTCATCCCACGAAAACTTTTACTCAGAATATCTTCCGCACGGTGGTCGATGAGGGTGCCTCGACATGCGTTATGTCGTTGGCATGTTGGAAGGCCATTGGCCAACCCGTTTTGTCTCCATCACCTACTCTCCTCACTGCTTTCGATGATCGTTCATTCCGACCACATGGCATCGTTCCTTCTTTCCCTGTGCAGTTAGGAGGGAAAATCGTGTGTGTCGAAGTAGAGGTAGTCGATGCTCCCCTCAACTATAACCTCTTGTTAGGATGAGTTGGACTTATTCTATGCAAGCTGTGGTTCCTATAGTTTTTCGGGTCTTGTTGTTTCCACACGAGGGCCGGATAGTGACCATTGATCAATTGTCCTTCTCCAGACCTGACCCAGCTTTGGGGGCATCCACGTTCCCAATGATTGATAACCCTCAACTAGGTGTCGTTAACTTAGGAGTTGGTTTGTGCCCATCCTTGATGGGTACCTTCGATTACCCACCTCCTCACGACGATATCAAATTTATATCTAATCACCATAAGGTTGAGATTTTTCAAGTTTCGTCATTCTGCACGACTTACTTTGAGGATCCATGGATTCTTCCTTCCCCATCAGCCACGATGGATGAGACAGGTCACCCAGGCATGTCCATGCCCTTATCTGTCGTTGAAGTAGCGTACTCTTTAGTCCAACAAGCTTTAGCTAACCCTGATCCAACTCCTGCACAAGAGTTAGATCCACTTCTAGAGCCTATTTCAGCTCAGGGTTTTCTCGCTAACGTCGATTCGTTAGACTTAGTCTTGCCTTCTGATGAAGCAGTAATCGAAGCAATGACTAGTCCGGAAAAACCTTGGGAAGATCTTCATCACAAATCATATTTTCTCCCAGAGTTAAGCCGAATCGAAGTAAGAGAATTCACCATGACCATGACGGGAGATCAGTCGTGTCCTATTAATATCTTAGCTACACATGAAATTTATGCTGAGGGAAATATGGCGACTACCACTGAAACTACACCAATCAACATCTCCTGAAACCCTGGTGTCATGGAGAATATCTTCATCAGAGCAGATTTCTCCCCCGAAGAGATTCAAATTTACACGGATCTTTTCAAAGAATTCTGCGACGTTTTTGCCTGGTCTTATGAGGAAATGCCAGGTATCGATCCAAAAATAGTTGAACATGAAATCAAAACGTATCCTGATGCCAAGCCTGTTTGAAAGAAACTTCATCCAGTTAATCCCAAGAAAGCAGCAACCATCAAGATTGAGGTTGAGAAATTGCTAAAGGCAGGTTTTATCTATCCTATCCATTTGACTCAATGGGTGTCAAATCCTGTGCCGGTCAATAAAAAACAAGGCATGATTCATGTATGTACCGATTTTCGTGATTTGAACAAGGCATGTCCCAAAGATAATTTTCCAACACCATTCATTGACTAGATCATTGATGAATGTGCTGGTTGTGAAGCCTTTTCTTTCATGGATGATTTTTCGAGATATAATCAAATCCAAATCAAACCCGAAGACCAACATAAAACGACATTCATTTGTCCGTGGGGTACATTCGCATATCGTAAGATGCCTTTTGGCCTTAAAAATGCTGGAGCCACATTCTAGCAGACCATGTCTTTTGCTTTTCATGACCTCAAGCATATAGTTGAGGCCTACCTAGATGATTTAGCATCACGCTCTCACAAGAGAATGGATCATCCCACACACCTTAGACTAATCTTCGAACGCTGTCACTACTTTAGGATTCGCTTGAATCCAAACAAGTGCAGCTTTTGCGTAACATTAGGACGTTTGTTAGGTTTCATCATATCAACAACAGGGATCATGGTTGATCCTCTCAAGGTGGAGGCAATAATCCAGTTGCTCCCCCCCACGCACAATCCTACAACTTCAGAGTCTACAAGGCAAGGCAAACTTCTTATGACGCTTCATCGCCAACTATGCCGAAATCACCAAGGGATTTATGCGTTTACTGAAGAAATACGTTCCTTTTTTCTGGGATGAATCCGCTCAACACTCTTTCGACGCATTAAAACATGCCCTCACAACCGCACCTCTGCTACGGCCACCTAACTATAACAAAGATTTCTTATTATATCTAGCTTCTGCAGAGTCAACCATTGGCATGGTTTTAGTTCAAGAAGATGATTTGTTCTTAGAATACGTTATCTATTACCTGAGTCGAGGCCTTGTAGGACCGGAACTCAATTATTCTCATATCAAAAAACTTGCGTTGGCAGCAATTCATGCTGTTCAACGGTTCCGTCACTATGTTCTGTTTTGCAAGACCACCGTCATTACTGTCGTGAATCCATTCCAGTATATGTTGACACGACGAGTTATAGGTGGAAAAATCAGTAGATGGATAGTCATCCTCCAAGAATTTGACTTAGACTTCGTTTTAGCAAAGTCCAAAAAGTCATTGGTCTTCACAGAGCTTATTTCGGAACTTTCGGTTGAGTCAGGTGATGTTGTGCCTTAAGAATCACCTATTCGGGGAGATATGTTTTTGATTACATCTTCAGATCCCTGGTATGGAGATATACTTATCTATCTCCAGACTTTGAAGTGCCCCACTTCTTCTTCTCATGAAGAGCGTCGGTGGATACGACATCATGCTAAGAATTATCTCATACTCGATGATACGTTGTATCGAAGAGGTGTAGACTGCATCTTACATCGATGTCTCACACATGAGGAGGCCATCATCATGCTCAACGATTGCCATACCAGAGCTTGTGGCGGTCATTTGTCTGGGTTGGCAATAGCCCAAAAGATTCTATGAGCATGTTACTTTTGGCCGACACTTATCAAAGATTGTATCGAATCGGTCAAGAAGTGTCATCTGTGCCAAATCTTCTCTCGGAAGATGTGGGCACATCCTGCTCCTATGTTTCCTGTCATCACAGTTGGTCCCTTCACTAAGTGGGGGATTGATTACACTACTTGCAACCCCCCGTCAGCAAGGGGGCACTGCTATATCATCGTAGCTGTCGACTACTTCACTAATTGGGTCGAATCTATGCCAATGTTTAAAGATGATGGAGAGACTACAACTCTCTTCTTATTCAACCAGATCATAGCAAGGTTTGGCGTCCCGAGAGAGATTGTCACTGACCATGATAGTCACTTTCAGAACCAAATGATGACCGAATTAACGTCAAATATTACGTTACGGCAAGAGCATTCATCACCTTACTACCCCCAAGCTAATGGGCAGGTGGAATCTGTAAACAAAACTGTTAAGACTATTCTACAACGAACTATCAACTTAGCCAAGTCAAATTGGCATTTGATTTTATACTCGGCATTATGGGCTTACCGAACATCTATTAAGACTGCAACCGGTTTCTCACCTTTTCATCTCATTTACGGGCTGGAGGCAGTCTTGCCCATCGAATGTCAGATTCCATCTCTAAAATTGGCAGTACAATTATTTCCAGACACTTCTCCACTTGAAGAACAGTTAGTACACCTTGAGAAGCTCAATGAGAAGCATCGTGATGTGGCCCTGGCCAATGAGGCTCACAAACATAAGGTCAAGTGTCAGTATGATAGGTCCGTTCATCCTCGGATTTTCTCTGAAGGCGACCTTGTCTTGGTCTATGACCAAGATAAGGACCCCCTGGGGGCAGGAAAATTCAAACCCATGTGGTTCGGACCCTTCATCATAAAAGAGGTTTTAAAAAAGTGCGCTTATCATTTGGTTGATTTTGAAGGGAATGCTTTTGTGGAGCCTAGAAATGGGCTCTACCTCAAGAAGTATTACTCATAGGCAGGTCACTGTGGGTAACTTTTTGTATCATATGTATAGTCTTTGTACTATTATTTTTTAGTTTCTTTTAAGTGTTATGGACGTGTCATTGATGTTATATTTCGTCAATATGGCAGATGTCAAGTGATTCCGAGGTGTTCATTGGGTATGTAGATAGGGCTAGTTGGCACACTCGGAGGCTTGCCTCCGCAGCTTGGGTAATCTTTACACCTCAGGGACAGTTGTTATCTTCTGGAGGTATATGCTTAGGTGACACCACAAATAATGTCACCGAGTATAGTGTAGTTATTGAGTTGCTTCATGATGCTTTGTCATTGGGTATTTCTCATCTTCGGGTCTATCTCGACACTCAACTGGTTGTGTCTCAGCTAAACAGAGTATAATGGGTTCATGATCCAACCTTACACCGACGATTCCTTAGGGTACATCTCTTAGAATGAAACTTTGATTATATTACATATTTTCATGTTCCTAGGAGATTAAACCAAATTACAGATAC
>JZKD02S2140550.1:266552-320046 GCA_000966675.3 Picea glauca
ACACATATGAAAGAACATTGACATAAGCATGTAAATACATTTTTGCACACGTGATCCATAAGACACAAAAGATAAAAAAAACCATATATAACATCATAAAATAACCAGAGTACATCAATGGATGCAATGATCTAGGTGGATATTGGTGGCCACCCACCTTTTCCAAATGGCTCAAAATGGCTTTCTGGAAATTTTGGCAATTTACTATTTTTAGCAGGTTTTAACTTCCGAGGCCATTTTGAGGGTCCAAATGAAGGTTTTTCAAGATAGAGGTTCTCAATAATAGTTTAAAGAATAATTAATCCCCCAAAATGAATCTCCTCGAAGATACCTTTCCAACGAGCTATCACACGCCTAAAACAGAGATCGTATGCAAAAGTTATGACCCCGGGAAGTTGATGTACTCACTTACCCAAACGGGGCTCACATGACTTTTGGCGCTTCATCTCCTAGGGTTAGGTTTTTGGATGTCTAGGACTTTTGGCATTCCCTTTTATTGTAAAAATGCCTTTAGAGCCTCATTGTAATCATCTTCTTGCGAATGCGAGTAGTCGTCTCATCTCTTCTTAGAGATAAGCTGCCACCATTCTAGCAAGTATTTTTATAGTCTCTGTACATTTATTTGATTAATAGAAATCATGTATTACTGTATATCTGTGTTTATGGTTGCATCTCTGATACATTTATATTATATTATTTAATATTTTCAATATCTCTGTGCATTTCTTTATTATATCTCCGCTCTCATTTCGTGTCGAAATTAATCTGGATCAGTGGTTTCAGAGCACGCTGCTCTTGATTGTTTTTTCAGTGCATGTCCATGACAAGGTCCGAGTATAGAAAGTTGGGTCTCGAACTTGTCTCTCTTGAAGACAATCGCTCTTGCACACCCAAGAAACCCTCAATGGCAGAAGAAAAGAAAAATGACGGAGCAGACGATCCTATCAATCTGTTGCTTGAGTAAGCTCTCACGCGACAGAGGGACGAAATGATGGAGAATTTTTCCCACATACTTCAATGCCTGCCGATAGCATTAGGCGCATCTTCATCAAGTGGCCACTTTGGAGGCACCTTGCCTTTCAAGGTACAAGTTAATTTTTATATTCTTGTATTTGAAGGACAGATAGATGTAGAAGCCCTAGGAAAATGGTTAACTCTACTAGAAGGTTATTTCTCTGTTCACAATTTTTTTGACAAAGAAAAGATCACCTTTGCACTCCTTAAAGCTCTCCCTCATGTCAAACATTGGTGGGAAACTTACTGGGAAAAAAGTTCCACAGAGGAGTTTGGAATATATGGGGCTGATCCCGCTTGGGATTTTTTTGTGGATGCGGTAAAAGAACAGTATTACCCTGTTGGCAACTATGAGGACCAGTACATGAGATGGACCACACTGCGGCAAGAGAGGGGCCAAACAGTTATGGAGTTCACCAATACCTTCCATACCTTGTGCACCAAGATGGGTATCAAAGACTCTGAGCGACATTTGGTTCTGAAATACCGTGGGGCTCTACATAGATACATCCAGACTAAAATGAATTTTCTGGACATCTCATCACTCGGTGCTGCTTATTGATATGCTGTTAAAATTGAGCAGAAATTTAAGCACCAGAACAAATGGGAATTTGGGTCTGCAAATCCATAACAACCAAAGTATGACAAAGACAACCCTAACAAACAATCTTCTGAAAACCAGTCCAAGACAAAGGAAAAGAAGGGTCATGGGAAGACAAAAAATGAAACTGAAAAATGGTGCGATTTCCACAAAATCCCCTGGCACAACACCGATGAATGTCGCTCAAAATAGTCATTGGTGGCCGAGATCAAAGACAAAGAGCCGAACCCTAATTCAAAATATGATTCTGAAAATAATGGTAAAGGACAGATCATTGATGCAGACCCCACTGCTATTATCGCGACTGCAGCAATTCAACCACAAGAACCAACAGATCCTGAAGAGGGGGAGTGCCTTTTTCATTCACAGATGTGGGTGAGGGGGACCCCACTACATTTTATTGTTGATAGTGGAAGCCAGAAGAACTTCATCTCAGCAAAGGTCATCAAACAGTTGGGATTGCCGACAACACCACACCCACAACCATACAACATCGGTGGCTTCGGCAAGGAAGAGATCTCTGTGTCAACCAACAGTGTCGATTGTCATATGGCATCCAACCCTTCAAGGATGAGGTATTATGTGATGTTGCCCCACTGGATGTCTGTGATGTTCTCTTGGGCCAACCATATATGTGGAGACGCCATGCTATTTATGAGTCTCAACCCTGTAGTGTCATTGTTACTTTGGGGGGTCATCTCTATAGAATACAAGAGGTAGTTACGACTACTGTTCCATCTAAAAAGTGCCACAAGGTAGTATCTCATAATGCAAAATTCAGCTTCTTCACAATCTGTTCAAAAGGAGATAAAAAGGACACTACAACCACTACAGCCTTGCCCCAAGCACCTTCTATCCAACAGAAGCAGGTCGAAAAGGCTGTAGCAAAGTGCAAAGTTTCCTTATGCACATTGCCCTCTCATGTATCTTGACTTGTTGAGCAGCCTCAACTGCAACAGGTTCGTGACAGATTTCCACAAACTGAGCAGCGCGACGTCTCCAGCAAGACAAGCAGCTCACCAAGATGCAGATTCAACAAATGCTTTTCCCTCTCACCTGGGAACTCAACGAAATGGAGACCATTGCTTCATAATGAGGGAGTATTGATCCAGGTGGATATCAGTGGCCACCCACCTTTTCCAAATGGCTCAAAATGACTTTCTGGCAATTTTGGCAATTTACTATTTTTAGTAGGTTTTAACTTCCAGGGCCATTTTGAGGGTCCAAATGAAGGTTTTTCGAGATAAAGGTTCCCAATGATAACCAAAGGCATGATTGAGCCCCCAAAATGAATATCCTTGACGATACCTTTCCAACGAGCTATCACATGCCTAAAACAAAGATTGTATGCAAAAGTTACGACCCCGGGAAGTTGATGTACTCACTTACCCAAATAGGGCTCACATGACTTTTGGCGCTTCATCTCCTAGGGTTAGGTTTTTGGATGTCTAGGAATTTTGGCATTCCCGTTTATTGTAAAAATTCCTTTAAAGCCTCATTGTAATCATCTTCTTATGAATGCGAGTAGCCGTCAAATCTCTTCTCAGAGATAAGTTGCCACCATTCTAGCGAGTCTTTCACTCTGTATTTTTATAGTCTCTGTACATTTCTTTGATTAATAGAAATCATGTATTACTGTATATCTGTGTTTATGGTTGCATATCTAATACATTTCTATTATATTATTGAATATCTACAATATATCTATGCATTTCTTTATTATATCTCTGCTCTCATTTCGTGCCGAAATTAATCCGGATCATGCAAGCGCCTAAAAAATGGGACTAATAACGAGTCACAGGACTTATGCCCTCAAAAAATATATACAACTAGTGCTCATGGCACTTAAAAAGTCTAAATAGGTTCAGGGCCTCTGGGCCCTATTATAATAGTCCACAGCATGGGCTAAACGCCTAAACAATCGGACCCATGTCTGAGGTGCCCCCACTACATGAGGCTGCATGGATGGCGGCAGGTCCTCTATCTCTGCCATCGGGACAGTGCGAGTGAGTGCAATGAAGTTACAATCAACTCGTCTAAGGACTCTCTCAGCCTCCCTGGCTGGGAGGTTCCATGCTACTGTTTCTCCTCCGGCAGCGACAACTATGACTTCTGGCCAAGGACGATGCCTATTCTGTGCATAATCGGCAGGTCGCACGGGTCCCACGTCTACATGCAACAAACGTTTACTTGTCAAATACTCCGGCATACAAAAAAATGATATATATCACAAAAATGACATAAAAATTACATATGCAAACAAAAAAACTACAAAGGTGGAGACTTACCCATCTCCCCTCACTCCTCACCAGGAGGCACGGGTATCTCAGGATCTCTAGATAAATCTATCCCTGCATATGGGTAATCCTCAATCACAGGGATCTACTGCGATAGCCACGCAAAGAATTCATCATTGAAGGACTCATTGGTCCTTCTACCACCCTGTCGTGGCAATAACACTGCCCATCTACACACTGCAGGAAAAGAGGCCTGATGTCCTCGTACTGCTTCCTGAGGACTAAAGCTCAGAACTCTCTCAAAGAAAAATGAACACAAAATCGTCCCGAACCCGAAATTCCTTTGTGTCCACTGTCAACAATCTGTCAATTTCCTCTTCATGCACTCGAGCAGTGTGGTACTCCAGTAAAAAATTTGTGCATTCAAGCACTAGATAACACAGTTCATCTGTGTGCGAGACGCCTGATGCAAGGCTGCTGAGCCGGTAATCCGCCCAATCAGTAACAATATTGCCTGCAACAATGGGTTAGTGATCTTACTGATGGGTACCTGGGAGCCTGCATGATCAGTCCCATCCTCACAGTGCTCGGCTATCAGTTTCGATATCTTACTTGGTCTCGCAGGAAACGTCTTAAAGTTGACTGGTTCCCCTCTCCTTGAGAGGCCAGTTAAAAAATAGATATCCTCGGTGGTGGGCACCGGTGATTGCCCCTCTAGCATAAAGGCCTCTGCATCAGGGTGCCAATAGTCAATCAAGGCATTCAGTAGCCTTGGTTGTGCATGCATAAATGGACACAGAAAGAAATTCAGTAAACCGCATTGCATCAACACGACCACGACATTCGGATCTCCCACAACCAACTCATTGATTGCTTCATGCTCCCTTTCCCTCCACTGGACATACATCCTGCCAACACAACAAGGTTCAGGAGGGTCAGTACTTTCCCTTTAATTATTTTTTCCTACAAAGGGGGGGTCCACACGAGCTGTCGAGGTGACAGTTGCGTGTACACGCGGGCAGCCTTTACTCTGCCCAAGTGTACACACGACCTGTCCAGAGACAACCCGTGTGTACCTAGGGCTTACCTTTTTAAGGTCGATGCCCACCCAAAAAATGAATTTAAAGACAAAATTTAAGAATTGAATAGCTAGATAAGGGAGTTTGTACTTACTTGGTCCAAGCAGAAGTTCGTTTCATCCACTGTAGCTCCTGGAATCACTGTTTTTAGCAAAGGGGGTCTTTTGGCTCCAGAGTCAATTTCCAAATCAGCAATGGTGATAATGCACTGCCAGCTTCTATTTATAGACTTTTTGGCCTCTTTTTGTCACTTTCTTGGCCTCCCTTATCAGTTTCTTTATACCAAAAACCATTTAGAGTGATTCAGGAGTTATATGGGAGGGATTTGATCGGGTATTGGGACACTTTTTTTGAGTTTTGAGAAAATTTTGACTGTCCATAATTTTTTTTTCCAAGAATCAACTTGAGCATATAGGTTAGGTTATTACCCCCACTTTTGCATCTCGTTGTATTTTTCCTCTGCTATAGGATCGATCCCATCAGGTTGTGACACAGAACCATCATATCTGCTTTAGAAGTGTCGCAACTTGGCGATATAACTTACCAGAACATGGATGCCCTAGGTAGGTCTTGGTTGCATTATGGTGTCCATGACGTTTCTAAAACACTGTAGGCTCGGGAGTCCATATAGTCTTTCATGAATATGAGTTTGAGCCTCATTTTCATGATTCTTCTTTGCTCTTTGTCTCACCCTTAGGACTCCCAAAAATAACGGGTCTCATTTTAAGCCCTTTTTAGACCCTCTAAACAATAAAAGATTGCCGAGCGATCTTGTGGCCTTTCACACTTGTTAAACTAAAATTTGAAGTCACGTCTGTCCGATGGTAGTTTACCCCTTTTTCGGTTCGAATGATCAACTATACGAACAAAGGTATACTCTATAGAACTTCCGTTCTTTAGAAGAGTACTCTCAGGTATAATTTTATCCCTTTTTCGGGCCTGTGGGACTAAACTTACGAAAAAGAAACCCCCACAGAGTCCATAGTTAAGCTCCTTTCAGACTCCCTAAAATTGAAAAGATCACCGAGTGACCTTATTCTTTCACACTCGTTAAATTGGTCCATAAGAATCTTCCTGACGGAATCCATAGTTAAGATTTTTTCAGACTCCTTAAAAGTGAAAAAATAGCCGAGTGATCTTGTCCTTGTCACACTCGTTAAAATGGTTTTGAATCGATGTCTAATCGGTGCTAGTTTACCCCTTGTTCGAGATGACTAGACTATCTTTGAAAAAGGTACCCCAATGTAGTCTCCTTTTATGTTTTTTCAGACTCTCTAAATATGAAAAACCACCGAGCTTACCTTCTCTGGGCTCGTTAAACTTACATCAAAGGACATTACCATTGTGTGTTCTATCAACCGCATTTGAATACCTTATCCACCAGCCTTGTGACAGTTTGCTTCTGCGTTTTAACACCTTTGTACGACAGAGGATTTTTCCCGAGTATCATTTTACTAGAACATCAGTCTTATCCTTGTGCCTTGAGCTTGTATGTTTGCAATACTCGTTCCTCCATTGTAATGTAATATTCCTTTATTCTTTTTTCAAAAATTATCGAAACGAACAAAAAAATCAAATATACCCCCAAAAGAGGAAGGGAAAAGTATTTTCTTTATTGGCAGCATAATGAGTCGCCCTTGGATAAAGCAAATCTATCTGTTTGTTCATCAGACTATGGGATGTAGTATGACCTTAGGAAGCTTTTCTCACTATATAGAGTTGTGTCCTCCACCGTTTGGTTATTCTTCCAAACATATGGAGAGTTTGTGTTGCCTCCTGCTTCGTAGACTTATGATTAACATACATGCTGCCTGAGTCTCATTATTTGTCATGCTACTATCCAAGGGAAGTTTGTCACCAAGCTTGAGTCGACCCCTTTGCATTATGTCTCTTGTCCTCATGCCCGACCATCCTTAACACCCAATCAAGTCCTTGTTTGAAATCATTGAAGCCTTTAGTCTGATCATCAAGATTATCACTTCAATGACCGATGAGCCATCGAAGACCTCTGGGTAGTGCAGTCGTACACTCATATTACACTCCTACCCAAGTTTTGAAGATTTTGAAGTTGTTTCTCAAGCTCTGAAGATCTCATCTCTAGCCATCAGGCTGATTCAACTTCTGGAAGATGGATACTCTATCTGTATATCTTTCTGATTTCAAGATGTAGCTCCACTGTGTATTGTTCATGGCTACTCTTTATAGTTATTTGACATGGATCTACAGTGTATTTGATTGGTAGCCATGGTTTTATTTTATCCCGAGCATGGGTATGCCCACCTCGGTGAGACATTTGTTATTTTGTAGACGACACCTCCTGGTTCCTGATCCTTGGGGTCAATCATTTGGCACATCAGTAAAGATTGGTAATGTATTTCGACCATCAGATGCTCTTCTGACCTCACACATTAGGGGGCATCTATTATAACCCTAAATTGTAGCACACATGCTTACCTGACATCAGGCCAACTCATATCCCTTCTTTGCCAAAACTCTGCTGAACAACTCTTTGAAAATCCTCTTGTGTAAAGGCCCACGCGCCCTAACCCATTACTGCACGCGTGTACACGCTGGCTGACTCACAACATCCCACGTGTACCTACAAAAGCACAAAAAAAGGAAATTTGCTGACGGAACAAAAAGCTATGGGTGAGTTAACTAAAACTCCCGGCCATGCATGGCCGAGGGTTCATCCAAAAACCTAGCTCCTTCTAGCCTATAAAAGAAGAGGTAGGGGTACCATTTGGAGGAGGAAAAAATATAGCAAAGAAACTTTGCCCATTTACGTATTCCATTGTCCCAACCCTTTAGCCTTTCCTAATGCCAAAGGAGATTTAAAGCAAAGCAGTTGAAGGACAGAAGAAGAGGAGCCCAGGATCAGGTTCAAGGAGCGGTGGCCGGTCTCAACTTTTGTAAGTTGACTCACTTTAAGTAATAAAGAGAATGATTTTCCCGTCCCAATTCATGAACTTTCTATGGTTTGATTATTTTATGTTTGATTTCTAACCTGTTAGTATATAAGTAGCATGCATGCATAGTTGTTGCTTGTCTTGAATGCAGGTCATCTTTGGAAGGAGTGTTACGAACAAGTAATCAAGCACAACGGAGGATCGACATCAAACGACGGTAATGAGGTAGGTTGATCTTTCCATGCATTTACTGAGAAAAGGGGATTTAAATCTAGGGATGAAGGTAGAAAGTAATTTCTATTCGGTTATATCTGCATGCAAAGTCTGAACTCTATTTGCTAATCCATAGGGTGTTTTTCCCAACAACAATCTGGGTGAATAGTAGACCATCGGGAGTGAACATATGGGTAGGATAACAGATCCCAAATCCTCGAAATTTCCACCTCTTAGGGAGGTATGGGCACTAACGAAACCCCCAAAATATATTCTCTTTGAAACATTCGATCAAGCTTCAGAGGGGTCATCGCCTTGGATCTTCCTCACGTTACGTCATGTTTGTCTCTTTTGTGAGAGGAGTTTCCCAGACACACCTATATGATAGTTGGATTTTAATGCTCCCTATATTATACCCCTTAGTTTCTTTAATTTCCTTGGAGAGTATACTCTTCAACCTAGTCCAATGCTCTAGCTTAAACTAGTTTGTTGAACCTAAAACAAAAAGTCTAGTTAATTTTAGTTAATTGTTCATTTTAAGGGATTGTTTTTTACTCACAAAGGAAACAAAGGCAATTGAGTGATCTCTTAAGAGACACAACAAAGAAAAACAAGACACTTATAAGAACATTGTTATATATTAATCTTATCCTTCACTGAAAGTAGTGTAAAAAATAATGCTTCAGAAAAACAAATCAAACTCTTTACTTTTCAACAATATGCAAGAATGAAAAAATTTTCTTGAGAGGAAAATCACTATTGATTTAGATTTCTTTAATGCAAAGAACCTGAAAAGAACTACACTATCCTTTTCATCAAAACCATAACTAAATTTTTCAAAAATGGAAGCCTTTAAAGAATGCCAAATGTATTTTGAAACCAAAATCACTAATACAAAAAGCACACTTCAAAGAGTTTTCCTTCTTAGTGAAAAGAGTAGTAAAGACTGAAAAGAAATACAGGAAGCATACTTTCTAAATTTATTTCATTTTTCTTGTTTTAAAAGAAAAGGATAAAAGAGAAAACTTCAAACAAATGTTCTTAAAGTAAACAAGAAATAAACAAAGAAAGAAGCAGAACACAATACTCAGACTTATAAAGAACTATTAAGGAAAACAAACAAACACTATCGTAGCCAAAATAAATATGAGAAATTACTTCCAAAACCACTTCTATAAGCTTGAAACGACAAACAAAAAAATGCAAGATTTGTTTATTTGTCTTTATTAAGAACCTAAATAATTAACTTCTAAATTGAAACAATTGCACAAATAGAGTCCCAAAACCCCTAAAGAGACTCCAAACACCCAACCCAACACCTAGCAAACATAAAAAGTTGTAAAAAATGTCTCCTGTAGATATGTATGTTCCTTTCCTCAAGGCATCCCGCATATGTTCGTGACTGTCTTAACTAGAGAATGTGTATGTACTGTTGGCCCCTTCGTTTTGTTGATAGAAGTTGCGCAAGGAATGCTATAGTCCCAATTTTGGTAAACAAAACTTGCACAAGTCACATAGGAGTTGGACAATGGAATGAAGAAAGAAACCAAAAACAGTGTGAAGGACAACACAACACCAACCTGAAGAAAGAAGTTAAAAAAAGAACAAGAAAAGAAATAATTCGAAGTCTCAAACTCAAAGATCCCAATTGGCTTATATATACGGGATGAATATGATTGTAAAGGGTTCAGATGGTTGTTGTAGTTGGTTCGATTTCTATGTTGTTATTGTCCATTTTTGGGTAAATGTTAGCTAGAGTTCTAGAGTCTGGGTTCGGAACTAGACCAAGGTTGTAACATAGTCATGTCCTGTTGTAATGTTGAAAAAGAAAGGGTCTGGGATAACCTTTTCTATCATTAGTATATATTTTTTATGTTAGCTTTGGCATGACGGAGCTGTGTTTGTAACTTAGACGAATCATGTAAATGAGAAGAGCCATATGATGCTAATACAAATCGAGACCCAAATTTTGAAATTATTGTGTCTGCTTAGCTTCAAATTATCTTGAATGTTTCTCTGTATTATTTTTATGTCCGATATACTTAATTGGATATAGATTCTTTATGAATGCAACACAACTCTATTTTCTTTAATGTGGGTTAAGAATGTTCAAACAGTTTCGGGTTTAATCTATCTTGCACAGGACTAACAATGATCCTGAGATTGTATGGATTTTTCTAAGTATTATTCTTACCCTTCCCTATCTTCCTCTTCTTGGTTACACTTTGGGTGATAATTCTTCCCTTCAAGGAAGATGAAAACACCAATGCTCTAGACTATTTCGGTGCTTTTTGTTAGTAACCTGAGAAGGACCTTGGTTTGATCAATTCCGTGCCAACAAAATGGTTCCATTGCCGAGACCTGCTTCATAAGGGAACCTATAGGGAGAATGTTTCCACGAATCCATTGATCAGATATTCACCAATGGTGGGAGAGAAATTGCGACACCTTCATATGGAAATAAGCGAAGTTGTGAGGTAAATATTTGAAAGATACAAGAGAGGTTGTCTTTTACTCAGAAAGATCAAGTGACCAGTATGAGATATTCTGGGTTAAATTTTTGAAAGAACTATTCCATTGGATATATAGGTTCCAAGAAGCTCTAGAATTACAAGGACGAGTCAAGAAGACCTGTACTTGGGATACATAAAATATTGCATTGTTTCATTGGCTGGATCACCCAATCATGCGAGCAGTTGATTTCTGGGTCAATACAGCTCTGGAAGGATACATTATTGAGTTTGAAACTGAGAAACACTAGTCCTTTCCAAGGGCCTAAGTAGATTTTAGGAAGTACGCACAGGGAAGGCTATTGAGATAAATTTTCCTGTGGATTAAAGTATTCTTGATGGAGGAGGGGATGTTGACTACCTCCCCGACTGAGATGACAACATAAACACCCACGCTTGGGGTGGGATCATGGCCTGATAAAGGGGAGAGGTTTATTTGATAAATTGGGGAGCAACAAGAAATGGACACAAGGAACGAGCGAGCCTTGAAAAGAGCCACCATAGTTTAGAAGTGGTGGCGTGATAAGATAAAGAAAGCAATAAATCCGCTTGAGGTGTTGAGAAAAGAACTTAGACTAGGAGAAGTCGATGAAGGAAAGAAGGAAGAGTTGAGGAAGATGAGAAGATAGGGAAGACTGGCTAGTCAAACACTAAATGAGAGAGAATCATAGAGAGAAAGGATTCCCCAAGAGGGTGGACAAGAAGAAGAATGTGTAGAAGCAAGGGAATATCAAGCCAACATGGGTCTTACAGAAGAAAGAGCATATTCAGCCCCTATACCAGGAAATATCGGGAATTTGACTAAAGTGACCGCTATAGAGGATGCAAACAAGACCCCCTAGATCAAATAAACTTGCCCAAAATCCAGTGGAACCAACCCCGAATCACTTGTCCCCCAATTGTCTTCTATACTAGTGGTAAATTCTATACTACCATCTTATGCTATTCCTATTTCAATTCAGTTAGTTATTCAGTCACAGCTGGTGAGAATGAATACTGGGAGGATATTGGGATCCCCTAGTATATCGCAACCATGACCCTTAGGGTTTACTTTGATAGGAGCAGTAATATCAGTAATGGATGGAAACTCGGGAGGCTCGATCACTCGACACCCATAATTTTTGGGTAAAGGAGACGAGAATGTTGAGAAACATTGGTTTTTGTGTGAAGCAATTTGGAGATCCAGAGGGACTCTAGATGCAAATAAACTGTTTGAATTCCAGACTACCTTGAGAGGTTGTGCTATCAAATGGTACATGAAGGCTATTGATCCAGGAGTGCAAGGACATGCGTTCACACTTGGTCAAGTTCAGATAAAATTCATAGCAGAGTTTAAGCTACCTCGGTTAGAACAAGAAGCTCTGTCTGAGTTGCATGAAATTCAATAGAGGGAAGGTGAATCAACCTGGGAATATAGTCAGAAGTTTAAGGATGCTATTGGGAGGCTAGTGCATCCAATTCATGAATATTACCAGAGAGAGTGGTATATCTAGGGATTTCTACCTCTGACACGAATTCCATTAACAAAAAAATGGATAGCCACCTTGACAGATGCCTTGGAACAATCAATGAAGGTTGAAGCCATGGTAGGATATCTGGGGAGCCTAAGGGTGACCAGAGCCCCAGCGGATGCAAATTTTTCACAAACACAAGGAAAAATATCAACACTGAGAAAGAACATTCAAGAATTGACGATACCCTGTGTTATCGAAAAAATCGGTAAGTGAATACACAAACAGATCTCGCTACTTTCACCCCGAAACTAGAACAAAACAAGACAAAATATAAAACTTCCCCTAAGTTTTAATCATCAAGCATAATAACTAACAAAAGATAAATGACATACCTTTTAAATGTCATTTTTCCTTGCTAGTGTCATCCTTACTCCATTCCAAGTCTTATGGGATGCTGAACTTGTAAAAAGACACAAGCCAATGAAGTGAAAGAAACAATGTATACTCAACAAAACCTATGTATGTGATCAAGGAGTCATACAATAAAATAAAGACAATTTTATGGGAAATAAATATATTATTGTATTAAAAATATGAAAAGGAGAATACAACCAAGGCCTTGATGTTGTAAGGTCCCTTCCCAAAGTCCCTTGCTTCCCACACACTTCTGATCCATGGATTCTATGACTGTAGATCTGATAGCTACTCACAATTACTATTCAATCAAGATATAGCCAACTTTTCAAAGCTAATTTCCCAAGCTACAAAACAACCAACTTTCTCCATGAGAGCTCCTCTCCTTTTATAAGATGAATAGGATAAGGCGAGGAGGTTAGGATGATCCCACTAAATCAGAAAAGCGAGTAAGATCCAAACCGATCGGAGGCCACCTCACCATAGAAGCTTCTCCTTCTAGAAGCATCGAGAAGATGCTCATTTTTCCCATGTACGAAAATCATCCCACCCTTATAACTGAGCAGAGTGTGACGACATTGCAGGACAGGTTTAGTACAACATGCGATGATATGGAATCGTCGCACCCCTAGAACTTGACAGGGTGCGATGATCCTCCTTACTAGGGTTTTCACAAAGGAAAATATGATTTCATCTCCCAGGTAAATTTCTTCTCCCTTCTTTCCTCAAGAATTCAGGTCACTGATCCCTCTAAAGACAATAGATATGTTTACATCATTAATGGTTATAAGGGTGATGAAAATAATGTGTAACACCCAGACTAGGACGAACTCAAGTATGTTGTACTAGATGCTACATAGAGTGGCATCTGGCGAATGAATGTCAATGTATGAGGGGAATGGGACCTCCTCACAATCCGATGAGACCCTCACAAGGACCCATGGGAGGAGATGTGCAAGTATCTATGAATTTACCATTCCATACCTCAAACCTAGTGTATCATGCCTTTCCAGGAAACCAGGCATCGCAGTCGGATGAGTATTGCGAGATCTGCCGAACTCATGGGCATGTGCCAAGGTAGTGCCCTATTATTCATAATTATTCTACCGTACCAAATATTGTACATTGTGAGTTCTGTGCATCTACCACATAGGATACAAATCAGTGTAGAGCACTGGATGCACTTGTAGATAGATTGGATCAAACATCATTAAGGGAGAATGAAACCCCTCAAGGACCGGGAAGAGGTTGAGGAGGTGGGGCCGAAGGAGACTTCAGAGGAGGAAGAACCAAGGGAAGAGGACCAAGTATATGCTACAATTGTGATGATCAAGGTCACATGACTAGGGATTGTCCTCAATCGAAATGACCATGGTTCTCTCACTACAGAACCAATGGACACGCAACTGAAGACTGAACAGAGATAATTGTGAAATGGGAAGATCGAGTACGTCAACGGTGAGACAACTTGATTGGATCAAATATAAAGAGGGAATTCAAGGGACAAATACCCAATATTAATACTATTACTCGCGGAGGAGAAAAGATAGGCACAGATGTTGATAATTTGCCTAAGATCCAAAAAGTAGTGCCCAAGGAGGACAGGTATGACTCTCTAAAACAAAATCTATTCTTTAAAGATTCAATAGAAGTATTCTAGAGTATCCCTTCCCATGAAATACAATAAAACCCCCCTCAGCTCACCATTTATCCTAATATTGCACAATTCCCTACCTCACCCCCTGCACCCCGAAACCCCATAATCCCGGTGAGACAACCTGAGCAGTCACAAAATGTAGTCAAACTTTGGTTTCAATTATTTTCTGATATTCTTAGGAATGACCAACTGACAGAGAAGTTGCACAATGCTCTGTATCTAGTCCTAGGAATGGAGGAATCCCCGAAAGCTAGAATAAGGACTAATATTCCTGAGAAGAATACTTAGAGAGTGCAAAGAAGGAAAATACATACTGGGAAAGAGTTTAGACTAGCAGCCCAGCTAGACGAGTTTGAGATTAAGGATGTTATGTTAGATCTAGGATCTAATGTTAACATACTACCTAAAAAGACTTGGGAAGCTTTAGGAAAACCCTAGTTGACATATTCCCCAATCCAATTGGGAATGGCCAATCACTATTGTATTTTCCTAGTAGGAAGGCTCGAGAATGTGGAGATAGATGTTGTGGGAGTAAATATTGTAGCTGATTTTGAGGTGATCGAAATCATAGGGGATAAGGACCCTTATCCTGCACTACTTGGTATTGATTGAGCTTATGATAACTATGTTGTTATTGAACTGAAGAAGGATACTATGACATTTGAAGCAGACGAAATAAAAGTAGTTCAACCCTTGGATCTATATGTAGGCCCTTGATACATGGATCCAACAAATAACAATATGGAAGGAGAGGATCTAGATCAGTTATATGCCATAAGAGAAGGAACGCGAGAAAACTACATCAATCCTACGGCTGATGGATCAGTAAGTTGGAGGAACGTACAATCAATGGATGGAGACTTAGAAATAGCATTTGATAGTTGGCAACAGGGTGCATATGAAATATTTTCAAGATGATGCAAAAATATCAGAGAAATGATATGGGTTGGAATCGAGGTCATAGAACATCTGACATACAATGGTACCTTAGACCTTGGTAGTTTTCTGGTTAGCATGGAAGAAAATATAACAGAAGATCAAAGGATCTTAGTTTTGGACTTACCCCTGGAAGACACCCCTTCCAGGTGGTGGGCTAGTCACAAAGGAGTAATTAGGAACTGGGAGGATGTGAAGCATGCTATCCAATGTATATTTCAAGATAAGGAGCAACTAAAATCAAAGATGCGGATGGATTTTCAAGTTGCGCAACTGTTCAATGTACAATATGATACTAAAGCACATATCGAACAATGCGTAAGACAATGGAAAGTTGGGGAAGTACCATCTCACTTGTGGGTTCAAGTATTGCCCCATTCACTAGGTCCGACCCTAAAATCCTGGTACATTCATGAAGAGAACAGAAGGTAGACTAGCAGTTGGAAAACTTTAGCAGACCAATTTTGCAAGAAATTCTCTTTTACAAGTACCCTGAACTTAAGATAGTCCTACAAAGAATTAAAGAAATACTTTTTACTGATGTTCATAAATGGAAATTAGACCCAGTGGTATGTGCTAATCATAGTCAACTTCTTTAGTCTAACCTTCAATTAGACACAAACAAGACATCCATAGAATGCTATAAAATCAAGAAAGATTTGGAAAAACCTGATGATCTAGAAGAACTAAGAAACTTATCCATTAAGGAAATAGAAGGAAGTAGAGAAATACAGAACACGCTACTTGATCAGATTGATAGTTCTTATAACCATCCATTGAAGTTGTGAAAAGTCAACATAGGAACTACCGAGCAACCCAAGATAGTTGTAGTAGGAGATTACTAGGATGAGCAAACTAGCCAGGAAATACATAGCCTATTGCGGGAGTATGAGGACTTATTTCCAAAGACATTCTCAGAACTAAAAGGGATAAATTGCGCTAAGGGAGAGATGAAAATTGAACTAAAACCAAGATAAAATTTTTTAAGGCATAGACCATATCATCTTAGCCCGAGGGTGAAATAGAAGGTTAAGAGGGAAATAGACAAGATGCTTGAGGCTGGACTTATTTTTCCAGTTGAAGAAGCAGAGTGGGTTAGCCCCATAGTCATCCAGAGCAAGAAAGGTACATAGGACATTAGAGTCTATGTAGACTACAAAATCCTTAATTCTTCTTGTGTGCATGAACCTTTTACCACACCTTTTACTGACAAGGTGATAGAATAGGTTACGGGGAAAGAGTCTTACTCATTTACGAATGGATTTTCAGGGTATCACCAAGTGATAATTACTGAAGAAGAAAAAAATAATACCACATTCATAACATAATGGGGTTCATTTGCATATAATGTGATTCCCTTCAGTCTAAAGAACACCCCTACAGTTTTGTCCCGAATTGTAATAATAGCCTTCCAATAACTTATTCACAAATTTATAGAAGTTTATATGGATGTCTGACAATGTACAATCTACTAAAAGAACATGTAGCGCTACTATGACTGATGTTTGATCAGTGCAGGGAACTCCATATATCCTTAAACCTTAGAAAGTGTATCTTTTGTGTGCCACATAGAAATCTGTTAGGCCACATAGTATGCCGAGAAGGAGTGTCGGTAGACCCATCCGAAGTTGCGGTCATTTTGAATATGCCACCTCCTACTGGTGATAAACAATTGCACTCAACGCTGGGTCACACAGGGTATTATCACAAGTTCAACAGAAGGTATGCAAATATTACTGCACCCCTGGAAAATATACTAAAGAAGTCTGAATTGTTCCAGTGGACACCAGAGTGTGATCGAGCATTTGACATCCTTAAGGAAAATCTCTATACATCACCTATTTTGATATTTCCAAATTGGGAAAATGAAATTCATGTGCACGTGGATGCGTCAGGTATTTCCCTAGGAGCCATATTAGTGCAACCAAGAGATGGAAATATGGATCACCCCATCTATTTTTCTAGTAGGAGGCTATCGAAAGCTGAACGCAACTATACAACCACAGAAAGGGAGGGTTTGGCTATGATTTATGCTCTACATAAGTTTATACATTACTTGTTAGGCTCTCATTTTAAATTCTTTATTGATCATTCTGCGTTAAATTATCTAGTTAACAAGCCTATCTTGGAAGGAGGAATTTATCGATGGTTGTTACTGTTTAAATAATTTTCATTTGAGGTGATCATCAAACCTGGAAGATGCAATGTGGGTCCTGATCACTTGTCCATATTTGAGTCAGGGGAGAGTGGTGGAGAAATCAATGATCAACTCCCATATGCAGACTTGTTCCGAGTTGAGGCTGTACCATAATACCTGGAAGACATAGTAGTTTTCCCGAGGACAGGGGCCTACCCAGAAATGTACTCCACAACAAAAAAATGCTATATGGTGGTTCGAGCAAAAAACTACCAATTGATCACAAGGCAATTGTATAAGTTGGGCCTAGACAGTATCCTCAGGAGGTGTGTTTTGGATCATGAAATACAATACATCCTGTGGGAGTGCAACAATGGAGTTGCGGGAGGCCATGTCGGAGGAAAGGCCACTATGAAGAAAGTCCTCCAAGATAGATTATGGTGGGCCATGCTCTTCAAATATGTGAAGGAATATGCTATATCTTACGACGTCTGTTAGAGAGTAGGTAAGCCATCACGACGAGACAAATTGCTTCTTCATCCAGTTCGATCTCCGCAAGCATTTGAGAAATGGGCGATTGATTTTATTGGACTGATCAACCCCACAACTAAGCACTCAAAGGCCAGGTATATTATCACCACAACCAATTACCTAACATGATGGGATGAGGCAAAAGTTGTTCAGGATTGTTTGACCGATACCATTGCCAGGTTTATCTTTGAAAACATTATCACTCGGTTTGGATGTCCTAGGAGTCTGACTAGTGATCAGGGTGGTCATTTTATCAATAGTACAATAGAAAATCTTACGACAGAGTTCCTAATCAAACATCATAAAATAATCCCCTACCATCCAAAATCCAATGGAACAGTGGAGGAGTTAACAAGATTCTGAAAAGAGGTTTGACGAAGGTATGTTTCGCAAACAGGGGATATTGGGATGATAGAGTCCCAATAGTTTTGTCGGCTTACTGGACTACCACGAAGAAACTTCACAAGTATACTCCATTTCATCTAGTCTATGGGAAATAAGTTGTGGTACTTGCATAATTCATTAACCCTAGTATCTACATCGCACAGGTTACATAGATATCAGAGGATGAATTAGTTGCGCAGAGGTTTACGGAGTTGCGGGAACTTGATGAGACCGGGTTTTTAGCATAATTTCATTAGACAGTTGAGAAAGCCAGGAAAAAGGCCTGGCATGAAAGGCATATTAAGGACAAAACATTTTCACAAGAAGATAAGGTCCTACTTTATGACAATCAATACCAGAAACATCCAGGCAATTTGTGCATGCATTGGTTGGGTCTATTTATAGTTGCAAAGTTCTGACACTCTAGCATAGTTAGACTAGTGCAACTGGATGATATACTTCGTCCAGGATGGGTGAATGGCACTCGCCCAAACCCTATATTTCTCAGGAATTAGCTAAAGGAATGTTTCTCTAGTCCAAATAAGCATGTATAGTAGTTAGATTTGAATTTTTGCAATTTCTTTAATTCAGTTAATAAACATCGGAGTGTGAATTTAATGCACCCAACATATAGTCTAGTTCAGTATAAGCGTTGCTTTTGCAAAAAACTGTTTACTCAGCTGCACAGGATCGAAAGAGCCACCATTACATTCAATGGAGTCATTTAATATGATGGGGACCCCCATTGTGGCCAGAGGGAGGGTGGATCTGAGCTCGATCATAGCCCATGTGCCACACGTATCCAACCCTTCATACAATTTATGATAGCCATCATAATCCGTCAAACTTTTCGTTAAGCCATAAATGCGTGATACATGCAGATGCCATCTATATCCTTGTCGTGCTTCTCAACTGTTAAAAGAATAAATCACCTCAGCGCAACCACGCCCCTTTCAGTCCGTTCATTAAACGCCAAGATCAATTGCTAGATCCTACTGTGTAACTCGTCCCGTCGGACACCTAAGCCTAAAACCACGTTTATGTCCTAATCATGATTATTTTTTTGAGCACTTAAAGAAATTCTCAATTTATCTAGTTATAAGACTCCGTCAATCCTCGAGCAACATCACCATTTGTTGTTAGCTAGATTTTGAATTTCCTGCAATTGCGCATACCCTCCGAGATTTCGTTTTCCTATTTCAAAGCCGACCCAAATACACCCAAAAAATCAACATTTCAAAGCTACCATGCCGAGAGAAACATGATTCTGGAGTTCATCTATTAAAGAATAAGTCCTAGATGAACTGTATGATAACCATATCGAGATCTTCAAGGATGTCAAAGGGAAGACAGAGTAAGTGAATCTCTTGGACCTAGATTTGGTGGACCAAGTGTTATTCCCACAGATGAACATTGATGTGTTCTGGGACTTGGCTACAGATGCCATCAGAGGCATGGATTTTTCCCCCAAGACTGAATTTATCAACCTATTCAACTCTACAATCATGAACCTTAGGGACTTACTGCTCTTCGATACCACTGGCGAGGTTGCACGTTGTACGAAGTTCCTAATTAGCCGAGTACATGACAAAAGTCTATGGATCAACCGAAGGTATCCAATTCATGTGTATGATATCCAAAAACTCTTTGACTTATTTCTAGAGGGTGAGGATGTCGCCAAATAATTCCAAGGGTCGAGCAAGCACAGGAAAAAGAAAGGCAAGGTTAGCCTCTATGAGAAGTTCCACACATAGAGAGGTGGCCAAACATCAAAGATTGAACCAATTATTCCAGAAATGGTTCAGACGATCTGCTACATAATCACAAGCAAGGTCATGTGGTCCTATTACAAAGTTGAATGCACCCTCGATGCACTCTCTGTAGCTAATTTTTACGTGAACGAGGTTGTATTCAACTGGTGAAAGTATCTGTTAGAAGAACTCCTGGTAGTGTGTGAGGAAGCTCAGGAGAAAGGAGGAACATTCACGTATGGGGTACTTGTTAATAGAATTCACCATGTGGAAATGGAATCCACCCATGGGGAGACAGTTGGCATTGGTAGAAAAAGGTCGCCTTGCCAAAATGTTTGAACCTTGGCACTTAAGGGCGGACCAAGAGAACCAAGAATTCAACAATGCCTCTTTCTCAAAGTGGTACAACTTACTGATTGATGCAACTCATAAATGGCATATACCACAAGAGTTGTTGAACCTGAACACTCAGAACATTACTTTTGGCTTGAAATGTCACAACACTCTCGTATTGCCGAGCCATACGAAGCTAGAAGACTTCTGCTCGTCATGTCGTGGACTGGAGTTAAGCGCAATCCACACAAGTCTAGAATGCACTACCTTTTACCTGTAGATATCTAGAAGATAAAGAAGCACAAAGAAGGAGTAGGGCTGAGCTCTAGCCCAATGGAGATGAAGAAAAATGTCTCGACATAGACAGACTCAGAGGAAGAAGAGGATACCCAACCTATGGAATGTAAGAAGAGAACATTGTCAATGTTCCCACAACTTTCGAACCAAGGTATTCTATCAGGTAAAGATGACAATGACATTCTTGGTTCTTCTTTCATAGGAGATCCACTAGCTAATAAACCTAGGATAGGTCTCTCCCTAGTGAAGATTCTGAATCCTCATCCAATTTCCTCTACCATACCTCGCACTCAAGCAACCACTCGAGTGGCCCAAATAGTGATTGATATCCAGGATGACCCCAAACAAGATACCACTGCATCCACCACCATAATCACTGAACAACCCCCATCTCCACTGCAAGAAACGACCACCCAAACCCAAGCCACTTCACTTGATCCCATGCAGTTGGACTCCCCGGGCCTACTAGAGCAAGTACCAGAACTCATTGGTCCGACCCTTGAAATCTCAATTCAATCAGTCGTTCCATTTGTACCTATATAGAACACTCCGTCTTCCATGAAGAGCCAAATTATTCCACTACCACAAGCCCCAAGCACTCAATGCCCTCTCTCAACAATTAGTGTTGAGAATTCCATCCACAGAAGCGGAACCACATAAATCGGGTTATAGAAAGAGGAAGACGCATAAGAGGTTCATAAGGAATCTGAAACGACATCGGGGCATAGTGCAACTTCTTTGCAAGAGAAACTGGAACCAGTATTCCAAAACCCATAGCTATGTGCAGAACTGCTGCATCTCTGCCTGACCAAGAAAAAATATTTTCCTCAATTCCTAGCAGAATTGAAGGCTCGACTTGCACACCAATTTCAAAGTCCATCCCTAGGAGAAGAAGAGGTGGAAACACCTTATGCACAATTGATGGCCAATGGATTACCACTGCAAGTTTGAGTACCTATGGATTCCACCCCTTCATCCAAAGATCTTGCGCAACTACCAACAACCCACCTGGTAGGAATAATCATAGCCTCAATTGAACAATTGGAGCAGAGGATTCAGTAGGATGAAAGAGACGCAGAGTTTTGCAAGCATCAAGCCTCCTCATGCAAGAAAAATGGACGCAGGAGGAGTACACAAAGATTCAAGTAGAGCAAAAAGTGGAAAAGGTCTAGGAAAATCTTGTAAAAACCTGGACAATGATTTGAAGGAAAGCACCAAAATTGCTTGAATCCAGTGCAGTAGGAGAGCCTGCGCAACAGATCGAGATAATCTAGGTAGCATGGTCGGAGTTGGCCAATTGCACAGAGAATATTGAAGCACATTTGTGGGAGAGTCAACATGAAGGAGAATATCAACCTCAAAAGATTCAAGAGAAAATGGAGAGAGTCATGCTTGAAGGGAATAATGCAAGAACAACCTTGCATAAACGGACAACAAAATGCACACATATTTTTCGAGAAGCTAGCGACTCAATGGGTATTATTTCAAGGCACAAACAAAATCTATAGGACTTACATGCGAAGATCCATTCGCTCAACAAATAAGTTGCCATCACCCTGGATCTGCTACAACAACAAGAAAAATTTGACAAGATCTAGCAAGCAAACAATGAGCTAAATGCCTTATTCAAAGCAAAATCAGTGGCTAAGAAAGAGCTACAGGATTTTTGATCTATCGTTTAGAAAACCTATCTACAGATGCATTAGGTATATGCTACAATCGACTCAGAGTGGAACTCTCTGGTCACGTCCAAGCCTAAGGAATGCATTATAGATGTGACTCAGTAGTTCGTGGCCGAAGCTTCACTCCTTTCCAGAAAGTGGCAGGACAAAGTCGCCAATTTCCAAGTAGTAAGGAAGAGAGCCCTATAATTTCTCCCGGAGTTGGGCCCTTCATTTGAACTCAATAAAAAACTGGAAGCAAAGAAGAGACAAAAGACAAAGGAAAGCAACATGCCAATCCAGAGACCACATAAGAACTAAGGATTTGACTCGAGGACGAGTCAAGGATTGTGGTCGGAGCATGTTGGGCCCTTTGTTTTGTTGATATAAGTTTCACAAGGAATGCTACAGTCCCAATTTTGGTAAACAGAAGTTGCAAAAGTCACAGAGGAGCTGAACAATGGAATGACTAAAGAAACCAAAAATGGTTGGAAGGACAACACAACACCAGCCTAAAGAAATAAGTTACAACAAGAACAAAAAAAGAAAGCATTCGAAGTCTCGAACCTGAAGATCCCAATTGGATTATATATACGGGATGAATATGATTGTAAAGGGTTCAGATGGTTGTTGGAGTTGGTTCAAGTTCTGTGTTGTTATTGTCCATTTTGGGTAAATGTTAGATAGAGTTCTAGAGTCTGGGTTCAGAACCAGACCAAGGATGTAACATAGTCTTGTCCTATTGTAATGTTGAAAGAGCAAGGGTCTGGGATAATCTTATCTCTCACTACTATAGATTTTTGTTGTTAGATTTGGCATGACCAAGCTGTGTCTGTAACTTAGTCAAATCATGTAAATGAGAAGAACCATATCATGCTAATACAAAGAGAGACCAAAATTTTGAAATTATTGTGTCTTCT
The DNA here is from genome assembly GCA_000966675.3 of Picea glauca. NCBI lineage: Eukaryota > Viridiplantae > Streptophyta > Pinopsida > Pinales > Pinaceae > Picea > Picea glauca. Next base: position 289,591 of record JZKD02S2140550.1, read on the forward strand.
TAGCTTCAGATTATCTTGAATGTTTCTCTGTATTATCTTTATGTTAGATATACTTAATTGGATATAGCTTCTTTATGAATGAAACACAACTATGTTTTCTTTAATCTGGGTTAGGAATGTTCAGACAGTTCCAGGTTTAATCTATATTGTGCAGGACTAACAACGATTATAAGATCGTATGGATTTTTCTAAGTATTCTTCTTACCCTTCCCTATCTTCCTCGTCTTGGTTTCACTTTGGGTGAGACTTCTTCCCTTCAAGGAAGATAAAAATGCCATCACTCTAGACTACTTTGGTACATTTTGTTGATAACCTGAGAAGGACCCTAGTCTGATCAATTCCATGCCAACATGTACACGAAGGTTATAAAAGAATAACTCGTATATAACCAAACAAATTTCAAAAAGAAATAAGAAGGAAGTTAATCAGTTTATCTGAACAAACAAAGGAATCAAAAAATTAAATTTTACTGATCTTAGTACTAGAAAGAAGTTTGAGGCAAAAGAAAACGAAATAAACCGAGTAAACAATGAAAACCCCAAAGACAGGCCCACTAGGGAGAATCCCCAATATGGTCACCGGTTGTTTTTGTGGGGAAGGTCCCTTACAACTGTGGGAAAACTGAAACAAATCGATAATTGTAAAAAGATAAACAAATTCCAATAACATTTAACAACAAATATTCTATAACAAATTTAATAGAAATAACTAACTTTCACAAGAGGGAGAAAGATTAACTTACTTGTGGTCATGCATTCAATGTAGTTCCAAAAATGAATTCTTCTTGCTCCTTTCCAATTGCTTCTTCTAAAACCTGAAAACCTTACACATACAAATCTACAAGAAAAAGTAGTCATGCCAATAACTAACTTGTTAGCTTGATCAAATATAATATAAATTCATTACACTTAGTGTTCTAAAAGATAAGTATTCAACAACTATGAATTAATCATTAATAACAAAAAATGTCAAAGGAATGAGAATCTTATTATTTAAATCAATAGTTTGAAGGTTAATATTTCACCTACAATGTCATGGCACTGCTCCGTCGAAAGGACACTGGATCCCTCCACTTTAGCTTTTGCACATAAAGTAGATCTCAACCTCTAATACACCAACATACATTAGGATATACTAAGAGGGCTCCTAGTTAGATAAATTAGTATTTATGGATAGCTGGAAACAAGGGCTTTCAGGTCTGAGAACCAACAACAATAGGGACATTTAGGGGATTGCAGACATGGCTGGTTCAACCAACATTGGTTTTCTTACTTAGGAATTTATTCATTCATTTTCCATTCTTCATTACCTTTCTCCTTGGATTTATTCTCTATTTAAGTCATCTATGTTCAGTTAGAGACAGTTGGATATAGGTAAAAAAAGTTAGGTAACTAGCCAAACCTATAACTCAACTTGAAATTACGCAATTTTTATTTATTTTTTTATCATTTATTAACATGTATGTGAATTTCCTTTGGGCATGCCATATATACGCATGCTACATAACTACCAGGGTACGTACAAGTTTCCAATTTGTTTTTTTAGAAGATCTAAAGGAGGTATGGGGAAAAGGTGTCTGTAAGAAGGATAGGGACCAAGCCAATAAAGTCATCAATTCTTCAATGGTGGAAATTGATGCTATAACATTCATTTTTAGGTTTCTCTTGGTAAAATATAGAATATTTTTTTGTCCACGCAAGTACCTGAATACTCTTTTGACAATAGTCTAGTGCTCTTTCTCAGGTGTTGACATGTACATGCTAAACACTCCCACAATATGGGAAATGTTTGGTTTAGTGCCAACCATTTCATACATCAGAATACCAACAAAACTAAAATAAGGATCACATTCCATGTCCTCTATCTCTTTTGGTGTCTTTGGACAATGTTCAAGAATCAATTTCCCCCCTACAAGAATTGGCACTTTGACTGATTTGCAATCTTACATGTTGAAACACTTCAAGATTGTTTCAATGTACTTCCTCTAGTTCAACTAGAGATTTCTAACTACCCGATATATTTTGATCTCCATTCCTAGAATGAAGTTCGCTGCATCGAGATCCCTCATTTTGAACTTGAAGGATAACTATGAACTCACCTCCTTTATTGCGCCCATGTTTTTTTTTACCAACAACATGTCCTTGACACACAAAGCTACATATATGAAACAACTACCTTCTTCCTTGTTATATACACAGTGATCATCCTTGCTTCTTACAAATCTAAAACTAAGAATGTAGGTATCAAACTTCTGGTACCACTTCCTTGGTGATTTATTTATACTATAAAGGGATATTTTTAGTTTTCACACTAGATCCTTCTTGCCCTTTACTCCAAATCCTTCAGACTATTTCATGTAGATTTATTCTTCTAGGTCCCCATGTAGGAATGTTGTCTTCACATCCATTTTATCTATCTTGAGGTCAAATGATACAACTAGATACATTAGTACTCTAATAGAAGTTAATTTTGAAACATGGGAAAAAATCTCACCAAAGTCGATTCCTTCGACTTGGGAATATCCTTTTTCTACCATTTGAGATTTAAATTTATCGACTTGACCTTATACATTCAAATTTTTCTTGAACACCCACTTGCTACTGACAAGTTTTCTTCCATTAGGTAATTCGACTAGATCCCATGTCTCATTTTTATGCAAGGATTTCATTTCTTCAACCATGGCATCCTTCTAGAGTTTTCTCTCTGTTGAGTCAACTTCCTCCCTGACTGATTGGGGCTCCTCATCATTGGAAGTTAACACAATTCAGAATGGAAATTGGGTGGAATATACCTTTCAACTAGTTTTATTACTTGTTTAGATCTCCTTACAACCATAGTCAGATGTTCCACCTCTTCATCTAATTCAATTGACATATCCAAATCATCTTCTTCGTTCTTCAGTTCAAACACCAACTTCTTTGGTTCTTTATCCATTTGAAATTTGTCAGACTCAAAAGTTCCTCCTCCTTCCCTGAAGACCACATCTCGACTATAGACAATATTTCTTAGTACTGAATCCCATAACTTGTATCCTTTCATTCCATCCTTGTAACCAATGAAAATACATTCGACTGCCTTATTGTCCAACTTTCTCCTCTTTTCCTTGGGAACATGTACAAATTCATCACAACCAAATAATTTCGAATGTGAAAGAAAAGGATTCTTACCAAACCATACCTCATATGAAGTCAAGTCAACTAGATCTGGTGAAGGAGACCTATTTAACAAATATTTTGCAGTGTCAACTTCCTTTGCCCAAAATTCTTATGTGAGCCCTGTACCATTGAGAATGCTCCCCGCTTTTTCCATCAACGTCCCGTTCATTCTCTAAATGAATCCATTTTGTTGTGTGGCATATGGTGTGGTATTTTGGTGTGTTATCCACATTGCTTGCATAACTGCTCAAAATCCTTCATATAGAACTCACCTCCATTGTCAGTTCTCAACACCTTAATCTTCTTATCTGTCTAGTTTTCCACAAGAGATTTGAACTCTTTGAAATTACTGAAAACCTCATATTTATTCCTTAGGAAATACACCCATGTATTCCTAGAGAAATCATCTATGAAGGAATCATAATATAGGGATCCATCTAGTAAAGGAACCATTATAGGCCCAAACACGTCACTATGTATCAATTATGGAATCCCTTTTTCCCTTGTAGCTCCATATGGGAACCTTACACAAATTTGTTTTCCATATATGCAATGTTCAAAAAAATTGACTTCTAAATTGCACTTAGGAAAAACTTCGACCATACCTTTGGTGTACATAATGCGAAGTTATTTTTCCCAAATGTGTTCCATCCTTTGGTGCCATAGCATGGTCAGGTTGACCCAACGAGAAATAATCAAGTCAGTTCTAGTTGAGTCAGTTTTATTTGATTCGAGAGTTGAGTTGAGTTGATTAATAGTTCATTCAACCTCAGGAACAATAGTGTTGTCACATCTAGTCAAGCCGACTTTTCCTAATGACATATACATGGTTCCAACCCAAAATCCTTTCATCAATACCATTGCACCCCTAGCCATATGTTGATGGGTCCAAATGGAATATCAAGAAGGTAAGGAAGAAATCCCAATGGAAGGTCCCAATTAGACATACTCTCATTTGGTGTAGCATTTCCAACGAGTATGTGGGCCTTGTTGCCGCTCAAAATTAAAATAAGAAAAAGGGAAAGATAACGAACTGTCCCCCAAAGAGTCCTAATTAATCCTAAGTCTAATCTTACTAAAAGTAAAGTAATCTAAGCTAACTAATTCTAACCTATCTTGGGATCAAAGCTAATTGAATGAGTACAATGATAAATAATATCATTAGAACAAGAAATAATTCATGTATTCTAATGACAAGTGATAACAATAATGTTATAGATACATGTACAATTAGTTATACAATGCATTCATAACATTATTTATGTGCTCATAAGGAAACATCTGACAACTTGAGCATATAGATCAACGTGAATAAATAGTTCATAAAACAAAATTCTATGCTACTCAGGAAGAAGACAAATGCACAAAAAATTGTCTCATGTACATCTACCAAAATCACAGATTTTTGGAATGCCTCTTTCTTTTTATTTACTCAGAAGTAATAGTACCATCTTTTGTTCACAAAGGCAAAAGTCCCTTTTACATTCAATGAGATCTCTTTTATAAAACATGGGAAACTCTTAAGCTCTCTTGGTTGTTTGTTTAGTTTTCCCCTAATTTATTTTACATTATTGAAATTGAATATGTAATAGTTACAAATGGAAGATGGAGAGTCTCCTGGTTGGTTATTTTCTCCCTTAGGAAGTTCACAAATTATATTCAGTAAAAACATTATTGATTCTTCCTGTTGGTGTTATCTTTTGAATTCCCCGAGTCATTCTGGGATTTTCTAGATTTGTTTGCTAATTATGAGCATTCTGGCTTCTTTTCCTCCACCTCAACTTTCAATAGTTCTCATCTTGGGCCTGATTGTGTTGCCTGTATCCCCGGATATAACTATTTGAATTTTTCTTAGCCATTTCCCCCAAATATGTGGTATGCTATTTTCTATGTTTTATGACATCTTCTGTCACCTGTCTAGCCTAGAAACCTCCACCACTGCATTCCTATGTCCTATACCTTTCCAATGAGGTATCGTGGGCTCAATTCCAACACATGTAGCCCAATTTATGCTTGTTTAAAAAACATTGCTTACCAGTCGTCGATCATGCCTGTGGGTGAATTCAGGTTGTTGATCCTTAACCTTCAAAAAAAAATCCCACATGCATAAGAGAGTTCAACACTTAGTGATTTAAATGGTTTTATCCCCTATTGATAGTTTGAATACGAGCCTGGGAGGGCATAGGACCTATGGCTTGTAATAAAATTTTAGCCAATCTCCCTCCTAAAAACTAGGAAAATAATAAAAATTAAAAATAAAATTAACCTACGTTAAAAAATCTAATTAACACAATTATCCCTAAACCTATGTGGAAATTAAAATTAATAATGAAATTAAATTAATCTAATTATCTCCTACTAACGTGAAAAAGAAATTACTAAAATTAACACTAATAAAATACTAAAATATTCCCCTCAATTCCCGTAAAACTAGGAAATAATAAAATCGAAAAATGAAAAAATAAAAAATAATAAAAATGAAAATAAAAAGATAAATAAAAAATAAAAATAACAATTACCCCCCAGATGAAATATAACCTAAATTCCAAACATTAAGCATTAAAAGCGTGGGTTAAATAACCCTTTCGGAGTCTGATGGTCGGAGTGGTAAAATTCACGTGAGCCAACTCACTTCGACGAGCTATCACTCCGATAGGCTATCGGAGTGAGTATAATCCGATGAAGTAAAAAATATTAAAATATTAAAATAATCCAAGTTCGTGGTTGCACCTTTCCCCAAAAATATATTAAATTAATGCCCAAAATAATATTTAAATAATGAGGACATGTTTTTCCTAAAACATAATAAAATAATGGTAATTTGGATGTCTCCCATGGCACACAAATATAATATTAAAATAATAGTGGTTTGATGGCTCACCATCAGAATCTGATGGTCGAAGGTCAAAGGTAAAGAAAGGATTGTTGGGTGAGCTCCGATGGACTCTTAGAGTCTGATGGTTAGAGTGTGGAGTTAAGGGGTGAGCTCACCACTCCGCATGTAGAACATGTCGATGCATATGGAAAATGAATTTTCTAAAGTTTAACATGGTACAAGCCTTTGAGATGGTAAGGTTTTGACTTGTGAATGTGAGTAAGTCTCAGTAAATGCATGAGTGAAAACTCAATGAGCTAGGTTTTAGGTTATCTTCCCCATGGATTTATTTGTTAATAAAAAAATCATATAACTCATAAAAGTATTCGGGAGGAAAGTTAGGACGGATTCCATGAAAATAGGAAGGCCTTCCTAAAAATAAGGAGTTGTGTCTTAATAGTTGATTTCTCAAGGGAATTATTATAAATCACATGTGAGGGCCAATGGGGATGGGCATGGGATGTTACATTAGATTTTGGTGGATTAGAAAAATAAAAAATCAAAAGGTTAAATTCAAACTAAATAAAAAGGGGAAAAATAGAATGGGTATGTACAAGTTAAGGTTTAGGGGAAAAAATGAAAACTAAAACTAAAACTAAAACTAAAATGAAAAAAAATAAAAAATAAAAACGATATATACATAAAAATGAAAATTGAATTTGTTTTTCTTTTGAGTTTTACGTTCATGTTACTCCATAGGTCTTGGTCAAAACGCACTAGGTACAAGTGGTTTTCTTATTTAACATAAATGATTTATCCACATAAAAATGTGTATTTACACCATGAAAATAAATATCTAATGTGAATTAGTTTTCCCCTAAGTAAAAGTAAATACCTAAAGTAATTCTAGGGGAAAACCATGGAAAAAAACCACGAGCAATACCATGTGGTTTTGCAAAACCATGGGAAAAATGAAGATAAATAAAAACATAAATAAATAAAATTAAAATTAACAAAATAAATTAAAATGAAATGAAAAATAGAATAAAAATATATACAAAAATTATGTACAAAAATAAAATAAAAATAAATACAAACTAGGAAATGAAGACCAAATTACATAAGTCAAGGTTCCATGCTCCTCCTGGTTCAGTCGGTCAGGGTTCTGTTGATCATGGTTTCGCACCTAGGGGCCAAAATTGGGAATCAGGCGCATAAGGTAGGATTTAAGAAATTGAGCATCATGGAGAGGAGTGGGGTCATATGATGATCAAGGATGTGGTAATTCAGTTGTGATGAAGGGAACGTGACGAAGGAAGAAGATGCCACTTTATGCAATGAGTGGAAAAAGGAGATTGACGCCAACCCAACGTACGAAACAGGTCAATATAATCAAAATGTGCATCTCGCAAGGAGTGGGAATACAACCAAGTCAAGGAAAAGGTCCTTATGCTAGACTACTATGCATGAAACAAATGCAACAGATAGTGAATAGGCATCAAGCGATAACATGACAAGGAATTTCAACCAAGAAGTTGAATGGTATTTTTGCCTAGGTTTCAACAAGGGGTAAGATTGAAAAAGGGCTTGGTATAAATCATTCTAAAGAGGATTAGGAACATTCTTGTGGGAAAGGTGGGTCTAACATCCGTGGGGGATTTGGACCTCGATACAACTGCATGCCAAGGTAATCCACTTCCCAATAAGGATAATCCTAGGTAAGAATCAAGTTCAAGGTTGTGGATAAGGATCAATGGATTCCCCCACATGAATATCAAGGATGGAGTAGTTACGTGAATGAAATAGCCCTGCAAGCCTATTCCTGCAAAACAGAAGAATGAGATTAGTCAAGAGATTAAAAGGATACTCGCCAATACATCATAAATATTATATTCCTTGCCTTTTATTCAATTTATAAGAGAGTGTTGGGTTTATTCAGTGATAACATGGTGGCTGTAAATGAGTGTCTTGAGACTACATGTGCTAATCTGAAACAAAATATTAAGATTCACATGTGTAAGTATAAAAGTTTAAGAAATTAAGCATAGCATACCAACAAGAGGATGTATAATTTGAATTAGTCAATCAACAAATAATCAACCAAAAATTCATTCAAGCCATGCAATAGAACACCAATGATTGTAGCCACATATGATCATCAAGCACTTCATAATTAACAAAAGGTACAAAGATGACATGTCAATTCCATCATACAAATGTCAATGAAACATCACAAGTCAATAATCATCTTGAAGACATTTGAAATCATGAGATCAAAAGGAATAATCAACACCCATCAAAGATAATCATCAATCAATATTAAATCCCCAACTCCCTCAAGGTAGGAAAGGAAATAAAATTAGGCTCAAGCAACAGCGGATTAAGCATTAGGGATGAAATTTTAGTAGGGGGGACCCTTTCCTTTTTCTTGTAAAGGAAAACGTAAAGGGGGGTTGTTGTGGCCTCAACAAATGATGACACACTAGAAGAACCATTTATATCTATCATTAGAACTCTAGGGCCTTTAATTCAAATCTAAATTTTAAAGATAATCTCAACAAACTTCAGACAATTTTCCAATAATCATGAGTCTTGCAATGATGCCAAAGTTATAAAAGATATAACCCAATATTTCTAATACTTGTAATCTAACACACCTTTTTGAAAGAGCTAATTAGCGAGGAAAATTCTTTAACTGGTTGCACACTTCAGATTAGTTTTGGTTTGACCATGGGTTTTCACTTTTTATAACAAGCAAACATATACATAAGTGTGTTCCTCGTCTCTTTTTTCTCGACATTTCTTCACTTCCAATGAGCATCCATAGCCCCGACAAAGTTGCCTCGGTACCATACAAGCATAGCCCCACTGCCATCAGGCGTCCATAGTTTACTTGTACTTACCACACTATTAATAGTGCTTTCAACTTCCTTTTTTTTAAGAATATGTTCACCCTTTTAGATTTATATATAGATATGCATATGCACATAGGGTGTGAAGGAAGCATATGCACATAGGGTGTGAAGGAAGTGGGGTGATACAAGAGTTGGTTTGATTTGCTAAGAAGATTTTATGAATTTTAGTTTAACCCATAGGTCTTCCCAAAAACCATCATAGTATTGGCCATCTTATTAATATGAGGTGAATGGATCTCAAAGAAAAATGTAGATAGACACTTTCCTATACTTATGGTTTATCATGGTACACTCATCAGGCACATGTGTTCCACCACAACTATCAATCCATACCTACAACTAAGAAATTCATGAATGTTCATTCAGATAGAGCATCCCATGGATCTCATGACTTGTAAACCAATTCTTCAGTATGTGACCAGACTTGGACCAGCCCCTCACTCAAATTTAAAAAGTAATCCTCAACGCAGACTAAAGAGTCAAATTAGCTTAGGGAACATACCAACATTCAACTTAAAATATCAAAGCAATCTGTAGTAAGTCGAATTCATGAAAAATAAAACTAAAAGGAGTCTAAAGATATAATTTTAGTCATTAAAAGAGAATGGAAAATGGTTGAAAGATAAGTATAGAACCCAAGAACAAGCAACAAATATGGTGCAACAATAGCGAGCGTATTTTCAGTGAAAATTAAAAATGTAATCCAAGGGCAATAACCAATCAAGAAATGTTAACCATTCAATATCAAGTACTGTAATGAAAAGATTCCCAGAGTTTCTGATATAAAATGAAGAACAAACCAAGTTATGAGAATTGATGATCTAGTGGAAAAAATTTGCAAAAAAATTCTCAAATCCAATTGTGACATACATTTTTTATTTTATTTAGCACAAGAAAACAAGCTTCTGAGAATCTGGAAAAGTGGGTTAATGGATGGTTTAGTCAAAACAAATTTCAAAAATTCCATCACATGAAAGATTCCACAAACCATTAAGTACTCTTAAGATTTCGTGGCATGAGCAATTATTTTTCATATTTGAAAGTAATTAATTTTTTAACAGAAAATACATCTCATATTTCTGACCAAAGCGCCATTTTATCTTTGATATAAAAGATAATCATTAACCACATAGATCCAAATAATTCAGTTTGACAAGGCAAAGAGGAAAAATCACGGTTATGGAGGTCATAAAAATAGTCATTAAAATGACTCAAAACACCAACTAGATTAGAGACCAAAGTGGGAATACATGAATGAGACACAATTTTTGATCAACTGTTGAGTTTTTGGCAATATTCGTTGATTAAAAAATGTTGCAAAGGAATCTATGCAACCAAGTTTAATTTAACACTTCCCTAAGTTGCCTTTATTTCAAAAGAAAATTTCTGAGTTGTTGGTTGTACAAGCCATTTCCCAACCTGCATATGAAAAGAGAATGGTATAAACTCTCAGATAGTTTGGGAAAAACCCTTCCTCTAAATGATTAGCTTATTGAGATGAAATTCAATTAAAAAGAAAAGTAAATACCAAAAATAAACTACTCATATGCAAAGCACGCTAAGCTAATGTGAAATCAAACTATATTGGTTGTCATAAAACTTATGAAAGTTCCAATGCAATAATCATGTATCCATTTGCTGTCCATTCATTCAAATATCCCATACTTCTTCTTGAGATATGAGCAGTATGTGCTTTCCCAAAATATTCTCTTAAACATGAGGCTTAGTATCATTGGTTGTTGTGAGATTTGGATCCCTTAGACATTATGTCTCATTCCTATAATTAGAATGAATCAAATCAAACAAAGAGTTCCATAAGACTCCAATTCCATCCATCTTCTAAAGATACCTACCCACCAGTAAACCTTCATCATAAAAATATGATTCAAATATTATCAACATTGCACCTCAAGGTGTGTGTTTTCTCTGATTATTGATGACAATGATGTGAAACATTGTATGATCATCTTTAGCCTTGTGATAGACAAGAGGAAATCATCATGAAAAGGGAGCAATTATTGTACTCTAGAAAGGTGCAAATGATCTTAGGGCATGGCCTAGATGAATTGACTTCCCCAATTCAAATGAAATATATAGTTAGGAAAAAAAAATGAATGAAGTGATTAAGATTAGACTTTTTGACAAGTGATAAGATTGGGATGATGGGCAAGTCCATGAAACTAATATCCTAAAGTTCCCAAGAGTGTTCCAAGTAGAAAAATTATGCATTTCACTTCCTTGATATTACGTGTCGGATATTACTTCCTTGAAGAGTGTGTAGCTTGTCTCTCTACTAGATAGGTTTTTCATTAAAAATGATGAGACATGTACTCTGAAAAACAAAATAAACAAGTTCATGAGTACGAGGGATCAAATAGAATATATTCCAAACTAACCCAAATAATGATTATCTTTTCTTATTATGAATACATTTATTTTGGGTTTGAGGAATGCTAAAGAATGCGGGGCCCAATAGATTGACAAGTCACAATCCCCAATAAATTCACATATTGAAAATTATTACCATGGCCGAAGTCAAAATAGATTTAAGAACTCAAAATTAAAAGATTTAGAAGTTGCATGGAGATATTCCATTAAGGTATTTACAACTTCAAGTATTTGATGATCTCAACACGATGATGTAAGTGAGACATTATTAAGCCATGAGAAAAATCGGATCATCCAAGAATGCGACCAGACTGAGTGACTTAAGATTAGAAAATCCAAAGGATGGAAGATACTTTACAAGAAAATATCAGGTCTGAAATTCTCATGATTGACAATTTTATAATTGAGTCTTTAGTCGACAAGTGAGTTGGGGAATAAAATATTGGTTCATGTTATGAACCAACGCCTTAAAAATGATAAGAAATCAATAAAATTCATTCCACTTTAAGGGGGAAACATCCTTTACAATATATAAACTTCAGAACACAATATGAGATGAGATAAGATGATACTAATACTAGATCTCCTTGATATCTATATCTATATCTATATCTATATCTATATCTATATCTATCTATCTATCTATATATATATATAGGAGACAAAGGTTACAATTATAATGAAAGGGTGCAAAGAAGGGTTCTATCCGACCTACTAGAAGTGTAATAATTCAATATATAGGGCATAATAAGTGGTTTTATACATATCATGGGGCTCTGTTTAGGGATTAACATGCTCGTCCCCTTCAAACAAGTGGTTTCCTCAACACTTTTCTAACCACATATTCTTCTGCATGAAGAACTCATCTTCCCATGTCGCCTCTTCCACTATTAGGTTCTTCCATTTGACGAGGTACTTTGTAATTTCTCGATTTATCAACTTCTTAATTCTTGTTTCAAGGATTGTTTCTGGATCTAGTATGATTTTTCCTTCTTCATTGAGCTTTGGTAAAATTGTTTGGACCGGGATATTGTTGCCGATGACCTTCTTTAAGAAAGAAACATGGAATACTAGATGTACACGTGAAGATGGAGGCAACTCCAATTTGTAAGCCATACTTCCAATCCTTTGCAAAACCTTATAGGGGCCATAATATTTGGGTGCTAGTTTATTGTCCTTCTTCTTTTACTTGAGGGACATTTGTTTGTATGTTTGTAACCTTAGAAATACCCAATCCCCCACCTCAATTTCTCTTTCCTTGCAATGTTGATCTTCTTGTTGTTTCATCCTATTTTGTGCCATAACCAAGTTGTCCTTCAACAGTTTTAGGGCCTCTTGTTGGTCCCCTATGTGGTCCTCCACTGCTTGAACCTTTGTATTCTCTTTCAAGGGTGATGTGATGGATGGAGGATGATATCCATAAAGTCCCAGAATGGGGACATTTTTGATGAAGTATGGAAAGATGTGTTGTACCACCATTCCGCTAAGGGAAACCATTTGACCCATTGTGTTTGTTTATCGGATGCAAAGAAACGAATATATCCTTCTATAAATTTATCCACAATATCATTTTTCCCATCATATTGAGGGTGGTAAGATGAACTATGATCCAATTAAGTACCAAAACAAGAAAATGATTTAGTCCAAAAATTTCGTGTGAAAATTGGGTCTCTGTCACTTACAATAATCTTGAGGACTCCATGTAGTTTTTGAAATGTTTCCATGAATGTTGTTTCTACTATGCTTGCTTTAAAAGGATGAGAAAGAGAGAAAAAATGGGCATACTTTGTTAGTCAATCCACTACTACCATGATTAATGTCTTTCCTTCTGATTTTGGTAAACCTGTAATAAAATCCATGGAAACTTGTTCCCAACGTTGGCTTGGTATAGCTAATGATTGTAGGAGTCATGGAGTCTTGATTGTCTCTCCCTTATTTTGTTCGCAGACCAAAAATTTAGACACAAAATTTTGAACATCATTTTTAAGACCTTCCCAAAAAAATTCCTTCTTGACCTTGTGGTATGTTTTCAAGAATCCTGGATGTCCCCCTATAGGAGAAGTGTGCAATTCAAGAATGATTTTCTGTTTGAGTTGGGAATTCTTACATAAGTATAGGTGATCATGATACCATAGAAAATCATTCTTCCATATAAAATTTTCTACTGAACTGGGGTCTTCATGTAGTTTTTGAATGATCTTTCATACCTCTTGATCTTGATTCCACTCTATGCTTGCTTCTTCCACCCAATCCGATTGCGGCATAGAAATAGCACATAGTGAACCTTCTGTTTCTTCTCCTTTCCTAGAAAGGGCATATGCCACAACATTATGTTTTCCTTTTTTGTATATAATTTCAAATTAATAACCCAACATCTTTGTAACCCAATTTTGTTGCTCTTTTGAAGATAATCATTTCTCCAAAAAGTACTTCAAATTGTCATGATTTGTTCTTACCTTGAAGTGTCTTCCTATTAGGTAGGGGTGTCATTTCTAAACTGCATGTAGTATGGCCAACATTTCTTTTTCATAAATGGGTTTGACTAAGTTTTTTCCTTTAAGTTTCCTTCTTTCAAAGGAAAGGGGCCTTCCTTCCTGCATTAAAACTGCACCAATTCCATAGCTTGAGGCACCACACTCCACAATAAATGTTTTTGTGAAGTTAGGTGTGGTCAAGATGGGGGTTGTACACATAGACTCCTTAATTTTTTCAAAAGCTTTGGTTGCTTCTTCTGTCCAATAAAATGCTTCCTTTTTTAATAATGTTGTTAGAGGTGTTTCTATTTGACCATAGTTCTTGAAAAACTTGCAGTAATAGCCTGTCAATCCTAAGAATCCTCTAAGTTTCTTCAAGGTTTTGGGAATTGTCCATTCCCTTGTAGCTTTAATTTTGTTAGGTTCCACTTTTACACCTTCATGAGATACAATATGACCCAAATATTCCACTTCTTGAACCCCAAAGGCACACGTGGAAGGATTTGCATAAAGTTATTGCTCTTCCAATAGTTGTAATACTCTGTCAACATGTTGTACATGCTCTTCCCAAGATTTATTGTATATTAGTATGTCATCAAAAAATACTAAAACAATTTTTCTAAGGAAGGGCTTGAAAATATAGATCATCAAGATTTGAAATGTTGAAGGTGCATTAGTTAGTTCAAATGGAATAACCAAAAATTCAGAATGACCTTCATGTTTTCTAAAAGCTATTTTAGGAATGTCTTCCTGTCTCATTCTGATTTGATGATATCGTGAACGAATATCCAACTTAGTAAATAATTTTTCTCCATGTAATTCATCTAATAATTCATCAATGACAGGGATAGGAAACTTATCTTTCATGGTCATTTTGTTGAGTTTTCTATAATATGAACACATACGCCATGAGCCATCCTTTTTTGTAACCAACACCACTGGTGAGGATAAAGAACTTTGGCTATGTTGAATGATGCCAACCTCTAACATTTCCTGGATCGTGCATTCAATCTCACTCTTATGTGCATATGGATACCTATAAGGTCTAATGTTAGGTGGTACACTTCTTGGATGCAAATGAATAGCATGGTCATGGTCTTGAGTAGGTGGAATACCCTTAGGCATTTCACCAAATAGATTAGAATGATTATTGATAATTATTTGGAGATCTGATGAAGTCGAGGCTATAAATGTTTGAACATCAAGTGAGCACAATTGTGCAATTACACCCTGGTGTCCTTTTTTGATTAATTTTTCCATGTTATTAGAGCTTATCACTTTAGAGGGTTTCCCTTGGATACCTCTAAGCTCAATTTCCTTTCCATTTGAGGAAATCTCGTAAAACAATTTTGAAAATCAAAGGCCACTATTCTGAGTGATTGCAACCATTGGACCCATAATACACTATCAACACCCCCCATTTGGATGGAAATCATGGGGCTATCCAAAAAATACTCCCCCATGTTGAAATTAATACTATGGAATTTCCCTGAACAATTTATGGTACCTCCATTTGCAATCATTACTTGAAACTCTGGTGTAGGATCTACAAAGCAATTGAGATCTTTTGTTAATTTGTAATTGATGAAATTATGGGTGCTACTTGAATCAATCAATACTGCTACCTTTTTCTTTTTGATGTATCCATGTATCTTGAGGGTTTGTGGAGTAATGATGTTGGCCAAAGCATGACAAGATATTGTTGGAGTAGTCTCTTCTATATTTGGGCCTTGTGATGGTTCCAATTATTTATCTTCTTCCTCTTCATAGTCTATGTAGAATAATTTATTTTCACTACATTTATGCCCCTTACTGTACTTGTTGTCACAATTGAAACATAGTCCTTTTACTCTTCTTTCATCCATTTGTTGAGGAGTCAACCTTGTTGGTTTAGGTACACTATATTATTCCTCTTCAGAGTCTATGTAGAATAATTTCTTCTTGATGCAAACCCCCACCCACTCCTTAGGGTCTATGTGACCTCTCGGTCTAGGATCATTTAGATTCGGGAGATGGATCATCTCACAGGCCCCTGCTGAGCCTTCAGAATAATTCACACAGGACTTAAAGTCTTCTACCCGCGTGGAAAATCCACTTTTCGGGAGTCCCTAAGCACCAACAGAGTCTTATGATGGATTGTGGGCCAAAAATGTGGGCTATTTCACAACTTGCCGAAGAATTCAGGACTTCGGAGCTCCCGGGCTTCGGAAGTTTTAACAAAACTACACTCCTCTCATCCTGAATATAGAAGTGACAGAACACCAAACAAAAACGAAGATCAATAGTCAACAACGCCCCCCAAAATCTACAGTGGGGGAAATATTTCAACATTTTAGGCTTCGACGATTTTATTCGCTCCAACAATGTATGATCCTGGAGAGCCAAACCAATGAACCGGATCAGACGGTTCTCGTATCTACCCTAGATCAACGACTCTCATTTACTTCGAAACTTTGGGCTCTGGGGATTTTCGAAGCACCAAACCCCAAATCCTCTGGAGTGCCAGACCGACGAATACTCAAAGGTAATAAATCAACGGATCTCGTTGTCCCAGTAACCAACAACCACTATTCACTCTGGAACTCCGGGATTTGGGAGTTCCGATAGTCACAACTCTCAACACCTCCGAATCTTGAATCAACAGAGTCTCAATATGCTTCCCATGTGTCCCTCCTCGACCAACGACCGAGATTAACTCCAGCCTTAGGGTCTTTGGGAGGTTTTCGACCCAAAACAGCTTGCATCCAGTTTCCTCTGAAGTGCTAGATCTCTGAACTCTGAGATATATTGCCACATGTCCTTAACGATGGATGACTGGGATGAATTTTGGCTGTTAAGGATTTTGGGAGTTTTTGTGCCCAAGTTATTTTTCACCTTTTCCCTCTGGAGTCCTAGGTCTCCATATTACCATATCTCCTGCCATGCATCCACTGAGATCAACGATGGAGAATTACTCCATTTTTCGGGACTTCAAGAGTCTCATGAACTTCCACCACAACACCCCTTTCCTTCTAGAGTGTCGGTCTTCTAGACTCAAAGATCCGTTGACACGTGTCTTCACTAACGATGACCCAGATGGACTTCGCGCTCCGGGACTTAAAGAATCCGCTCTCCTTTGCGTCAAACACTCTTAAATCATCGAAATCACGAAGCCCAAAGGACTTCAAGGGGTTAAACCCCGCCTTCCTTACCGATATCTGATGGTTTCAAGAGATCCCAGTTCCTCTCGACTGGCTCTCGACCGTTCAACCTCCCAATGAGGTAATCTCTTCCTCCTTAGAGATGTTTAGTCACTAATCCTCTTGAGCTTGACCACGTGAGGTGACTCAAACCTCTGGTGCCCTCTGTGCACTCCTATGAACCCTTCAAAACTTTAGACTTAGAAATTTTTTCTAAGTCCCTTCTGCGCACTTCTTTGAACTCATTCACCTCAAGATTATGAAGGTTTTTGAGAACCTTCGCGCACTCTTTGCAATATCCAGATTTGAAATCCTCAGCACTTGACTGAGTGTTGACCTGGTGCACACCTTGCATGTGTTTCCTTCAAGCTCTGTACTCCATGGAGTACTCATGCAATCCTTTCACTTTCTCCAACAAAGATTCACGCTATCTCTCCTGAGCTACTAAGTTGAACACGACTCTGCCTTCGCACTCCTTGTGGGCACTGTGCACTCCTTGCACTCGAGTCTCAGATGAGAAACAATTGAAACTTATGGAACATTAATGGTTGATTATTTTAACCCATAAATGTACATACACAGGCATGAAAACACATAAAACATAAAGCATAAACTTTACCAAATGAACTCAGAGAAAAACAACACCATACATTTTTAAGCAAACCCTCTCTCCTGTTATATTCATTCAGAAAGTATGTACATGAGCTCTTACAATGAGCAAAAATGATAATAACCTCAACAACTTGCTAAAATAGCCTTCAACAATCTTCAACAACTCTCTACATTCATAATCAACAACCTCATTTGGGCATAGGATACATATATTTGTACATGGAGAGGCTTCTCGAGCCTTCCCTCCAACCCACCATAATGCTATCCTATAATAATTAAGACACTTTCCTACTTAGACTTATTACATTGAATGTGCATTTACACTCAGATATGAGCTGATGCTCAATATTTGTACCATCCTACAACTATTGAAGGACAAATACAATATCTTGGGTTGTTTACATTAACTTTAGCCCCAAAAACATTAAAAATGCCTTTAATTACAATGCTTTTCAAAATATTTGGATGATGCACCCTCCTTGGGATCAAAACCGACTTTAATCGAGCATGTTGTATGTTGATTTGTCCTCCGTATGTCTTCTTTGAATGCAGATGGTGATTCTCTTGCATCATATTCCTTTGGACAAAAGCTTCATGGACTCTTATCCATGAGCTCCTGCACTGTCTTTATGTGCTTTTGAATATCAGGTTTAGTTACCCAACTAGCATCCTCTGCTGGGTGATCTTTCCACTTCACCAGGTACTCAAAATAAGTTTTCCATCTGGTCTTCTTGCCAATCCTTTGGTCTAGAATTTTCTCCATTTGTGTCTTATCTACTACTATGGGCATTTGTTTCTCCCACTAGATTTCCTTTTGATCATCTGATTATCATATATCATCCATCCTGTAAGGGTACATGTCTGCAACATTAGATTTTGGTGATATTCCAACATCTTCTAGCAGTTCAATCTCATAAGCGTTTGTAGAAAATTTTCTGAGGATTTTACATGGTCCTATCTTCTTCATCTTTAACTTGTTATATGTTCCCCTTGGAAACCTTTCCTTCCTCAGGTGTGCTAAAACATGATCTCCAATTTCAAACTGAACTTATCTTCTTCTCTTGTCCACTATGCTCTTGTACTTTTGGCTGCTATGTTGTAGCTGTCTTTTGATCTGATCATGCAACTTCTTCATTTCTGTAGCAAAGTCTTCTGCTCCTGCACTTTATAATTCACCTTGTCCCAAATTTCTTAGCTACAAAATTCCTCTCGGATGCATCCCATACACTATCTGAAATGGGATTTTACCATTTCTTATGTTCGGTGAATCATTATAATCAAACTCTGCATGGGGAATAATTTGTTCCCACTAATTGTGATGTTCAATGACCAAACTCCTCAACAAATTCCCTAAAATCTGATTTACCACCTTAGTCTGTCCATCCTTATGAGGGTGATAATATGAAATGAAGGACAATTTTGTCCCCAACTTCTTCCACAAATTTCTCCAAAAGTGTCCCACGAATTTGGTATCTTTGTCTAAGACTATACTTATGGGAAAGCCATGTAATCTCACAATTTGTTTGAAAAATAAATTTTCTATGTGAGTAGCATCACTGGTTTTCTGGCATGGTATGAAATGTGCCATATGTGAGAACCTGTCAACCACTACAAATATGGAATCACTCCCCTTCTGGGTTCTTGGTAATCCCAACACAAAATCCATGCTTATGGAATCCCACGACCTGTCTGGAATAGGAAATGGCTGATACAAACCAGTGTTTTGTTGCTTCCTTTTTGCATACTAGCAGATTCTGCATCTTTCTACGAAATTATTTGCATAGGACCTCATACCCATCCAATGGTATGAAGAACTCAGCTGCACATAAGTTTTATCATGGTTGAAATGTCCAACCAAACCTCCACTGTGATTTTATTTCAACAGATTATCTCTCATTGAGCATTTCATGATACACAATTGGCTCCCTTTGAAAAATAGTCCATCTTGTCTCTTAACATAGGATTCTCACATGCCTCATAAGCTTCTTTAAAATCTGGATCTTCTTGATACATCCACTTAAGGTGTTCAAACCCTAAGGTCTCCACTTGAAATTCCTGCACAATCAGACATCTCCTGTTGAAAGCATATGCAACTTTGTTAGCGCTACCACTAATGTGATTAATAACAAAAGTAAAATTCTAAATGAATTCTACCCATTTGGCATGCATTATATTTAATTTCTCTTTCTTGGTTATGGACTGTGAAGCTTGATTATCAGTATACAAGACTAACTCTTTCGGGATAAGGTAATGCCTCCATTTTTTCAAGGATTGTATTACAGAATAAAACTCCTTGTCATACGTGGAATACTTCTTCTTAGTGTTATTCATATTTTCACTGAAATACGCAACATCATTATTATCTTAGCTCAAGACTGAGCCAATGGCCACTCCACTTGCATCGCATCTTACCTAAAATGTTTTCTTAAAATCTGGCAGAACTAAAATCGGCTGTTCTATTATCTTTTCTTTCAATACTCTGAATACTTTTTCAGCATCCTTTGTCCAATTAAAGGATGTTTGTCTTTTCTTTATGGTTTCTAGTATGGGTGCACAAATGCCACTAAAATTCCTGATGATTTTCCTATAAAAGTTTACTAATCCATGAAAACTGCTTACCTCAAACACACTTCTTGGATAAGGCCAATCTTTGATTTCCCTCACCTTCTCTGGATCCATCTTCAACTCATTCGAAGAGATCACAAAACCCAAGCATATGAGTTTTGTCTTCATAAAATAATATTTCTTTAGATTTATCAACAACTTCTCCTGCTGCAACCTCCTTGACACCAGTTTCAAGTGTCTTAAATGTTCTCCTTCAATCTTACTAAAAACCAGAATATCATCCAAATACACAATTACAAACTTACCAATGAAATCCTTGAGTACTTCATTCATCAATCTCATGAATGTGATCGTGACATTTGTTAATCCAAATGGCATAACAAGCCACTCGTACAATCCTTCATTTGTTTTGAATGTTGTCTTGCATTCATATCCCTCTCCCATTCTTATCTGATGATAGCCACTCTTCATATCTATCTTGGAAAAATAATTTGCTCCACTTAAGTAATCCATTAAATCATCCATTATGGGTAAAGGAAATCTATACCTGATGGTTATCTTGTTGATGGCTCTGGAAACTGTGCACATTCTCCAACCTCCATATTTATTTTCACTCAACACAATTGGTACTGTGCACGGGCTCAAACTTTCTCTGACCAAACCTTTATCCAACAACTCTTGGACTTGATTCTTGACCTCTTCATTCTCTTAAGGTGTCAACCTGTATGCTTCTTTGTTTGGAAAACTTGCTCCTGGAATAAGGTCAATATGATGGTTGATACTCCTAATGGGAGGTAAAGAGTGAGGTAACTCATCCACCATGATGTCAAAAAACTCATTTAACAACTCTTGAATTTCTATAGGCAAATCATCCATGAAAGTGTTTGTAAGGATGACTCTAGGTTTCCTTACAACAACAAACTGCATTTCCTATTCTTTCTTGACTTCTTTCAAGAGTTCCTTCCCACTCATGAGAAGTATGCTAGGAATGGCTTCTTCTTTGAATCCTTTCTCTTCTATTGGCAGCAACATATTTTTACAACCATTTTTCTCAAGGGTATAAGTATTCTTCCTTCCATCATGTATGCTATTTTTGTCATATTTCCATGGTCTTCCCAACAAAACATGACAAATGTCCATGGGTATAACATCACATAAGAATTCATATCTATAGCCTCCTATTTTAAATTCAACTCTTCATTATCGACTTACCATTACTTGGTGTCCTTTCTGAAACCATGATACCTTCTACGAATTTGGATGTGCAGTTTTATCCAACTCCATTTTTTCCACCATTTCCGTGGATACTAGATTATCAGTGCTCCCAATGTCTATGATCACTTTGCATACCCTGTCTCTGGTCTTGGTCTTGTAGGTAAATAAATAAACTATTCCTCTGGACTGACTCTCTATCCTCTTTCTTTGGTTTTATGAGAACCTTCCTCATCATGAGGGACTTCCCTTATTCCGCTGCTTCTGCTTCTACGTTCCTCTTTTGTTCTTTAGAAATGTGAGCTTCTCCACCTCTGTCTTTATTCTTCTAAGGACATTCCCAAGACAAATGCCTTGTCTTTCCATGGGCATAACATTTCACTTCTCCTCCTTTTCCTATTCCTTTTCCTAGAGAAAAATAGTTTCTTCCACCATACTATCCCCCTCTGGAACTTCTTCCTTTCTTTGTCTGATTGTGATACTTCCTAGCTTCAACTCTGGGTTTCTGTAATTTTTCTCGGACAATTCCTATACCTTTGTTTGGATTTCTTCCTCTACTTCATTGGCTTTGATTTCTGGCCAACTTTTCCTCTGATTTTAGTGCCACCTGATAAGCATCCTCTACTATTGTCATTGTCATCATGATGATTTCATCTTGAATTTTGTATCTCAGGCCATTGATATACTTGGAAACTTTCTCTTCATCACTCTCCCTATGTCTTGCTCTTATATTGAGCTTATAGAAATATTCAATGTACTCTTGCATTGACAAACCATTCTGTCTTAGGTTCTGCAATTTCCTAAAAATATTTATCTGATAGTCTTTGGGTACTAATTTAGCTTTTATCTTAGCTACCATTATGTCCCAAATTTTGATTTTGGACTTACCTTTGCATCTTTTGTTAGCTTGTAGTTCATCCCACCATAGTGTTGTGTGTCCCTTCAATCTGGTAACAACATGCTTCAATTTCTTCTCCTCATAAATATCTTCATAGTCAAAGTACTTGTCTAAAGCACTTATCCAGTAGAGTAACTCTTTAACATCTAAGTTTCCCTCATACATTGGGACTTCTATTTTTTCTCTGGCTCCCATTTTAAAAACGACTCTCAACATTCGTTCTTTTGTAGCTTCTTCTCCTGCAACTCCTTCTAATTCTAATTCTTCACTTTCTGCCTCATTGATGTCACCAACATCATGTGCTCTCCTCTGTGCTATCTCCATGGAATATAGTCTTGCATGGAGTTGCCTCATCTCTTCCTCCATTGTTGGATTTTCTACAGGTCTATCCCTATGTCTCCTTGGTGCCATGGTTCCAAGTTTTTATTTATAGATATGAATTCAGGCTCTGATACCACTTGATGAAAACCACCACCTACTCCTTGGGGTCTACACAACCTCCTGGTCTAGGATCGTTTAGATTCAAGAGATGGATCAGCTCACAAGCCTTTGTTGAGCCTTCAAAATAATTCACATAGGCCTTAAAGTCTTCTACCCGTGTGGAAAATCCAATTTTTGGGAGTCCCTAAGCACCAGCGTAGTCTTACGATGGATCGTGGGCCAAAAATATGGGCTATCTCACAAGTCGTCGAAGAATTTGGGACTTTGGAGCTCCCGGGCTTTGAGAATTTTAACAAAAATACACTCTGCTCCTCCCGAATATCGAAGTGATAGAACACCAAACAACAATGAAGATCAACGGTCAGCAACTCCCACTGAAATCTATGGTGGGGGAAATATTTTAGAGTTTCAGGCTTCGACGATTTTATCCTCTCCAACACTGTATACTCCTGGAGATCTGAACTGACAAACCAAATCAGACGGTTCTCATATCTAGCCCAAATCAACGGATCTCATTTACTTCGCAACTTCGAGCTTTGGGGCATTTTGAAGCACCACACCCCAAATCCCCTGAAGTGTCAGACCGACGAATACTCAAAGGTAATAAATCAACGGATCTCGTCTTCTCGGTAACCAATGACCACTATTCACTCTGGAACTCTGGGCTTTAGGAATTTTGACAGTCACAACTCTTAACACCTCCAAATGCCAAATTGTCAGATTCTCAATCTACTTCCCACATTTCCCTCCTTGACCAACGATCGAGATTAACTCCGGCCTTCAGGTCTTTGGGAGGTTTTCGGCCCAAACCAACTTGCGTCCGATTTCCTCTGGAGTGCTAGATCTCTGAACTTCAAGATTTGTTGCCACGTGTCCTTAATGATGGACGACTGGGATGAATTCTGGTTGTTCGGGACTTCGAGAGTTTCTGTGCCAAAGTTATTTTTCACCTTTTCCCTCCGGAAGTACTGGGTCTCCAAAGTACCAAATATTCTTCCATAAGTACACTGAGATCAATGGAAAAGATTTACTCTAATTTTTGGGACTTCAGGAGTCTCGTGAACTTCCACCACAACACCCCTTTCCTTTTAGAGCACCAATTTTCCAGACTCAAAGATCTACTGACACATGTCTTCACTAACGACGAACCAGATGGAATTCGGGCTCCAGGACTTTGGGAGTCTGCTCTCCTTTGTGTCAAACACTAAAAAATATACAAACTTGTGAAGTCTGAAGGAATTCAATGGGTTAAAACCCACATTCCTTCACCAAATCTAACGGTTGTAAGAGATATTGGTTCCTCCCAACTGGATCTCAACCATTCGACCTCCCAATGAGGTAATCTCTTCCTACTTAGAGATGTTTGGTCTCTAATCCTCCTGAGCTTAACCATGTGAGGTGACCCAAACCTCCGGTGCCCTCTGTGCACTCCTCTGAACCCTTCAAAACTTCAGACTTAGAAATTTTTTCTAAGTCCCTTCTACGCACTTCTTTGAATTCATTCACCTAGAGACTCTGAAGGTTTTTGAGAACCTTTCGCACACTCCTTGTGATCTCCAGGTTCAAACTCCTCAACACTTGACTGAGTGTTGACCCGGTGCACACCTTGCATGGGTTTCCTTCAAGCTTTATACTCCATGGAGTACCTGTGCACTCCTTTCACTTTCTCCAACAAAGCTTCACTCTATCTCTCTTGAGCTACTGAGTTGAGCATGACTCTTCCTTCACACTCCTTGCGGGAACTATGCACTCCTTGCACTCGAGTCTCAGAAGAGAAACAATTAAAACTTATGGAAAATCAATGGTTCATTATTTTAACCCAGAAATGCACACACACATGCATAAAAACACATAAAACAGAAAGAATAAACTTTACCAAATGAACTCAGAGAAAAACAACACCATACATTTGTAAGAAAACCCTCTCTCTTGTTATATTCATTCAGAAAGTATGTACATGAGCTCTTACAATGACCATAAATGATAATAACCTCAACATATTTCAATAATAACCTTCAACAATCTTCAACAACTCTCTACATTCATAATCAACAACCTCATTTGGGCATTGGATACATATATTTATAATGGAGAGGCTTCTCAAGCCTTCCCTCCAACCCACCTTAATGCTATCCTATCATAATTAAGACACTTTCCTACTTAGCCTTATTACAATGAATGAGAATTTACACTCAGATATGAGATGATGCTCAATATATGTACCATCCTACAACTATTCAAGGAAACATACAATCTCTTTAATTGTTTACATTAACTCTAGCCCCCAAAACATTAAAAATTCCTTTAATTACAATTCTTTTCAAAATATTTGGATGATGCACCCTCCTTGGGAGAAAAACAAAATTTAATCAAGTGCGATGGATGTTGATTTTTCCTCCATATGTCTTCTTTGAATGTTGATGGTGATTCTCCTGCATCACTTCTCACCGCATTTATGCCCTTTACTGTACTTGTTGTCACAATTGAAACATAGTCCTTTTTCTCTTCTTTCATCCATTTGCTGAGGTGTCAACCTTGTTGGTTGAGATATGGTTTTCTTATGACCCCCAAAACGATCTCTGCCTCCAATGCTATACTTGTGTGTAGCCTTATTTTTGGCATGAATATGATGAACATTTTGTATAGCTTCCATAATACTTGTAGGTTGTCTTTAGAAAATTTCATGTTTAATGTCTTATTTTAATCCACTCATGTAAGATTCCAGCAAGTGTTCATCACTTAGGTTATCCACCCTTGTGGCCATTACCAAGAATTTTGAATTAAATTCTTCAATATCACCTAACTTCTTGATTCTTGTCAATTGACTGAAGTAGTCTTGTTCCCAAAATTTCCCATATTGTGCTTCTAAGTCTCTTGTAAATAAACACCAAGTATAGTGATATAAAGGGGGCTTCCTTTTCACTATCTATTGATACCATTGATATGGTTTTATCTCAAAGTTCAAGCTTTCTATGTGAATCCTTTTCTTATCATCCATAATATTATGTAGTTCAAAATATTTCTCTATTTGTATCACCCAAGTAAATACCTTTGTACCATCAAACTTCTTTAATTCAATTTTGGGGAAGTTGAATTTAGGACCCCCGTTGTATCCTTTTTGCCACTTGAATGAGCAAAAGAAGGACACCTACAAGTCCAGTTGGGTCAGCTGAATAGGACAAACGTTAGTGCAAGATTTAGACACATCAAGCACAAGAAATAAATAAACAACTAAGCTAGTAACAACTAAAGAAATAAAACTACAATGCATAAGGAAATTAGAACCAAAATCAATCAAACAATTGACCAATATTTATGCCACAAATGGAGAGATTATATTAGTGGGCAAACACCAAAGAAAAAGGGGGACTTATGGATCCTCTCTTCCTCCAAGGGATGTCTATTTTGTCACCTATGTGAGAGCTCTTCTTACGAATGGTAAAAAAGAAACAAATGGTGAAGCAATCAAAATATTATTCCCTCAAGAGGTGAGGAGAATAGCTCAATGAGATGATGCTAGTACGCTCCAAGAAGGAAATTGGTTCCTTGTAGGAGAATAGAGGCAGCATAACAATATAATGAGATTCTTGAATTTATAGTGCATCCATGGCCTCTTTTTATAGCAAATATTTGAGGCATTATCCAACCGGTCTTTAGTGTGAACAAGTGGCCCTTTAGGGAACCCTTAGGTCTTTGACCAACCCCCCACTAGGATTCAACTTGGATTTGAGGGTCAAATTGACTTGGGAGCTGAACCAGAAGTGGGTGAGGGGCCGACAAGAACATTAAATACACCTTTCTCAGGTGTGCATGGATGTTTTCATACATAGTCGTGCATTGGGTGCATGTGCGTTTTTTTGTATTTTTAGCCTGTGCATGTGCACACGCTTCCTGCACATGTCAATTTTATAACCAGTTGTATAGTTTGTGTGCAAGTCAATTTTATAACCAATTTTATAGTTTGTGCCCTTTGGAAATGCATTTTTGGGGCTATGAATGAACTAATAGGTGTTTGGAGATGTTTGATTCCTGTACCCATTTGCGGATGAAATTTCAGTGATAACAGATGCCCCCTGATGTGTGAGGTTAGGAGCATATGTATAGCCGAAATACATCAATGTTTCTTCTACTATGAGTACCACTATAAGAAAGAGTGTTGATAGGAATTGAAAGAGCGATCCAATGGAGAGAGAGGGGAGAATGTGGGACCCAAACCTTTCTCTAGGCGTGGGAAAATAAAAACTGTATACAAATGAGGCAGGCATGCCCCATGCTCATGTCATGTAACTCAAATATGTAAGACAATATATGAAGCTATATGATGATGTAGATAACTGCAGCACCCTCCGATGTGGTTTGATAATGGAAGATGACAATTCAGATGGTGAACATACTTTGAAAAGAGGCGATGACACCTATAAGAAGTGTTGGTGACTCACAGGTATTGATGGCCCAACAAATTTCAGAGGTCTTCGGCTAGTATAAAACAACTGCAACAGTCGCAAAGTAAGACCCACTGTAACATGAGATTGTGTTGAATTCAAATGCTATGGGGTTCAACGACAACAAGGAGCAATGATGGTTCTCCCTGTGTTGTCCGAGACTCCTCATTGTAAAGGTAATGAGAGTCAAGATACTGTCACCCTTCTAGAAATTGTGCTGATGTCGACAGAAAGGGAGATGCGACTCCAAGAAGAAAAGGGCTTCATGAAATCCACTGGATGAGGTCAGGAACTTGTGAGGAACATGGACAAAGTCAATACGTGGTGAGACTCAAGATTGCCTTTGGTTGGGGATATATGTGAAGTATGAGTGGTAGCAACTGTGAAACTAGATCTAGCGTCAGGGGGACAACTAGACGTGCGTTAAATTGTGCCAGAGGCGTGACAAAGTGGACAAACTCAGAGATTGAAGGTACATGGGCTGTGGGATACTCGGGGTTTATGGACGATGTCAACAAGAGTAGAAGGTAATGAATGCCCAACCAAGGGTGACAGAGGTTGCTTTGCTAGAAAAGGTCACTAAAGGAAACAACAAAAATATATGTAAATGTTGGAAACAAAGGCTTTGTACAATTACCAAATGAATAAAGAATAATTTGGGATAAGTGTTCAGATACAGAAATGGGTGCCCCAGTGTAAGATGGCTTGGCCTGTGAGGGTGCAAGTTGCGTGGATAAATGGTGGAGGGTGGGGACCCCATAGGTGGTTTTCTGTATGTGGTAAATGAATGGAGGGAAATCTGCATATGGGAAAATTGATTGTGGATGAAATGGAGGGTTAATGATACTGCGGGGGCGTAGTCAAATGAGAATTGTGAGGAGATATCCTGGGAGTCCATTGGGAAAACTATAAAAATGAGGAGGAGTATGTGGCTGGTTCTCGAACATGCGTAAGACTATCGGGACTCCCATCCCTAGGGGGTGAAAGAAGCATGAGTGTCAAAGTGCCAAAAGGGGACTATGAATGGGACAAATCATGTAGGGGAGAGTGCTACCGGGTGACAGTACTTAAAATGCAGCAGAGGTGATATTACTGCAGAGCCGGATGGGGGGATCCTATATGAAAATGTTGGA
The DNA here is from genome assembly GCA_000966675.3 of Picea glauca. NCBI lineage: Eukaryota > Viridiplantae > Streptophyta > Pinopsida > Pinales > Pinaceae > Picea > Picea glauca. The sequence goes on from JZKD02S2140550.1 coordinate 317,820, forward strand.
GGGTGTGACTGGGAAATGCAATTGATATTCAGAGGGGATGATTACATGCCAGTTTCGATCATATACCTGAAGGGGATGCGCTGGTGTGTGATGACCATGTACTTGCACACATGAAAACTGAATACCTGACGTGAACAATATCTGAAGATAAAGAACATATAACATTTATTCGATAATTTCGAACATGAGCATGCGTACCTGGGCGTGATGTGAGAAAAATGCTCCCTCGGGGCCGAGAATAGATGGTGACCTAGGGAATGTGATTGTGTAGGTGGCGGGATCATGATCCTGTGGCTGAAGACAGATTAGAAAATGAATGCTCTGAGCCCCTATAATTGAGGATGGAAGTTTGGCAAAAGGGACTATATATAGCTGTAGGGCCCACATTGCCACCTCATTTGTACCTTCTACCATAGTGAGTTGATGAGAGGTTTTTAGAGGAGATTTGGAGATTCTGAGAGTTCGAGCTAGCCAATCTAGGATTTATGAGAGCTAGGTTAGTGGTCTCATCCTCTTGCATAGTAGTTAGGGTTTCTTTTCTGGGTAGGGTCATACAGATGGTTGTACGGTGGGATTTTGTGAGGGTGGGCCCCCTAGTGCGCAGGTGATCAAAGGATACCTGCACTAAGTCCACTAGAGGGAGAGGGACTGGGTGTGCCTTAGGGAGGTGGTGAAGGATGAGTCGGGTGTTTGGGGACCTTTGGAAGCCTGTGGGTTGCTAAAGTTATTTGACTGCCCACTGCTACGGGCATAAGAGTGCCTGCTGCAATTTTCGATATATATGTGGAGCACTGAGCTGTAGTGCTTCATTGTGCGGGGGTAGAAGATGACATTCTCTATGATGGAGGATGTTTATTTCTTGACTGGGCTCCCTTTTTGGGGGATGGCCCTACCTATTAATCCCTAGTTTCCATGGGATGCACACTTAGCAGACTTGGCACATACAGACTGTTCAGGGGAGGACTTTATGTCAGGCTCAGTCATGCAGATTGGGGCGATGGATGCACTTGTTCATCATTGCATCACAACAATGATCGTGAAGATCTACGGATCCTTATCTACTCAATGGATTAGTGGTGGTTAGCTGAGGATCATGCAGAGAGAATTGGGTGGAGAGAATTTTTCCTAGGGCTTGATGTTTCACACCAAGATGATGGGGCAGCTCAACCGGTGTCGGGCCGTCGACTCGGGTGATTTTTCCTTTGGGTTGATCTTGGTAGCATGGTTCTTGGAGAGGGTGTCCATGTTTTACCCTAGAGTGTTGTTGGAGGCGAATGATGCATGGGAGCCACAACTGATGCAGTGGGCATTGATTTTGGTATGACATGGGGGTGAGGAGGGTGGCCATTATTTTACGGCTGATATGGCGTGTGTGTGGCACCAGATTCCATAGATCATACTGCAGTTCCCATATGGTGGGATGGAATTCCGACAGGACTCGGATATGGTTTTACCTCCTAGAGAGGATTGGGACCATAGAGGTATGTTAGTGTGCTTTATGTTTTATGATTTTGATAGTATAACATATGTTTTATGTATGGATAGATGTTGATGCTATTGTTTGTTTGTTGTGTGTCCATATGTGGGGCCGCAAGGTCGAGAGGTGGAGCTGGTTAGAGTGCTGACTCGTCAGGGGTTGGTGAGACTGTCGTGGGGAAAGACATGGGTGGGAGAGAGGCATCGGAGGATGAGGTTGTTGCGAGGCTAGCCGATGATGTGAGAGCTAGTAGGAGACACAAATTTGATGACCTCGGTGCAGGGTCATCGCGTGCACCTCAGGGAGAGGTCGGCGGGGTGCTGGAGGATTTCTACTGCCAGTTGGAGGTGGTGTTAAAAGGAGTTCCCAAGGGCATGTGGACTCAGGTCCAGAATGAGGGAGTCTTGGATCAGTGTGTGGGCCTTCCGGCAGAGTTGCATACCCTGATCCACAGAGCAGCTGTAGCGAGGGAAGCTATGACTGGGTGACTACCCCTCGGACCTAGAGGACCCCTAGTTGGTGGGGCCCCTCCTCCAGATAGAGGACCTGGTGGTGGCACTATAGAGGCACCATGCGTGCTCTTATTGTATATATATTTTTTGTATTTATATAGGCCTACGAGCCCATTTTGTATAGGGTAGTGTGACACCTATTTTGTACCCATAGGGATAAAGGGGCTCACCTGCCTACGGGCGATGCATATTTTGTACCATTTTTTGTAAACATTGATGATACAGTGATCATTATATA